>JAVLSZ010000026.1:48367500-48680366 GCA_032313775.1 Urocyon cinereoargenteus | reverse complement strand
GGTGGAGGGCACTGGTGACCAGGTTGCTGACATCCTGACGAGGTGTGGCGTGGCACAAAATGGAAAACATACGTGTTCAAAGAGGCAGCTACTGAGAGGACACCCTAAACAGAGGCAACAAAGATTTCCGAGCCTCGGTAGGGGATTCGTCTGCCAAAGCCTCTGGGAGACGTGACACAGCTGCGGGGGCAAGTGCTCCAGACAAGGGAGCAGGGGCTCGGGGAGGCACATCCCGACCAGGCTCCCCTCCGGCCCGGCGGGCAGTGCTCCCGCTGGAGGGGCCTCCTCCAGGACACCGCGAAGGCAACAGGTCTCCCCTAATGTCCCGGACGCCAGGGAGCTTGGGCTCTGCTCCCATCTCTGTGCTCATATGTTTGCAAACATGATACCTGGGAGTCGGTCCTCCTTCCTCTGTGAACCCACCCTCCCCCCGAGCCCACTGCACAATCACGTGGAGCCCCGAGAAGAGGCTCCCTCGGGAGGAGCCAAGCTCAGCCTAGGTGGCACCGCAGAGTCTGGGGCTCCCTCCTGACAGGATGAGGGGGGCGAGGGCTGCTCAGAGGCCGAGGAGCAGAGGCAGCCAGCATGGGCAGCCTCTCTCTTTTTGCAACGTGGGTGGTCATTCCCCGCCCATTGACCTGACCCGATGGGCTTCCCCCTCCTCAGCCCGGGCTCAGCGGGGTGCACACGCTCAGGGGAGCTGCAGGCCTTGGGGGGCACACTGGCTGAATGCAACCGGGCACAGAAGCAGGGAGGTGGGGGTCAAGAAGGTGGCCCCTGGACGCACCTGTGTGCACAGGGCCACGTGGGGCACGCCATCCCCAACATTCTAGATGACTTACAAATGATCACTGTGCCTGCATCCACCATTCTGTTTCCTGCTGAATGTGGAAAAAAGGCCACCGGCCTCCAGCTTTGGAACGGAAAGGGCAAGCGGCACGGCTGATCCGGTGCCACGCACAGTAATGTCTTATGAGCCACGTTACTGCTGAGGGCGGTGCCAGCTGCTGGCCAGGGCCTGCCTCAGTGGACCCCGCAGTACTGGGCAGATGCGGGAAGGTGCCGGATGTAGTCAGGGCGGCACCTGCAGCTGGCATCATCTCAGGTGTGCAGAGGGAGGCTTCCGCGAGTGGGGGAGGAGGGTTGGTGGCGTGCACAGGGGCCTCTCAGGGGTTGAGGAAGGGGTTTGGCTTCCTAGAAGCAGGTGCCCGAATGACCCCCCGCCCCCCAACCACGGCTCCCGGGCTGGGGGAGGCAACCTCTGTCCATTGCCCCTCAAGAGGACACCCCGCCCCTGTGTCCAGAGCCTGCCCTCCTTTGTCCTGGACGATGGCACTGGTGTCCCCACTGGCCTCAGGCCTCTGTCTCGTCCTACAGCCCACCGCCAATCCCCCGCCACAGGTCCTTTCTGGGGTCTGCATTAGGAAGTCCAGGCCCCTTGGGGTCAGCCTCCCAGGTCTCACCTCTCTGACCACCTGTGCCCCTCTCCCTGCCGCAGGGGCCTCTGCAAACCCTCCCTTTCCTGGCCTCCCTCTCCAAGGTCCAGCTCTGGCCACCTCTTAGGAAGTCTCCCCAGATGCCTCCCTCTACACTCAGGGGACCTGGGTCTAGGCCCGCCCGGAGGCCAAGAGTGCTGGGTCCCGGTGGGCTGGGCCCTCAAGGAGGGTCTAGCAAGGGCCCAGCCGCCCTCCGTCCTGCTCCCAGGTGTCCCCCCAGGGGTCCAGCTGCTGAGGTCCAGGCGCTGGCAGGGCTCCAGGGTCCAAGGGAGGGCCGGGGCTGCTGGGGTGGTGTGGCGGTGTGCCTGTCTGACCTGGGGTGACCAGGGCACCCGAGTGAGTGGGGGACCTGGGTGGCCAGTGCCTGCAGCCGCTGAGCCGCCCTCCCACCCGCCGCCCCACCCCTCCTTCCCTCCCCTCCCCTCCCTCCCCTTTTCCCCTCCTCTCTCCTCCCTCCCTCCCCTCTCCCCTTCCCTCCTCTCTGTCTTGTCTCCTAGTCCCCTTCCCTCCCTATCCTCCTCCCTCTCCTCCCCTCCCCTCCACTCCCTCCTTCCCCTCCCTGCCCCCTCCCTCCCCTCTTCTCCCCTCCCTCCCCTCCTGCTCCTTCCCCTCCCCCTCCCTCCCCTCCTCCCCTCCCTCCCCTCCTCTTCCTCCTCTCTCCTCCCCTCCCCCTCCTCCCCTCCCCCTTCCTCCTCTCCCCTCCTGTCCTCCCCTCAAGTCCCCTCCCCTCCTGTCCCTCTTGTCCCCTTCCCTCCCTATCCTCCTCCCTCTCCTCCCCTCCCTCCACTCCCTCCTTCCCCTCCCTGCCCCCTCCCTCCCCTCTTCTCCCCTCCCTCCCCTCCTCTCCTTCCCCTCCCCCTCCCTCCCCTCCTCCCCTCCCTCCCCTCCTCTTCCTCCTCTCTCCTCCCCTCCCCCTCCTCCCCTCCCCCTTCCTCCTCTCCCCTCCTGTCCTCCCCTCAAGTCCCCTCCCCTCCTGTCCCTCTTGTCCCCTCCCTCCCCTCCCCCTTCCTCCCCTCCCCTCCCCTCCTCTCTTCCCCTCCCTCCGCACTCCCTCCCCTCCTCCGCACTCCCTCCCCTCCCCCTTCCTCCCCTCCCGTCCCCTCCTCTCTTCCCCTCCCTCTGCACTCCCTCCCCTCCTCCCCCCTTCCTCCCCTCCCCTCCCCTCCCCTCCCCTCCCTCCTCTCTTCCCCTCCCTCTGCACTCCCTCCCCTCCTCCCCCCTTCCTCCCCTCCCCTCCCCTCCCCTCCCCTCCCCTCCTCTCTTCCCCTCCCTCTGCACTCCCTCCCCTCCTCCCCCTTCCTCCCCTCCCCTCCCCTCCCCTCCCCTCCTCTCTTCCCCTCCCTCTGCACTCCCTCCCCTCCCCTCCCCCTTCCTCTCTTCCCCTCCCTCTGCACTCCCTCCCTCCTCCCCCCTTCCTCCCCTCCCCTCCCCTCCCCTCCCTCCGCTCCCGCCCGCGCGGCGTCGCAGGGGTTAACGGGGGCGGGCCCAGGCGGCGGGCGGAGCCAGGTGGCCGCAGCGTCCCCGCGCGCGGCCCGGGCCGGCAGGAGCGCGGAGCCGCCGCCGCCGCCGCTGGGCCATGCGGCTCCCGGGCCGGGGGCCTGGGCTCGGGCCCGCGCCGCCCCCCGCGCGCCTCCTGCGCTGAGCCCGCGCCCCGCGGCGCCGCCGGCACCATGGTGCAGAAGTCGCGCAACGGCGGCGTGTACCCGGGCCCGAGCGGGGAGAAGAAGCTCAAGGTGGGCTTCGTGGGCTTGGACCCCGGCGCGCCCGACTCCACCCGCGACGGCGCGCTGCTCATCGCCGGCTCCGAGGCCCCGAAGCGCGGCAGCATCCTGAGCAAGCCGCGGGCGGGGGGCGCGGGCGCGGGGAAGCCCCCGAAGCGCAACGCCTTCTACCGCAAGCTGCAGAATTTCCTGTACAACGTGCTGGAGCGGCCGCGCGGCTGGGCGTTCATCTACCACGCCTACGTGTGAGTGCCCCGCCCGCGGCGCGGTGCGGGTGCGGGTGGGGGGGTGCGGGGGGCGGGGGCGGGGGTGCAGGGGTGCGAGGGGCGGGGGTGGGGTGCGGGGGTGCGGTGCGGGGTGCAGGGCGCAGGGTGCGGGGGTGCGGGGTGCAGGGTGCGGGGGTGCGGGGTGCAGGGGTGCGGGGTGCAGGGGTGCACGGTGCAGGGTGCGCGTGCGGGTGCGGGTGCGGGGGCCGCGGGGCCGGGGATGGCGCCCCCGAGGGAGGCGGTCCGGGCGCCCTCTCCCTGCCGCCTCCCCGCCGCGGCCTGCTCGGGTGGCGTCGGCCCCTCCCCCGCGGGATGGGGAGCCGCGCGGCCCCAGCCTCCCCCCTCGGCCCAGGCCCCTCCCCACGGCCGCTGCGCGGAACAAAGGGCCGGCGGGAGGGAGGGTGGCGCTGCCAGTCCTGCCGCTGATCTGGGCTCCCCGGGCCCCCCTCTGCCTCTGCGCCGGGCTCCCCCGGGGAAGGGGCCGGGGCCGGGGCCGGGGCGGGCGGGGGAAGCGCTGGGCCCGGCCTCCCGCAACCCCCAGGCCGCGGGCTCACGGCCCTCCTCGCCCTCCTCGGTGAGCTGCCCCGGCTGAACTGGGGCGGGGGCGTCCTAATACCTCCTGCGTCCCCAGCCCCGGCCCCCCCTTGGCCCAGCCTGCGTCCCCCCATCACCCTGACCTCTCTGCTGGGCCGAGCTGCAGGAGCAGGTGTATGCCCGAGGCTCCCGGCACACTCTGGGCTCCGGGACCCCTCCTTGGTCGCTGGACACCCCGGAGGAGGGTGCTGAGCCCTGAGCCCGCAGCCCACACCCCGCACCCCAGAAGGGGTTGTTGGTCCCCCCAGGCCCTGTCCAGGGAACGCCTGGCTCCCGGGGCAGGTCCAGTGGCCTCAGGCCGGCGTGTGTGAGCACGCGTGTGCCCCGCTCCTCCAGGGGCTGCTGGTGGGTGGCCTGTGCCGCCAGAGCACGTCTCTGAGCCAGCAGGCACCCCCTCCCCTCCCAGCTCGACTGGGACCGGGACTCGGCCATTTTGTGTGAAAGAGGCATTTTGGGATGGGAGCGAGGAGCGGATTCCCAGAAACCGTCTCCGACCATGTGCCCCCTGGGATGAGGGGTGTGGGCCCCATGAGTGTGCCCAGGTACCTGAGTGTGTGCTCTGGATGGACCTCCATGGGGGGGGAGACCCCAGGAGGAAATGCCAGGGCACAAGAGGGTGTCCCTGGGGAGACCACGGCCCTGGCAGGTGCCTTGGGCACTGTCCCCAGCCCCAGCGCTGAGCCACCCGGGAGTCCTGGGGGGGCAGGGGCTTTCTCGGCACCATGAGTGTCACCCCCACCCCAGGGAGGCGACTCTGGCCCTCCCGTGTAGGCGTGCTCTAGGCGTGCTCGGGCGTGCTGTTCATCCTTGGAAGATGCCTCCTCACTGGGGCCCTCCCATCAGCATGTCCCTCCCCACCTGGTGGGACCAGCTCCATGTCCAGGTCCTGCCCCGACTGCCACGCGTGCTCAGAGCCCACCCCCGCCGCCCAGCAGCCAGGTGCCCCGCTCTGGCCTGTGGCTGCCGGGGTGGGGGGGGTTGCTGTGCTTTGGCCCACGTGGCCCTGGCTGGCAGGACACACTGGGGGCTTCTCCCTGCCTGGGCCCCAGGTGCCCGGCCACCTGCCTCCTGCCTCCTCAAAGCTGCAGCACCCACAAAGGGACGCAGAGCAGGAGGGAGGCCGGGTCAGGTTGCTGCTCGTGTGTGTGTGTGTGTGTGTGTGTGTGTGTGTGTGTGTGCATGAGCCAGGACACGCCTGTGGCCACGGCCCCACGGCCCCCATGGCCCAGGCAGTCTGCCCTTGGGCCTGCGCAGCCCTTCGTGGCCTCCCCACCGAGGGCACGGGCTGCCTGAGCCCCCGTGCCCCCAGCTCCCTGGCTCCGGGAGGGCAGCCCCGCTGGCAGGGGGTTTTTCTGGGGAGTGGGGGAGGCGGGGGGAGCAGCAGCTGTCGGGTGAGGCAGCCGAGTGTCGTCACAGCATCTGCGGCCTCAGTGTCCGTCGGGAGGGTGGGCACCGCGGCTCCTTGCCCCCAGGGCCCGTGCAGAGGGGCTGCGGAGGGAGGGCGGCCGACTCCCAGGAGGCCCAGTGGGCTGGCCCCAGAGGGTGACACATGTCCCGCCCGCTTGTCACCCTTCCCAGGCCCCCAGGCCTGCAGCCCTGCGCAGCCCCACCCACATCAGACGTCTCTCCTGCTGGGTGCTGGTCGCAGGCCTGAGGGCTGAGGTGCTGCGGGTGTGGCAGCCCCAGGGTCCCCTTGCCCAGTGTGGACTGGACTGTGTGCCCGTCCTTTGGTTTGTCGATTCATTAATTAAAGGAAGTTCAAGCCCGTCTTCCCGGCCTGGCACCGGGGCCTGCGGAGGCCGGAGGAGGGGGCGGCCAGGCCTCCTTAACCGGCGCTCCTGGCTGGAAAGAGTCCCGGGGCCGGGGCCGTGCTGGGCCCTCCTGGGCCACCTTTGCCACCAGAGCCTGGCTTCTGGAAGGTGGCCGTGTGCCAGCCCGTCTGGGTGTCCCTGGTGGACCCCGGGGGCAGTGGCTGTCGGGGCGGGAGGGAGGTGGCTGCCCTCTGGCCCCTGGGCTTGGGGGCGGGGGCCGCTTCCCCGTCTACCCTGTGGAGGGGGCTCTCTGAAGACAGGCCCCTGGGAGCGGGGCCACGGCCACCAGCCCGCCCGGCGGGAGCTTTGCCAGACGTGCTTCCGGAGCCAGGCGCTGCCCTGAGTCAGGAGGGAGCCCGCGGCCGCCCGAGCTGTGGGTCTCCCTGGCCAGAGCCAGCCTGGGTCCGGCCCTCCCAGCTCAGAGGCCACTGGGCCGTTCCTTCCTCTGCCTGTGGCTGGACGCAGAGGGACGCAGAGGGCCGGAGAGCAGGAGAGCAGGGCCTGGGAGGACAGACTCCTGCACAGACTGGGCCTGGGGGGGCGGGGGCCGACGCAGCTGCGGGCTCCCCACAGACGCTCCTCCGCCGCCGGCCCCTCCTGCCCCTGGCTTGGCAGGCGTGCGCCTGAGAGCGAGGGCGCCTTTGGGTGCGGGGACCTCCTGGGTGCGGGGCCTGGAGTTTCTCCAGGGGGATGCGAGCCGCAGAAAAGCCTGGACCTCCGGTCAGGGGCGTGCGTCTGGGCAGGTGGGGCCTGCGGGACCGCTCACCTGCTCCAGGCCGGTCCACAGGGGATCCCTTGGGGGCCTGGGTGCGGTGTGACCCCCACGCTCACTGGGAGCCCGGCAGGTAGTCCTTCGAGGGGGACCTTTCCACGTGGTTTCTCTGTGGCTGAAGGTGGGAGTGGAAGGGGGAGCTGCACGCGTGACGTGCCTACTGTGCAGGCCTCAGGTGTACCTCCAGGAGCCTCAGAGAGGCCTGTTCTCACGGTGGGGAAACTGAGGCCAAGCAAGGCTGATGCGCTCCAGAGTTGTCCCACTTAAGCTGAAAGTCGTCTCTGCCTTGGAGATGAGGGTTTTTGGGGTGCAGATCGCTGACCTTCCCCGCATCTGGAAGCCACTTGGAGTGGCCAGGGTGGAACTGTTTAAAATAGGCCGGGTGGCAGGTGCCGGTGACAGCGTGGGCCCGGGCGTGTGAGGCTGGGCCAGCAGTCCCCTCTGTCCGCAGGCGGCATCTGCTTTGGGGTCCGTGCTGGGGGCCGCTGGGCCCGGCGTGGTCTCCTGCCACACGGCAGCAGGTGGGGTGCGGGGCCGCCGTGAGCCCCTGGGTGGGAGGGGGGCCTCGGGCCTGAGTGCGGCCGTTCTGTTCCTGCGTCTGACAGCGTTTGAGGGTCGACGTGGCCCCGGAGGCGGCTAGGGCCCCTCTTTGCTGATGAGCATTCTGTTTCCAGAAGGAGGCTGGGTCTGAGTGGCTGTGTCCTCCCCTGCTTTCAAGTCACAGACCTCTCTGCATCGTTGGGGAGGGAGCGTCCCTGAAGAGTTGGAGAATCTTATGGAAATTTCCCCAAAGGTGGAACCGGTTGTGGTTTCCAGGGCGACTGGGGCTGACCAGCCTGGGGACCTCCCCAGGTGGCTCAGAGTGAGATCACGCCCCCGTCTACTCACCATGTCCCCCGTTTCCCCGGGGGGGTCAGGTCCCACACATCCCCGTGTCGCAAGGCCATAGGGAAGGGGGGCTGCTCGGTGCTCGTCAGCCTCACGGATCGGAGCGGAGAACCTCGGTTTCCCTGGAGGTCTGCACGGGTCGGGACACTCCGAAGGAGGCACCCGCGGGCCCCGCATGCCCACTCGCAGCTCCGGTGCTGACAAACCTGCGCCCCTTCTTGAAAAAACAAAAACAAAAGCAAAAACAAAAACTGTGCCCCAGCGTGTCCTTGAGGAAGCTCAGCTCCAGGAGGCCAGGCCGAGTCGGGTGGCGGACGCAGTGCTTAGGGTTGTTCTACTTAGTAGGTCAACGCACAGGCCGTGTGAGCGTCTGGGTGCAGGCCCCGTGGAGGTGGATCCCTGCTAGTGAGAGCCACGGGCTGGCCTCTAGGACTTGGGTTTCGGACCGTCCTGTGGAAGGAGTAGGGTGGGAGGAGTGAGCTCTTCGGGGCATTTCATGGACGATGCTGGCAGCAGGGTCTCGGGGTGGGGCAGGGGAGGCCCCTCGAGGGTACAGCCTCTAGGGGACTCGGTGCTGTGCACCGCGTGCTCTGTGCCCCCTGAGCATCCACTAGAGGTTGGACAGCGCAGGGGGGGCTGGGCCAGGCCTGGGGTTCAGGCCGAGTCCTGTTCAAAGGCTCGGGGTGGTGGGTGGGCCCTGGGCTGCAGGCTGCTGCCCTCGCACACACAAGCCTACGAGGGACACGGGTCTGTGCCCGGTTTCTGGTCGTTGGAGACGGTGCCGGGATGCCCTGCACGTGGCTCACGTTAAACACCCTCGAGGACAGATGCAGGACCGTTCCCGGATGGACATTGCTGGGTCCCTGTGTTGGGAACAGATAGCCCACATCCCCCCCGGTCATGCCGGCCAGTCTCCGCTCCTCGTCACACGTGTACTTCGTGGCTTGCAACCCGTGCGGCGGCCTCGTCTGGCGGAGGTGGTTCCGAGGGCACGTCCAGGTGAACGACGCTGAGTGGTGGGGACGGCCGGCTCCGGGCTAGCCGGACGGGGGTCCTGCCCGCTACGTTTCCTCGTCTGTGGTGGGTAATGATTCTATTTTCTGCGAGTCGTCGACCCGACGCCACGTGTGTGTGACGCTCACGAGGCTTGCGGCCTCCGTTGTCAGGTCGGTGTGGTTGTGGTTTAGCAGAATGAAAAGCCTCGTCGCGCACAGAGGCCGGACGCCGGGTGGACGGGGGTGGGCCTGTCCTGGGTGGCGCCCCCAGCCCTCTGCCCAGCCGTGGCCACTCCACGGTCTCCCCAGTGGCCGGGCCTGCCTGAGGCGGTGGTGGCTGCCGCTAATGAGGCCACATTCAGACGCGAGGCGCCCGCTGACACTTCAGACGCTCGCTGGCGCGCTGGTCCGGGCCCCTGGCCGTGTTCCTGGAGGAATCTGCTTGCTCTGCAGCTGCCCGGCGTCGGGGCGCGTCTCGCTCACGGCCCGGTGGCGCACATTCCCGGCGCACTGAGCCTCCCGACGCCGAGGCAGGACCGTTGCTGGCCTGAGAAACACCATCGCGGCGGCTTGTGCCGATGGGCGTCCTGGGCAGCGCCCCCGTCCCCTGCTGGCCCTGCGGCCTCGGGCCAAGCCACCCCCACCGTGCTGTCCCTAGAGCGTCCCACGGCCGCGTGCCCGCCGCCCCGGCAGCCTCAGGACGGCACCTCATTTGTGGTGATGCACTGGCCGTCGCCGGAGGAGGAAGTGTGTCTTCCCCTTGTGGCGCGTCCCCAGCAAAGCCGGAGCAGCCTGGTTGAGTCCCAGGGAGGAGGAAGAGTCGCACACCCCCGAGGTCGCCCTGGAACAACGGGGTCCTCCAAGCTGGGGGGTGTTTGAATAACGGGGTTGTTCTGGGAATGACCCGGGTTTGGCCCTGGCCCCGCGCGATCCCACCCGCCCGTCCTCAGCAGCCACCCCCACGTGACTGCTGGCCTTCCTTTGCTCCGAGGGAGGTGGCTGCGTGGGACGGGGTCAGCGGCAGAGAGACTTTCACTGTTTCTTTATGTGAATTTAAAGGGCTGTGGCTGGTGGGGGGGGCGCCTGGGGGGCTCAGTAGGTCAAGCGTCTGGCTCTGGGTCTCAGCTCACGTCTTGATCTCGGTCGTGAGTTCAAGCCCCACGTTGGGCTCCATGCTGGGTGTGGAAAGCACTTAAAATAGATTATAAAAAAAAAAAAAAAGAGCCGTGGCTGGAGTCGGAGGGGAGGTGGTCCAGGGATGCTCAGCAGGTGGACGGGTCTGGAGCATCTACTGTTGGAAGGACGGGGTTGGGGACCCTGAGGATCGCGCTGCCCCCGGGTTGGGAGTGCTCCGCTGAGCTGGGACCTGCATTCCAGAGGCCCTGCCAGACCCGAGCCCCAGGGGCAGCTGTAAGGTCCGCGTTTCTGGAGGAATGAGCTGCTTGTGAAGTGATTCGCTCTCGGTGGGTTTGCACGGCTTCCTCTGCAGGGGACTTGCTGCGGCCGGGACGGGGCTGGTTGGGAGCCCACGGGGACTAGGCTGGGGCTCTCTGGGGAGGGGCGGGCCGGTGGGGTCTCCTGACGGCCCTGCTGAGCCCCCAGCCTCTTTCCTGGTGGAGGGGGGGGACGTGGCTGGGGCAGGGGACACAGGGCCCCTGGGGGGCTGCAGCTAATGCTTCCTGCTTCCTCCCAGGCTCTGCTTCTTGTGGGTCTGGGTCTCGGGGGCGGTCTGCTCTGGGAAAGGGGGTCTTCTAACCCTTCCTTGAGTGTCTGGGACAATGAGCAGGGTTGGGGACAGGATTGTTCTCAGGTGCTTCCCACAGTCAGCCGGCCGCCCGATGCTGAGGTCAGGGCCCCCAGGGGGCAGCCAGGATTCAGGCCCGGCAGGTACAGGGGCCGTGACCTTCTCCAGCAGCCCCCACATACGGCGCAGAGACTCCTGCTCCACGGGGCAGGGGGTGACCCGGCCACGGAGGGGTCTGGCTCCTCCCCAGCCCCAGCCGCCCAGAGCCTTGGTCCTGCTGCTTAGCATCTGGGGTTGGCTTCAGGGAGGGATGCTGGGAGGGCCGGCCACGGCTGCGCGTCTTGCGGGGCTGGGGGCTGGAGTGTTCAGGCCAGCCCGAGTCCGACCTTGTCTGCAGGAGGTGCTCCAGAGCTGCGTGTCATCAGGCTCTACTGGTTACCCAGCTTGAATAAAATTAGGTCTCTAATTCTTTTGGATTACTTGGAACAATTTTGCAAATGTACAGAAAGTCCTGATGGGAGTCGTTGGGCTCGGTGTCCCTGGATGTCCCTCAATCACCTGTGACGGTGGCAGGCCGGCCGCCCGCGGTGAACCTGGCCGCAGAGCATCCTCTGGCTGCGTGCAGAGTGTGCCCGTGTCCCTCCCGCGGGTCCTGTCGGGCTTGCGTTTTCCCTCCATGGAACTCCCGGGCCCAGAACTCCTGAGTTGGCTTTCCCTTCGGGCTCGGCCAAGATAGAGGAAGGCCAGTTCCTCCTGGGACCCCAGGCCTGGGGGGAGGTGGTGAAAGGCCCCGGGCTGGGCAGAAACAGGGGTGGAAGCGGGAGGACCCAGCCTGCGGGGCCTGTGGGGCTGCAGGTGTGTGAGCCTCCAGCAGGAGGGCCAGGCCTGACCCAGCCAGAGGGCCCGGAGGGCCGAGCAGGGCAGGGGAGGGCAGGGCGGAGCAGCCAGTGCAGGCCGAGCAGGGCGGGGGCAGGGCGGGCGGGCGAGGCGCTGGCCGTGGTCCTGAGCAGCAGGCCCAGCGGTGGCCGCAGTCCCAGGCCGTCCCGCTGCACAGGGCGCTCCCGGGAGCCTGCGGCCGGAGCCAGGTGCCCTCTGCCCCCTGGGGTCTCGTCAGCTGGGAGCCGAGCTCACGGGGCCTGGCTCGTTACCTTCCCTGGTGACAAAATCAGGTGTGCCTGGGGGTGTGTGTGTGTGGGCAGCCTGGGAGACGCCGACAGCGGCGGGACGGGCACCGTCTCCCATCTAGGCGTCCCCTAGACGAGCCGGGTACCACTTCCCTCATTGGGTCCATGTTGGCGGCGCGGTGGGACCCCGGGGAGCTGCGTGTGCCTCCGTCGCTCCCGAGAGCTCCTGGCGCCCAGGGGACAGGGTGGCCTGGCCCCACTCCCATCACCTGTGCCCCTGGGGCCTCTGGCTTGGGAGGGGACCGTGGCTGTGGGCCCTGGCGTCATTGGCCCTGTGTGGGTTCACGTGCGGCCTGTTCCCCAGAGAGGCCCAGGCCCCTCCTGCCCCAGGCCCCCCCCACCTCCTTGCCCTCTGGGTCCCTCGAGGACACCGCCTCCTGCCCGTGGCCCCTCTCCTGTCCCCTCCAGCGGGGTTTGCAGACGGCGCGTGTGCACACCAAGCCGTGTCTGAGTGGGGCTGCGGGCGGCTCTCGGCTGGATCCCACCTCACGAAGGCTGTCAGGTTGCCTGTGCCACCCCTGGCGGTGGCTTCCGGCTGTGGGGGGGCCGGCTGAGCAGAGCAGGGGAGGAGGTGAATGGGCCTCGGCTCGGAGGGTCCCGGCCTGTCAGAAACCCGGGGACAGGGAGGAGGCTGCCCTGAGATGGATGTGCAAGCAGAAACGCGCTTCAGGCAGGAAGACGAGTGTGTGCAAAGGCCCTGGGGCAGGGAAGCTGGCCTGGGGAGGCCGAGAGGTAGATGGGAGGGGAGCGAGGCGCAGCGCCTGTGGTGTCAGTGGAGGGGCTTGGGGTCCTGTGAACTTGGGGCTCCCGACGCGTGGACGGCGAGGGAGCGATGCTCAGCGAGGAGAGACTCCTGCCCTGCGTGGGACCAGGCCTCGGAGGGACACGGGCCGGTGGGGGGAGCACCTTCCCGCCCGGGGACAGGAAGGGGCGTCCACGTGAAGGGCTGCGGCTGTGGAGCGGCCACGCGCGGTCAGCTGTGCGAGGGGCTGGAGTGGGCGGGAACGGGCTGTGGCTTGTCGGGTTCGAGGCGCGTGTTGAGCACTTGCTGCGTGCGTGGCACAGTCCCGCGTGGGCCCCATCGCCACCTGCGGCCTCGGGCTGGGCTGGGTGCTCCCGGGAAGCCTCCGCTCTCACCTGGAGGCCGGGCTGGCCCCTCGGGAGGCAGCACCCAGTCCTTGGCTCGGCCCCCGGGGGGGTCTCGGGAGAGGGGCCCCGACCGCGGCGCGATCTCACAGTGACCGTCGCGCCTGCCTTGTGCCCGAGCAGCCTGGTTCCCGTGTCCCCTGGAGGGTGGACGTGGCAGCGGGTCCTGGAGGCAGAGCAGTTCATTAGACGCCAAATTAGATTCCAGGCGGTGGCACTGCCGCGGCATGACGGGTGAGGCGGGCGGGAGGCTCCGGGGGGGCAGCGGCCTGTCGGGGGTGCGGAGGGTGCGGCGGGGGGGTGCGCGGCCCTCAGCCTGGCCCTGGGCTTCGGGGCCCCCACTGCCCGAGGCGCTGACGGCGCCGTGTCTGCGGGGGGAGGGGGCTCGGGCTCTGCCCCGTGCAGCCTGGGGGCCTTGGGGTCAGAGACCCTCCCCTCCAGGGAGCGCCGGCGGGGCTGCGGGGCCGTGCTCATGGCCTCACATCCCGCTTCACTTCAAGTGTGGAGACGAGATGAATCCCCTGGCCCCGTCCTGCGTCAGTCTTGGGGAGCCCCCAAGGGGTCGGGGTGCGGGCCCGACGGGGTCTCCGGCCTGTGCTGTGACCCCCGTGGGCCTGGGAACGAGGTGCCACAGGCGCCGTTGTGCTTTTCCAGAAAGTGACTATTCCCTGAGGTCGGGGGTGGGGGCGGAAGCCGAGTGTGTCCCTGGAGGTGGGGCGCCCCCCCTGCAGTGCAGGGGCAAGCAGAACACGGGCGTGCACACACCTACACGCACCTGCACACACACGCCTCCGCACACCTGCACACACACACACACCTGCACACATCTGAACACACACACCTGAATGCACACACACACGCCTGCATGTGCACAGCTGCACACACATGCACACACCCACACACACCTACACACGCATAGCTGCACACACCTGCACGCACACACCCGCACATGCACCCACCTGCACACAGCTGCGCAGTGCGTCCCATGCCCGACAGGTGTGCATACAGGCTGAGCACCGTGATGACCCCTCTGGCCTCCGCCGCCCCCTTGACTGTCACCCCCGGTCACCCCTGCCATGCGCGCTGCACACCACAGCCCCCGGCCAGGTGGGCAGCTGCCCGCCCCGCGGCTGGGAGCCCCTCCGCTGGCCACGAGGCTCGTCCCTGCCGCTGTCCGCAGGGCCTGGGGACCAGCCAGGCTGCAGGCAGAGGAGGGAGGCGGGAGGCATCCCTCTGTGCGGAGCTCAGGCTGCGGCCTATGTTCCCTCTGACGTCAGCTGGGGTCGCTCGTGCTGCTGGGTGACAACGGTCCGTGTGCTGTGGGTGCGCAGCGGGCACGTGACCTGATATGCCTCGAGATGCGGCCTGTTCCACACGGTGCCCCGTCTCCAGCGGCCCAGCTCCTCACCGTGGGGTGAGCGCCCCCTGAGGTCCCTTCTCACCGCCCCCCGTGTGCCCCCCATCCTGGCCCCGGGACTCTGGGGCTGGGGCCCGGCTGCGTGAGATACGAGTCTCCTTGGCAACCATTGCCAGGGCATTCGCCGTGAGAACCGTCCTCGGGCTGCAGGAAACCGCCCCGTCCTGGCACCAGGGATGCCTCCCGCCTCCCTCCTCTGCCTGCAGCCTGGCTGGTCCCCAGGCCCTGCGGACAGTGGCGGGGACGAGCCTCGTGGCCAGCGGAGGGGCTCCCAGCCGCGGGGCGGGCAGCTGCCCACCTGGCCGGGGAGGAAGCACCCAGCCATCCTGCGCCCGCAGCGCGGAGGTTTCTCTCGGAATGCTCCCCACGAGCAGCGCGGGTCCCCCGGGGCCCGGCGGGGTGGGCACCCTGAGCTCGTGGCGTGCTGCGAGGGGTTCTCTGCCGAGGGCGACGAGCGGAAGGAGGGTCCCTTCCTGCCTCGGCCGTCAGAGGCGGGCACCGAGGATAACGGGATGGCGGAGAGAAAGGCCTGCGGGGCAGAAGGCGGGAGCACTGCCCCTTTCGGGTCCCTGAGCGTCCACGAAGCTCCATGTCGGCCCGGTGACCCCGCCGTGGGCTGCAGTGACTCCCCCCGGCCCTGTAGGGTGGCACCCGTGTGCTAGCTTGCCCTCCTGCGGGCTTCCCGGGGCTGGACCCACCCAGGGGTCTGCATCGCCGAGGTCCTGCCCTCGCCCCTACCCTCCCCCCCACCCTTGCCCTCACCCCTACCCTGGTCCTGCCCTCGCCCCTGCCCTCGCCCCTGCTCTGGTCCTGTCCTCGCTCACCTGGCCGAGGGGGAATGTGGCGTGTCTGCCTTCAGGTCTCTCGTCTCCCGAATTTCGGGCATGGCTCTGGACATCCCAGTCACGGCCCGTGGGGAATGGCTGCACCTCCACAGGCCATTCTGGAATGTTCCAAGATGCCAGAGCCATCCTCAGGAGGCAGGGCTGTGAGAGTCGGTCACCTTGGGACTCAGCTTTCTCTTTACAACTTCAGGGGACCGTTTCCACCTGGCCGGGCTCTGAGTGTGCACTGAACCCCACGTGGGTGACAGTGGCACCAGGCTCCCTCTGCCCCGTTCTCGGGCTGTCCGACCTGCCCTCCGCCGAGTGCCAGAGCATGTTGTCTTCCCTGTCTCTGGGCCACTGCACTCGCTCTTCCCTCCTCCCCTCTTGGCCGCACCCACTCCTCTTCACCTTTGTGGACACCTCCTCCGGGAAGCCTGCCAGATTTCACATCTCCCGTGGGCTCCCCGTCTCTCTGCACCGAACCTTGCTGGGTTGGGAGCCCTTCCTGCCGTGGGTGATGCTTTCAGTCCCCCCGACCGCCGCCCCAGGCCTGCAGGGTCCTGACCCAGAACCCTGGACGCTCGGTGTCCTGCTCCTGGCAGGTCCACGCGGCCGGGGTGTGACTTCCCCACGGACCGAGTCAGGAGGAAACACCGGCAGGCCGAGAATGATGGATACGGACACGAGGCACATGAGAGATCTGGACGCCGTTTTCCAGGGCTCAGCTAATTGAATAAATGGTCTAATGAGAGGAAATTAATTGTGGTTTTGAAATGTGACTGTTGCCTCGCTTGCGTCTCGTCTGTGCCAGCGGCCCCGGCCTCGCTCTTCAGCGCCTCTGCTTGGGAGCCGGGCGGGCGCGGGCGCGGGGGGCCCCTCCACGGCCACACTCCCCAGGAGGGTCTAGCCCTGCCAGCCTCCGGGGCGCAGGGCGGGGCCGGCCGAGGCTCAGACTCTGGGGCGCCTGCTGCTGTGCGTGCGGCAGCCTGGCCCAGAAGGGTCCCCGGGCTCCTCCTGTCCCCCGGGGCCAGCGGCGTCCGCTGCGGGGGCGTCCAGGGTGGCGATGACACCGGGAGGGGTGTGGTGGGCGGGCCCCGGTCGAGGTCCCCACACCACGTGCTTTGTGGCGCTCGGGAGGGAGCCCCAGACCCGGCCCTCGGCCTCGGCGCTCTGTCCCCGGGACCCACCCTCGGGTGGTCCCTCGGGCCGGCCCCCTGGCTGGCACGTCGTGCAGGGCCTCCCGCTGCCCCTCCCGGGAACCCATGGGCCTTGTGTGCGCCCGCCGTGCCCGCCAGGACCCGGGCTGGCGGCCGAGGCCCTGCGCCTTTCTCGAAGGCCGCTGCGACGGGAACGGGCCTGGTGTGTCTCTGCCCGGAAAGGGGAAGCCGCACGCGGGAGGACGCGGAGGGGCGTCCACGGGCAGCCCCCGTCCTGCGGAGGGTCTGGGGACCTTCCCAAAGCCCGCGGCTGCTGAGGCGGGAGAGGGGGGCGTTGCTGCGCAGAGCTGCGGGTGTGGGGCCCCCCTTGGTCCCCGGGGCCCCTGCTGACCGCCCCGCCCTGCCCCAGGTTCCTGCTGGTCTTCTCCTGCCTCGTGCTGTCCGTCTTCTCCACCATCAAGGAGTACGAGAAGAGCTCCGAGGGCGCGCTCTACATCTTGGTGAGCCGGCGGGAGGGTGGCGTGGGGGCGCGCTGTCCCCGTCCCCTTGCTGCGGAGCCTCTGACCCCCTGACCTGCTCCTGCATGAGCCTGGCCTCCCCCGCAGAGACCCCCAGAGACCCCGCCCCCTGCCACCCTGGCCCCTGCTCTCCGGCTCCAGCCTGGTGGACCCGGGCCCGTCCCGCCCCACTGCTGCACTAGCGACCTTGCAGCACCCACCGCCCACCTGCTTCTCCCCAGCACCCAGCCCGCCCCGCCGCCCCACCCTGTGCCCCCGCGGCGTCTGACAGCCCCCCCACCTGTCACTAGAGCCGAGGGCCCAGGTGGTCCCCTCCCCGGGAGGTGTGGGGTGTTTCCTGGAGGACGTGGGTGAGGGGCGGGGGCTGAGAAGCTGACAGCAAATGACAGGCAGGGGCGGGCGCCATGGCAACCACAGCGGAATGTCTTTGTTGCCGTTGGTGACAGAGGAGGAGGCTGATCCGTGTCTACACTGAACCTCAGAGGAGCCCTCCCTCCCCGGCCCACCCTGCGCCCTGGCCCGGGGCCACAGGCCACGTAGAGGCCACACCCCCTTGCAGTTACCTGGGATCTTCCCTCAGCTTGGCCTTCTGTGTCCCCCCCAGCTGACATGGGCAGGACCCCCCACGGGCACCAGCTCACATGGCAGGACCCCCCCAGCTCACATGGGCAGGACCCCCCCGCCAGCACTGGCTTGGCCGGCCTGGTCCCTGCCCTGACCCGGCCTGGGGGTGGTGGCCGTGGCCTCTCCTGCAGGAAATCGTGACCATCGTGGTGTTCGGCGTGGAGTACTTTGTGCGCATCTGGGCGGCGGGCTGCTGCTGCCGGTACCGCGGCTGGAGGGGTCGGCTCAAGTTTGCGCGCAAGCCCTTCTGTGTGATAGGTGAGGCGGGGGCGGGCGCGGGGGGGGGGTGACCGGCTGCTCTGGAACTCCCCACCCCCCCCCGCCCCGTGGCCTTCCAGCCCATGCTGGACGCAGCCTGAGCGGCTGGCGAGGGGGGAGGTCGCGGGACACCTGCCGCCCCAGGCCGGGCTGGGCTCCTAGACGGTACTGTCCCCTGCTGTCCCTTCACATGTGTCACTCGCCCATCGGTCCATCTCCTCCGGCGCCCCCTCCGCCGCGGCCACATGGGGGGTGCCGGGCCAGCCCTGCCTGCAGCCCTGCCGTCTCCCGCAGACATCATGGTGCTCATCGCCTCCATCGCCGTGCTGGCCGCCGGCTCCCAGGGCAACGTCTTCGCCACGTCCGCGCTCCGGAGCCTGCGCTTCCTGCAGATCCTGCGGATGATCCGCATGGACCGGCGCGGTGGCACCTGGAAGCTGCTGGGCTCCGTGGTCTACGCCCACAGCAAGGTGAGCGCCCGGCGCGCCCGTCCCGGAGCCCAGGAGGTGGGGGCACGCGCGACCCCCACCCCCCGCCCCTGTCCAGTCCCGCGCGCTGCCGCTCGGCTCCATCCGGGGCGCTGTTCTGCGGCTCGCGTGCCGGGTGCTGGGTGCGCGGGTGGGAGCCTTCTAGACGGGTCCGCCACCAGGTGCCTGCAGCCTCGTGTCCTTACGGGAGCCCGACCCTGCCTCTCCGCGACCCTTCCCACCGGAGCCTGAGCTGGGGGCTTGGTTGGCAGCACAGGCCGGTGTCCCCGAAGGCGCTGGGGTGCTGCCCCCGCCCCCTCTGGGAGCCTCCTGCGCGCCCAGGCTGCCCCGGTTCCCAGCCCCAAGCCTGCTGGCCGGGGCGGGCCGGGCTCCCGTGTGTGACGTCCCAGGTCTGGGGACCACCTGGCAGGGAGGAGGTCGCCAGCTCCCCATCCCACTGCCCCGGCTCAGGGCCACGCGGAGCCCTGCAGACGCCGCGCCCACAGCACGCGTCCCTGGGGGTGGGCCGGGCGGCTGTGACTGAGCGTGTCCTCCAGGAGCTGGTGACTGCCTGGTACATCGGCTTCCTCTGCCTCATCCTGGCCTCGTTCCTGGTGTACTTGGCGGAGAAGGGGGAGAATGACCACTTCGACACCTACGCCGACGCCCTGTGGTGGGGCCTGGTGAGTCCTGGCCGCTGGGCTCATGCTCCTTCCCTGGGACGCGCTCGCCTGGCACAGCCTCCCCTGGGGTCCCCCCCTGCCCACCCTCTGCACCCGGTCCCCAGAATGTGCCCCTGCCCCCTGGGCGTGCAGGGGGTCAGGAGGGCGCCTGCCTGGAGCGTCTCTCTGGGGCCACCCGCTGGCCACTCAGGAGCAGGATGCTGGCGGGGGGTGGGGTGTGTGTGGGTGCTCCCGGGTGTGCACGGCCCCGGGGAGCCTGTGCCGAGCTCTGGTGGTCACTCCCCTTTCTTCCTTATCGGGAAGACCTCTGTGCTGGACGGAGGAGGGGACAGGAGACTTTGGACAGGAACCCGGGCCTCCTGGTGCCCCTTCCAGGCTGCCCCTCGGGACCCGCAGCCCCCGCTCACGGCCGCCTGCTCCCAGGCTGCCTGCCTCTCCCTGGGTCACCCCCCGAAGGGTCCCTCTCACCCTGGACGGGGACGGCCGGTGTCCGTGGACTGTGCCTCCTGGGGACCAGGCTGTGCCGTGCGGGGCGTCCCCATGAGCTGGCTGGAGCCTGGCCCGTGTCCCCAGAGGTCCTCGGCAGGGCGCTGAGGGCCCGTCCGTTGCGGGGGGGGGGGGGGTGGTGCGGGGAGGAGCAGGGCCCGGGTCCCCGGGGACTCCACACCTCTTCCCCAGGTGCTGGGGCGAGGCCTGGGGCAGATGCTGGAATCTGACCCGCATTTAAGCGGGAATGCTGTTGACTCTAACTATTTTATTGATTTGCCGCCGGGAATCTGTGTCCTCGGGCCCAGCCGAGTGGGGGCAGCGGCCGCCGGGCCAGTGGCTGCTGACCTGCTGACGCCGCTTGCCCTGCCCCCGGCCTTGCCAGCCTCAGCTCTCGTCCAGAGGATTCGTGGGAGGGAGTGTTGATTTGAAGGGTCCTTGTCTTTAAAGGCGTGACTTTTATTTGTTTGACGGGGTGGGGGTGGGGGAAGCAGGAAAGTGGGCACGCGGGCAGGGGGCAGGGGGCAGGGGCAGGGGCAGGGGGAGAAGCGGGAGCCGGACCTGGGACTCGATCCCAGGACCCCGATCACGCCCTGAGCCCCAGGCAGACGCCTCCCCTTCACCGACTGAGCCCCAAGCGTCTTTGGTCTTTCAAATGTGCTTCGTTTGTGCTGAGCGCCTCGGCCAGGGAACCAGTGGTTCCCGCACTTGGAGAGGCTCGAGCACCGAGGCTTTGTGTGAGGAGTGGATGCCCCTGTGGCCTGCGCCCGCTGCCGGCGGCCCTTCCTCACCACACCCGCGCCTTTCCAGAACTTTCTGTGCAGGCCGCAGCGCGGATGCTGCCCGCTTCTAGGGGCGCAGGCCGTGATTTATCCAGTGCCGGCCGGGCGTGGCCTCCAGCGGTGCGCGGCTCTGGGAGGGGCCCGCCCCATCCACTGTCCGGGGGGCCACCTGGAGCTCACCCCGCGGGCAGCGGGCCCTCCTGGGTGCCCAGGGCCCCTCTCCCCGCGGCGCTGGGGCAGCTCACCCTCCAGCCGCACCCCTGCGCGGCCTTCCCACTCCTGCAGCCTTCCCACTCCTGCAGCCTGGGTGTGTCGCCCTCCCGAGGTCCCCCGCCCGCCCCATCTCTCCCCCTGGCTCCTGCTCAGCACCACCCATCTGACCCTCTGCGCTTCCTGGCCGCTGACCCCGCCCGGCGCCCAGAGCTGCCCTCCCCCCCCTTCCCCTCCCTCCCCGCTCCCCCTCCCCGCACTCCCCTTTGTGCTCTCTCCCCACTGCTCCCCCATCCTCCCTGCCCCTCCCCCCTGCTCCCCCTCCCCTCTTCCTCCTCCCCTTCCCTCCCCTCTTCCTCCTCCCTCTCCCTCCTTGCGTCCCCTCCCTCCTTGATCCCCACACCGTCTTTCGCACTCTCCCCTCTGCTCCTCCCTCCTCTCTGCTCCCTCCCTCCTCTCTCGGCTCCTTTCCTCCTCCTTCCCCCTGCTCCCTCCCCCACTCTCTCCTCCCTGCTCCCTCCCTCCCCCATCCCCCTGCTCCCTCCCCTCCCTCCTCCCTACTCCCTCCCCTTCCTCCACTCTGCTCCTGATCCTCCCTGCTCCCTTCCCCCACCCTCTCCTCCCTGCTCCCTCCCCCTGGGCTCCTGCTCTGGCCAGTGTGAGCTGCCCTGGAATGTAGGGGAAGAGGCGGGATCTGGAGGGTTTCACATATTGCAGGGGTGTTGCAGAGGTGAAGGCTGAGATACAGACCTCACTGGGCCTCGTGTGGGTGGTGAGGGAGGGGTGGCCTCTGTGCCTGCCCAGCCTGCCCTGTGCCAGGCCCCTGGGGGCTGAGGAAGAGCATCCAGGTCAGGGTCATGGGCCTCCACGGTGGTCACGGCCGGGCCTGGCTCAGTGACCAGCCTTGGTGCCCCACAGATCACCCTGACGACCATTGGTTATGGGGACAAGTACCCCCAGACCTGGAACGGGAGGCTCCTGGCCGCCACCTTCACCCTCATTGGCGTCTCCTTCTTTGCTCTTCCTGCGGTAAGTCCTGCCTGTGACTCCTGGGTCCTCATCTGTCGCTCACTGTGGGTCCTCGCAGCCCTGAGATTGGCCAATAGGGTCCTTGTGACCGAGGGCAGTGCTGTGTGCTGACCTGGAGCCGGTGAGAGGTCACAGGGGACCCTTGCAGAGGGGCGACGGCTGTGTCAACTGCCACCCGTAGCTGGTGTGTGTGGGGGACCCTGCTGTCCCCGGTGGCCACTCGCCAAGAGCCAGGGCCTGCACTTGCCTCCTTGGAGATGAGCAGGGAGGAGGGTCCTCTCTGGGTGGGGGTGTCCTGGGTCGTTACCGCCGCGCTTCTGGAAGCCAGAGGCTCTGAATCCGAGTGTTTTCCACAGTGTGGTCTGCGGGTGGCTTGTGCGTGAGGCGGGGGAGGGCCGTGGCCGCGGCCGTGTGGGACTCTGATGACTTGCAGGGCATCTTGGGGTCTGGCTTCGCTCTGAAAGTCCAAGAGCAGCATCGGCAGAAGCACTTTGAGAAGAGGCGGAACCCGGCGGCCGGCCTGATCCAGGTGAGCCCCGCGGGCTGGGGAGAAGGGGGTTCCCGGACTGCTAGGAGCAGAGAGCCCCCGGCCCCAGCGCGTCCCCTGCATGGGCGGGCCACAGCTCCTGCTCCTCTGCAGGGGCGTGGTGGGCGTGGCGGGGGGGGCTCGAGGTGCCGAGAGCCAGCGGGACCCGGGGGCGGGTGTGCCGTGTGGCCCGAACTGCACAAGGACCCCTGCCAGGGTCGCAGTCAGCGGTGCGTCCTCAGCTGTCCTGGGAGTGGGCCTGAGCCCCAGGCTGCCCGGGGGGCCCTCCCCGAAGCTGGGGAGCTGGCTGGACACGGCCCCTTCGAGGATGGCGTTGCCGTGGGCCCATCCGCCTCTGTGTGTGTGCGGACGTGTTTACCTGTCGCCGCAAGAACTCCCAAGGGCCACGGTGTGTAAGTGCCGACGAGCAAGGCGGGCAATGAGCAAGGCGGCCCGCAGGCCGTGCGTGTACACGGGGCGGAGGTCGCACAGGGAGACGTGTGGCCCTGCCCTGCTCTCCCGCCCTCCGAGCCGCCCGCTCCCCCCGTGCCCGTGTCTTGTTTCTCCCGGGAGGGTCCTCGGCGCCTTTCCCGTCACGACTTGGCGGTCGGCGTGAGGCCGTGTGCGTGTCACCTGCGGCTGGACACCGAGTGGGAGTCCCGGGCCTTGTGCCAAGCGGTCACGGGGCATGTTTCTCCGTGGGCCTGCTGGACGGAGGGCCATGCCTGGGTCCTGCTTCAGAGGCTGGTGGGGGGAGCACGGTCCTGCCGCACGGGGGTCCTGCGCCCGGGGGCGATTCCTGATCCAGGAGAGGGAGAGGCGGGGGGGGGGGGGTGGCGGGAGCCCAGAGGAGGCCGTGGGCCCTCCATGCCCTGGAAGCATCTGCGGGTCCGTGACCCTCTGGCGGCCGGGGTGCCGGGGCCCGTGTCCGCCTCATTGGCCTATGTGCCGTCCCGTCAGAAGTGGCCCCTGCCCATCAGGGTGGGCGTCCTCACACCCAGTGCCCGGGGCAGGCTCTGAACAGCAGCAGGAGGTGGAGGGGGCATCGCCAGCCCTGTCCTCAGGGCCCCAGAGGTCGGAGGTGACTCCAGGGGGTGAGGTGGGGGCAGGACCCCAGCAGCGGGGAGGGAGGGGAGGAGAGGCCCCAGGCTTTGGCTGGAGCATCTGGGTGGACGGAGAAGTCGGGAACAGCAGGAGTGTGTCCTCGTGAGCCCAGGTTGGGGCATGTGAGGTCTGGAAGCTGTGGGCCCTCAGGGGCAGGTGCTAACGGGTGCTCCGACTGGGCCGCCGTGCGCGGCTTTTGCACCCCCGGAAAGGGCGAGCGAAGGGGCCGCAAAGAACTCTCCTGAAATCACGAGCCCTGAGGGGGCTCTGGTGGCGGAGGCGGCCCGAGGCAGGAGGCCTGTGTAAGGCCTTGGGGCAAGGTGGTGGTGGGGGGGGGACAGGTGGGGACGGGCACGGCCCTCGGCGACTGCAGGGGGGACTCACTCAGACCCTGGGGTGGCCACAGGCTGAAGTGCCCGGGCGGGGATGTGTTCCGGGGCCCGTGGGCTCCGGAGGGCGGGGGGCTGCGGCCATCTCAGCGCCGACCGGGCTGGGCCCTGTGACGCGACGTCTGGGCGCGTGGGAGCCGGTCCACGGGGAGCGGGATGACCAGGGACGGCGGACACGGACGGAATCACGCGGCAAAGCACACGTTCCTACGGTGAGAGCGGGAGCCGTGGAGGAGCCCGGGCAGCGGGGCCGGGGCCGCGAGCACGCGGGACATGCCCGGGCGGCCCGGATTGGGGGCCGGGAAACCAGTCCCCGAACGGCGGTGCCGCAGGCGCGGGTGGGAAAGCGCAGGCTCTTCAAAGCCGGTGTCCGGCTACGGGGTGTCCGGTCTGAGGAGGCCGGAGTTTGACTCTTCAGCGGAGTGAAGTCCAGATGCGGCAGAAACCCGCAGTGAGAGCCCGCGCCGGGAAGTTCGTAGAAGCAAGCAGGCGCGAATCCGCACGGCTCTGGTCTCTTAGGTGCAAGACCGAAGCCCAAGCAAAAGAGAAAAATAGATAAATAATCAAAAGCACGATCAAAATCGTGCTCCGAGGGACACGGTGAGGAGGGTGAGGAGCTAACGTGCGGAGCGGGAGGACGTACCGGAGCGTGGAGTCGCGCAGACGTACGGAGCGACAGGTGCTCCGGGTCGGGGAGATGCGGGGCCGTGAGGAGCGTGGGGAGCACGCGGGGAGGCACAGAGGCTGGAGCCTGTGGCCGCCGGCGGGTCCCCGGGTCGGCAGTGCCCGAGCACCCGGCGACCCACGTCCAGACCGCGGACACCGGGGACCTCCCCGCGAGTGTTGGCGCTCCGGCCAGGGGGAGGGGGAGGCTGCGGGGTTTCTGCGCAATCGGACGTCCTTCCATTGTCCTTCCATCGTGGAAAGGACCGACGCACTGACCCCCGCTAGGACGTGCACAGCCCGAGCCGGCGGCGTGCGGCCTGCCGAGGGGGCACGCAGGGGGCAGGACGCGGGTGGGCGTGGGACCTCGGGGACGAGGCTGGCGGCGGCGCATCTGTGCCCCGAGTCAGACGCTTGGAGACGGTGCGTCGTGTGTGTCTCACGATGAGGAGGGGCCGCGACGAGGCTCAGGCCAAGCTGAGGCGGGTCGGGGGGTCCCCCCGTCCCCACCCGGCTCCTGGAGTCACCCCTGTGTGTGCGTCGTCCCCCGAAGGTCGGGGATGACCACCCGACACCTCACAACCGACAGCGCCGGTGAGGCTGGTGATGAAAGGCCCCTGCAGGCCGGGCGCTGGGTGCTGGGTGCGGAGGCGCGTGCCCACCCTGCGGGGGCTGCGGGGGGGCTGGGGGTGTGCAGGGGCCGGGCCCTCCGGGAGGCGTCTAACCCTCGCCCGCTTCCCCCTGCAGTCGGCCTGGAGGTTCTATGCCACCAACCTGTCCCGCACGGACCTGCACTCCACGTGGCAGTACTACGAGCGCACGGTGACGGTGCCCATGTACAGGTACCGCCCGCCACCCGGACCCCGCCGCGCGGCTCACCGCCTGGTCTTCATTCTGTTTGTTCTGAAACCCATTTTTTCTGTTGTTCATTATTTCCATTGATTTTTCTTTTGTTTTCTTTTTTTTTAAACAACTTGTGTACTCTCCACGGAGTCCTGTGTGTGATTTATTTCGCAGTATTAATTTTGGTTTTTGTTTTATAGCTCGTGGCTCTTATTTCTCACTCCATCCACCCCTTTGCTTAGCTTCCTTGCTGTGGGTCACATAGTGTTGTGAGCGCGGCGAAGACAGGCCCTCCCGAGAGCTCGCGGCGCCCGCCGCCCGGCGCCCCTGCGGGGCGAGCCCCAGGGCTCTGGAAGTGGAAGGGTAACCTCGACCCTGTTCCTCCGAGGGCCAGGCCTCCGCGTGCGGAGGGGCCGCAGCCGGGTGCAGGCCAGCACAGGGCACACAGAGCCCGTGGGCGCCCCGGGGAGCAGTGGGTGCAGGCCCGGCGGCGGCCGGGAGGCCCAGGGGCCGCCACAGGTGCTTCCCACCCTTCCCGAGGGCGGGAGCGGCCCAGGGCGACAGTGCAGCCCCCTGGGCTTTGTCTGTGCAGCCTCTGGCTTAGAACAGGTCTGAGGTGAGACAGGCTGGGACCCTCGGGTGGACCCCCCCGCCCTCGCCGGCCTGCCCTCGCCTGCGGCGTGAGGCTGAGCCCTGGGGTCCCGGCACAAGGATGCCCTTACCTGCCCCGGAGCCGGGCCAGCATCGCCCCGAGGACCCCAAGTCAGCCAGGGCAGGCAGGGTCCAGCGTCCCCACGGCCCCGGCCCCTCCCGTGTAGACACCCCGCCCTCCCCAGCGCCCTTCCCCGCGGGCAGGCTCCGAGCCCCGCGCTTCGGGGAGTGCGGAAGGCTCCTGCCCCCCGTCCTGGGCCCCACTCGGGCCTGAGCCGGGCTGACCCTCGTGCTAATTTTCTTTGTTTTGTTGTTTCCCCCACTTTCCTCGACCATTTGGTTCATTTTCTTTTTCTTATCCCGTTCTTTTAAAATTTCCGTTCTTTTCCCTCTGTGTGTGTGTGGAAACCCCTGAAAGCTCGCAAACTCAAACCTACGGGGCCTCCAGGTAGGAGATGCATGGGATGGACAGCGTGTACGGTGTGGTTGTGTTGTGTCTGGGGCTGGTCCGGGGCTGCCCCCCGAGCCCCCGGCCCCGGGCCCGGTCTGGGGGTACAGGCACCGCCCTGCTCTCCCCGCGGCCTCCCTGCCTGGAGCCCGGCTCCCTCTCCGACCGCCCCGCCCCTGTCCGCTGCTTTTCTCGGCTGGATCCTCTGTCCTCCCCCGTTGTCCGTCCCGCGTCCTGCTTCCTGCCTTGTCTCAGTAGCCGCGTCCCTGCCCTGCGTCCCTGCCCCCCCACAGGCCCCGTGTGCAGGGCACAGAGCCGCTGGACACGGGGCTTCGGCCTCCCCAGCCGGGGGCTCCCCGTTCGGCCGGCAGCTCGCCCCTGGCGCTGCTCGGGCTCTGCCCCTCCGGACCCGGGAGGACCGAGGGCCTGCCGTCCGCGTGTGCTGCCCCAGTCGCTGCGTCCCCAGGGCTCTCCCTCCCGCCTGACCCCCAGCCACCACCCGAGGGGAGCGGGGCTGCCGAGCCGCCCAGACACTGTACCCCGCACCCGGCGCAGCTCCTCCGTGGGCCCTTCCCTGCCCCGGGGGGACCGTGCCGGGTGACGGCGTCCACGCACAGGCGGGCAGGGCAGGGCCCGGAAGCTCGTGGCCCGTGACGCCCCGTGGGGCCGGCTAGGACCTCAGTGTCCGTTCCCAGCAGGGAGGAGGGCCGGTGCCCGCGGGCATCTCCACCCCAGTCCCTGCCTCTCCTGGCCTCGCGCAGAGGACGAGGCGGGCAGCGTCCTCCCCGTCCGCCGACCCGGGGCTCTTGGGGCCCCAGGCTGCCCGGGCGCTTGGGGTGCCGTCCTGTCGTCCCTCGGCCCGTATTCTCCAGACCCCGGGGTCTGTGGAGCACCCGCACCCCCACCCCGGCCTGGGTGGCTGAGTTGTCCCCTCGGAGCCGGCCGACCCTGGCCGCTGCCGTCTCCTGTGGGATGCCCCCGACACGTCCCCCACTCCCACCGGCCCGCTGCCCCTCGTCCTCCACGGCCGCCCTGGAGTGACGGGCTGCGTGTGGCCCTCACGTGTGTGTGCGTGCACGTCCCTGCCGTGGCCCTGCCCGTCCGTGTCCTGTCCCCTGCTGTGTGTGTTCAAGGCATGACATCCTCTGCGTGTCCCTAAACTTGGACCTGCGTGTGTGGGGGCTGAATGGGGGCGCTGTCCGGGCTCCCACAGGCCCACGGGTGGTGGTCGAGGGGCAGCGGGGAGGCCACCTCTGTCCCCGTGTCCAGTCCTGGGGCCTCTGCTGTGCCCACGGCGTGAGCCCGCCTGACCTGCTAGGACTGGGCTGCCCCGGGGTAGGGGGGGACAGGGCCCTGGCTCTGCGGAGGCTGCGGGGGCAGCCGGGCTGGGCCGGACAGCAGTGAGTGAGGGCAGGCCCCGCGGCGGGCGGGGGTGCTGGGGTCGGGAAGGAGGGGTGTGGAGGGGCCGGAGCGAAGCCAGGAGACTCGGAGGCCACTGCCAGTGCCGTGGACTCGGGGGTCCGTGATCCCACTTCGGAGGCCTGGGGAGCCACTGGGTGACCTCCGGCGGGGCCTGTGGGTGGAGGGAGAGGAGACGCAGACTCCTGCTCGCAGGTGAGGGCTGGGCCGGTGCAGGGGGGTCATGTCCTCTCGCCCCACGTTATAGGCTCAGACACTGATGCTTCATCAGAGGGGCCTGGGGGGTCAGGGGTCCCCAAGGATGGAGGCTGAGGACAGGGTTGGGGCTGAGGCTGGGTGAGAGTCTTCGAGCCTGGCTTCAAAGGAGCGCTTGGGACTCCTGCTGAGGGCTTGAGTGGGGGTCACAGCGGAGTGGGGGGGTCACAGGGAGGGATGGGGTCACAAGGCAGAGTGAGGGTCACAGGGAGGGGTGGGGGGTCACATGGCAGAGTGGGGGACACAGGGCAGAGTGGGGGTCACTGGGAAGGATGGCACAGGGAGGAGTGGGAGCACAGGGCAGAGTGGGGGTGACAGAGCAGAGTAGGGGTCACAGGGAGGGATGGGGGCACAAGGAGGGGTGGGGGCACAGGGCAGAGTGGGGGTCATAGCAGTGTCAGATGCCATAAGTGGGGTGGGGGGTCACAGCATGATGGGGGGGTGTCAGCCGGTGGGGGCCGGGCCAGGAAGGAGCGACCCTGAGGTCGAGTGGGCAAGAGGTGTTTCCTCACAATGAGATGCGAAGTGGGGGAGGGCAGAAAGCAGTGAGACCTCGGGCTTGGGCAGAGGGTGGGTGGGGGAGGGAACTGACCCCCGATGTGGAGAGCAGACTGGGGGCCCCTGGGCTGCTGGTCCTGCGGCTGGGGGTGGGCGGCCAGGCTGCACGGGAGGACTTAGTTATGCTCGGCCTCCATGGAGGTCCTGCCTGGAGCTGCCCAGGGGCTGGGGTGGGGTGCGGGGGGGGAGGCGGTGCGTGGGGTTGTCCCAGGTGGGCGTGACCTGGGCGGGGAGAGGGGCTGCAGAGCCAGGCCGGCTTGCCAAGGATCCGAGCGCGGCCCCGGCAGCTCGTCTGCACCCAGAGTGGGCTCTGTGCCTGGCAAGGGAGTCCTCTAGGCCCTGGCCCTGCCCCGGCTTTGCAGAGGGATTGGGGACCTTAAACATGTTGGGGTGCTCTTTGCCCTTTGGGGGTGTTCAGGGGTTAGAGAGGCAGGGGGTGGGCGCAGGGGACACCGCGTTAGGGAAGGGAGAGCGTGTGGTCTGCAAAGAGGGCCACGGGCATGCCCCCACCTGTCCCCCAGACCCTTCTGGGCCCCTCCACGGGGCAGGCTGGTTGCTGCCCGCGTCCAGGGCACGGCCCCCGAGAGACACAGCCCCGAGGGCACAGATGGTCCCCAGAGGGCCACCGCTGCCAGGGAGCTCTCCCTTCCCTCTGCCTGGGACAGGCCACACCCGTGCCCCCAGCATTGCCGCCGCCGCAGGCGCCGTGTGAGATGCGGACGCTGGTGGGAGCAGGGGTGCGGGTCCCCGGGCCCAGGCGGGCAGGCGCTCACTGCGTCTCTTCTCGCCGCAGACTGATCCCACCCCTCAACCAGCTGGAGCTGCTGCGGAACCTCAAGAGTAAATCTGGGCTCACCTTCAGGTCAGCAGAGGGGCCCCCGGGCTGGTGCTCGGGGTCGGGGGTCCCCATCCTCTCAGGCATCCCCGCGAGGGGCAGGCGGCCACAGGATGCCCAGGCCTGCAGGCTGCGGTAGGGTGGTTTTCCACTTCTCCCTCGGCTAAGGCGCCCGTCCCCAGAGGGTGGCTGGGTGGGGGCGGGGGCGGGGGCGGGGGGCACAGAGGGTGGGGCCACGTGGGGCGGGGGGAGAGCCAGCCTGGAGCATCGCGTGGACGCCTGCTGGTTCTTGTGGTCACACAGCCTGTGAGTCTGGAGTGTGGGGCCCAGAGCCGGTGTGCGGGCAGGAGGGCGGCCCCAGGGATTGGGAGGTGCGCGGCCGCCTGGACCCCCAGGCCAAGGGCGACCCCCAGTGGGGTGGAGCCCCCGCCGAGGTACGTCCAGGGACGCAGCTGGACCCCGTGAGCAGGACCTTGCTTGGATGTTACTAAATGAGGCATCTCAACACGGGGTCATTCTGGATCGTGCTGGATTAGCATCCGAACCCAAGTACGCGTCCTGAGAGAGCAAAGCGCCGCCCGTGGTGGGGCAGAGACCAGGGGCAGAAATGAGCAGGAGCTGGGCGAGGCCGAGGCGCCCCCCCAGGCCTCACGGGGACCTGGGTCCTTCCCGCCTCCGGAATGGCAGCTTCGGCTGCCAGCTCCGTGGTCCTCTCCCACAGGGGGACCGGGCAGCCGGCCTGGTAGCAGGACCCTGGGGGCGGCCTTGGGGGGGTGGTCAGGGCCCAGCGTGCTGCCGGAGGAAGGACACGGGGGACGCGTCCCGTCTGATGGGGAGACGCC
Source organism: Urocyon cinereoargenteus (assembly GCA_032313775.1). NCBI lineage: Eukaryota > Metazoa > Chordata > Mammalia > Carnivora > Canidae > Urocyon > Urocyon cinereoargenteus. The sequence goes on along the minus strand of JAVLSZ010000026.1, from coordinate 48,650,758 downwards.
AGCCCTGACTGCAGGGGACGGGACAGGCGCCACGGTAGGGGTGCGGTGGGGGGGGGAGTGCGTACTCTGGAGGGAGGGCCCCTGGGGTGGCCGAGGCGCTGGCGCCGCACGCAGTTTCCCACTGAGTGTCAGACTTTGGGTACAGCTGACCTTTGCTCCTCCCAACCTCTCCCTGTTCAGATGGTGTGTCTGTCCTGTTGTATTTTGGGGGCAGATCAATGGTTTTCGAGAAGCAACAGGTCCCCAGCTGGGGAGGATTTTACCCCAGGGAGGATCACACGCGTCTGGGATGACCGAGGCCGGGGGATCCCAGGCCCTCCGAGCTGCTGAGCTTTGGTTGGGGCTGATGCTGTCACGGTGGAGACTCTGGGTGTCGGGGCGTGAGGCATGAGGCACACAGGAGTCCTGAGCTCTAGGGCACGGACTGTACTAGGTGACCTGGTGGCCCCCAGGGTGTGTCCTTGCGTTGGAACCGTGCCTGGGACTTGCAGGTGTAGTTGAGGATGTTGAGACGAGGTCAGCCTGGAGTAGGTGGCCCTAGATCCGGTGACACGAACGGGCCGGCATGGGACGAGGAAGCGGGGACGAGAGGGAGGTGGCCACAAGCCCTGGAGCCCGGGGCCCTGGGGCGGGGCGAGGCAGGGGCACCCAGCCCCCCAGCTCTGGGCGGGGAGGGGTGCTAATCCCCACACCTGGGCTTCTAACTTCTGGCCCCGGCAGAAGCCCGCAGCCCCGTGGTCCCAGGAGAGGCACAGGGATGGGCTGTGGCCCCCGGGCTGGGCCCAGGGTGCCCCAGGGCGGCGGCGGGATGCGGCATCAGGGCGGGGGTCCTGCACCCTGTGACTCTGGACTGCATGAAGGGGGAGCCTGGAGGGTTGGGGCTGGTCCCCAGGGACCCCAGCCCCAAGCAGGAGGTCTGGGCGCCCCCTCCTGCCGCCTCCGTCACACGGGGCTCCGCCAGCTGCACGCCACGGGCTCCACAAAGGGTTCGAGGGGCCCAGGGGGGGGTCCCCTGCAGGCCCAGGGGTCAGCCGGGGGCCGTCCCCACCACCAGCCTCTGTTCAGTTCAGGGTGAACGTGGCCAGTTGGTGTCCCGAGGCCACGGCCGGGTGGGCCAGGCAGCTGCCCCGGGCTGAGCGGGGTCCCGGGGCTGGGCCACTCGCGTCCCTGCAGGGAGGCCACACGGGGGGAGGCCTGGCGCAGCCGCCCGCCCCGGGGAAGCCACTCGGCGCCCTCTTTGAAACGTAGCCCGTGTTGGTGATTCTCATTCAAACCCGGGCCGGGGCCTGCCCCCCGGGCCCTCGGGGCGTCTGGGGATCGGGGCCCACACCGGGTGCCGCGGGTCCGCTGGGCCCTACACAGGGTGGGGGCCGCCCGCTGGGCCAGCTGCTAACGGTCTTGTCGCTTCTGTTTAAAGGAAGGAGCCTCAGCCGGAGCCTTCGCCAAGGTCAGTGCCCGCTTGCCCCCCGCTGCCCCGGGGCGTTGCCGCGAGCAGAGCCGGTCCGTCCGTGTCTGTGCACTGCGTGTCATCGGGGCCTGTGCGTGCCCGCGTGTGCAGCTGTGTGTCTGGAGCCCGCCGGCCGCGCCGTGGGCCCTACGTCCCTGTGTGCTCAGCGCCCCCCCCCCCCGCGCCAGGGGCCCCCCGCCCCGGGGCCCGGTGGCAGGACGCGTCCGGGCACAGCCCCCCTCTCTGCCGGGTCCCCGCGGGGCAGAGCACGGCTGGCAGCCACGTGCCGCCTCCCCGTGTTCACGGCCGAGGGACCCCGCCTGCCTATGAGTGCTGCGCGGGGTCCTCTGAGCCCGGGATGCCCCGAGCACCCGTCCCCAGGCCGCAGAGCGAGCCCAGCCCCCGACCTGGGGCCAGAGACCCCTGCCCTCCGTCCGCGCCCTTCGGGACCGTGGGCGACTCAGCCGGTCACCGCTGGTGGAGCCGCAGTTAGGCTGGGCGCTGCCCCGTCCCCGTGCGGGTGGCCACGCTCCTGCGCCCCGAGCGCCTCGGCACGGACACCCGGTGTCTGGAACCGAGCACGGTGGCCCTGCCTCCGGCCCGAACCAAGGCGACCGCCCCTCAGCGAGGCTGCGCGCTGGCGCGGGGCAGAGAGCTGGGTGCTCGCCGTCAGGGTGGAGTGGGAGACGCGTGCCCAGCTGGGCGGCCTGGGGGGTCCACGGGGCTGCCCCCGCGTCCTTGGCCCCCACCGCGTGCCACACCCTGAGCCCGTCCGCCCGAGGCCCCCCGGCCGGATGCGGCGTCTTGTCCCCCTCCCCGCGACCCTCGTCTCAGCCTCTCTCTCTCTCTCTCTCTCCTGCCCTCCCCCCAATTTGGACACTCTTGCCTGCCCCCCCAAGTGCCTTTAATCTTGTCACTGCCCTTCTTGGGCCCCTTTCACGTCCGTCTGTCTTTGGGGAGGAGGTGGCTGACCCTGAAAGCAGGACTCCAGGTGAGGACACACGGGAGCCCCCCCGGGCTCTCCGGTACGTTCCGTGGCTCCCCTCCCCGCTTCCCGCTCTCCGCTCCTCTGTCTCCTCCCCGTGTGTCCGTGTGTCCCTGCCTGCCCGCGACCCAGTGGCTTCCCCAAGGGCCAGCCTGGCCCGGCCCTCCTCCTGGGGGACACCGGGCTGAGGCCCTGCCGTGGGAGGCACCTTGTCAGCCGGGAGGGGTGCCGTCTGTGCCCCTCGCCCAGGGCAGCCCCGGGCCCTGTTCAGCAGCCGGGACGCGGGGCGTAGGCAGGAGACCTCTGCTGGGGCCCGCGAGGCGGCAGGCAGGTCCCAGGGCTGCCGGGCTCGGGTCCCTGCCCTCGAGGCGCCCGGGCGTCCGGCCCCTCGGGCCCGTCCTGGGCGGGAAGGCCAGGCCGCCGCCTGCCACCTGCAGGCCAGGATCCCGCCGGCACCCCCAGGTCGGGGCAGGTGGACGGGGTGGGCACCGGGACCCTCACTCAGCCGCCGTGATGCCCCTCCCGGTCCTGGCTCACGACGGGTGTGCGGGACCCACGGCAGCTGTGCTGCTGTCAGACCCAGGCCGTGTGTCCGGGTCAGGGCCGGGGCCGGGGGCAGGCCGCGGGGTCTCGGGCTGTGCTGCTCTGGGTGTGTCTCTGACCTGCCCTCCGCCCCATCCCGTTCTCACTGCCCCTCACCCCTGTGCCTGGGGGGGCCCTGTCCCCAGCCGCTTGCCCCTTGTCCGTGTGGGCCCCTCCTCGTCGAAGGCAGCAGCGTGCTGTGTCTGAGTGCCTGTGTGTCCCGTCTGGTCTTGGTGAGTGTCCGCAGGCACCTCTTCCCCCGTGATCTCGGGGCCCCTGCCTTGCCCGCCCTCCCGGGGCGTAGCCATCTGGGGCGGCTCCCACAGCCGGGGAAGCTCTCCTTGGCTTCTGTGGGCAGGAAGACCCAGGGCCAGGCCGGAGCCCGGAGGGGGGTGTCCATGGGGCTCAGCCAGGCCTCAGGGTCGCTGTCCCGACAGGGGTGCGGCCCACGTGGGGCCTCCATGCAGTTCGAGCGTCTTGGGCCCCGGTCCCCCAGAGGCAGGCGCCGGGCAGGCGGGCGAGCGGTCCTGCCTCCGTGCGGCCGGGACACCCCGGGGTGGCTGGGCCTTGGGGCCTGTGTCTGCACTGGGTGCTCGGGGGCTGGAGCAGAGACCCTCTCCCCATCGTCCTCTGCCTGGACGGAGCCTCCAGGGGGTGGGGGCCGTGGGAGGCCAGAGGCCCTGGGGGGAGATGGCACGCACATCCCCATCCTCCGCTGCGGTGGGACGGCGGCTGACCTCGCCGTGTGCCTCGGGAGGGCGTATGTGCCCCCGGCTTGGGGGGCTCTTGGGGGAGCCAGAGCTGCTGGGTGCTCGGGTCCTGGGGATACCGAGTCACAGGGACGCTTGTCCCCACGGGAGCGTGCTTGCCGATGCAGCTGGAGCCCGGGTCCCTCCCGGGGAGGACTCCGCAGGGAGGAAGGGCCCCTGGACGGGGGGTGGCCCAGCAGAGCGTATCCTTCCCACGTGGCCGCAGGGGTCGTGCAGGCGCCTCCCGTGCCGGTGCGTGGGGACGCTGGGCGCCGCTGCCCAGGGCTGGTGTCGTGAGCGGGGGTCGGCGGGTCTGCGTCCTCAGCCCGCAGGAGACAGTGTGTCGGGGCCACAGGGCGACGGCGGGGGACGGCGGGAGGCCCCAGGAAGGCGGAAGGGTCTCGTGTGTTGTTTGTGGAGACCGCCGTCGGGGCTTCGGGCAGGTTCCCGGGGAGCGTGGACGGCTGGTGGGGCCGGGCCTCTCACCCGCCCCAGATGAGCCCGCCTCGGGGGTCCGCGTCGACCGGGGCCCGCGAGGCGCTGTCCTCGGCGTCCCTCCCGCGGGGGCAGCCGCCGCCTCCCGGGGGCACCGAGGCCTCGGATGGGCAGCTGGCGGCCTCGGCGCAGCCTCGGTGGTCGGTCTGTGACGCCAGAGTGCACGTGTTTCCTCCCCGAGATGTGTGCTTTCCGGACCCCTGTCCACCTAGAATAAGCCTTTGCAAAGTCTTGCCCGTGTATTATTTTTTTGTTGGCATGAATATCGCAAAAAATAATACATCTTTAAAAAGACATGGCCCAAAACTCTGACTCTGGAAGGAAAAGGTATTTTTGGAGGAAAAAAACGGGATTTTTTTTTTTTTCTCCAAAAATAGGGCACTGTTTTCTTTTCCAGGCCGGCGGAAGACTTTCTGTGCAGCCCCCTCACTGCCGTTGCTCAGACCCAAGCGCTGCTGGCCGACCCTGAGCCCAGAGCTGCCTCAGGGTGGGCCCGTGCTTTGTGCCGCCCGCCCGCCCGGCCCCGGCCCCTCTGGTCGCGTCCTGTCTGCCGGTGCGCCCAGGACTAACTCTGCTCTCCTCATTTCCAGTAAAGGCAGACCGTGCAGAGAGTCCCTGTGTGGATGCTGCCCTGGACACTCTAGGTACCGCGGGGCGTGTCGCACGGACCGACCATTGCTGCACGGCTCTCCACCTCCCCTCCCGCTCCAAATACTCTGCTTATTAGAGGTCCTAGATGAGCGAGGGCGAGGCTGGCGCCCCCCGGCCCCCAGGCCCCAATTCTGATTGGCAGCTCGGCCTCCGCGGCCCCTTGCAGCGGAGCACCAGGCCCCCCGTGATTCCAAATGACCTCCCGGTGACGGTGACGGTGGTGGCAGCACCAACATCTCTTGTCCCCAAGCCAAACGATGCCCTGCTCCAAGCAGGAGGGGGGCCGGCCAGGGGCTTCCGGGGTCCTGTCGCTCTCCGCTGAGCCTTTTCTCTGGGGCTCGCCGATCTAGCACCTCTACTACGCACCCGAGGTCGGCCCCTCCGAACCGGCCGCCTCGCCCGCGGGAGGCAGCTCCGTCCTGTGTGTGCCGGGCTCCCCGTGGTCCTGACACACCAGACACGCCAGAAAGCCAGGGGCCCTCGGTCCCCCTTCCCACCACAGGCCTGGTTTAGGGCGGACTGGAAACGGGACGGTGGAAAAGCCGTCCCCCCCACCCCGGCCCTTTGCACCGTGGGCTCCCTGTCCGCACCCTCACTCTCTCCGTCCACTGTCTGCTGTCGGGTGTGTGGAAGCGTCTGTCCTCTTGCTTGCTCTGGGCTCCCCCCCCCCCGTCTCCCTCCCGCCTGCCTCCTTCCCCGACCGGTGCAGCGTGTGGGCAGCTGCGCCTGCCTGTCCTGTGCATGTGGTTGCTGCAGGCCCCGGAGGCAGTGGGGCCGAGCGGCGGGCATGGGGCTGTGCCGCAGGACCAGGGGCCCGGGGCAGCGGCATGCTGGGACCCCTGCATCTGTGCATGCTCTGAGGCCCCGGAGAGGGGCTTGGAGGCTGCCTCCCCACACCCTGTCCGCGTTGCCTGTGTGTTCCTGGAGGTAGGCGCTTGGGGGAGGCTTGCGGCCCCAGGAGCGGAGGTTTCCGGCCCCGGCGGAAGCTGTCCTGCTTGTACAGAGCTTGTGTCCACGGTGCTTCCGGCCACAGGCGGCCCCTTGGGCCAGGGGCTGTGGGCAGGCTGCTCGGGCACCGGAAGGGCCGCAGGTGCCCGTGGCCAGTCCAGGAGCCCAGGCCAAGCTCAGCCTTGCTGTGTGCAAATCCCATGAATGTCACTTCCCCCTTTGCACTTTTCCTGGGTGTCCGCGGTCCCGTGTGGGTGCGGCCCCCTCACCCTGAGCCGGGCAGACCTGGCTGTGGCCACGTCCGTCCGGGCCTCCCAGTCGCCCCGTCCCCGTTTGCTGCGGGGAGGCAGGCGGGGGAGGAGGGGCTGGAGCTTGGCTTTGTGCCCCGGACGCCCCGAACTCGCTCCCCTGGTCCCGGCAACGCCAATGCGCAGGTGCCAGGAAAGTGTCCCTGACACGCACGGGGCCTCGTCGAGGACTCTCCCCCCGAGCAGGTGGCCAGAGCCCCATCCTTTGTGTTTGTTTGCTTCTGTCCTTGGCTTGTGGGGTTAGGGCGGCCCTCCCTCGGGCCCCGCGGGGGTGGGAGCTGCCCGGGCACCTGGACGCGGGGCAGGTCGGGGCAGCCGGGGCCGAGCGCCTGCGGGCCGAGCTGCGCGGGTTCAGGCATCCACACGGTGGCCTCCTCCCGGCCTGAGCATCCCCGGGTCTGGACGGCGAGGCCTCCCTGCGGCTCCGTCCTCGAGGCAGCTGCGTGGGGTCGGACCCCGGGGTGTGGCGGGGCCATCGCTTCCTCGCGTCTCCCCGGACCAGCTGTTGGTCTCCGTTGGGAGGGAGGTCATCCGTGCAGAGGGCGCCACGATGCCCGGACTCGGGCCACCCTGGGCTCCCACCTGCCTGTTCTTGGCCTTGTGCTGGGCACCGCGGTTATGGGCTTGGGGCCCGTGTCCCAAGCAGGGGACGCCTGCCCCACCCCCAAGGCAGATCCACACCCGAGGCGACGTCCCGCTCCTGGGGGCACCTTCCTTTCCTTTCCCCTGTCCCGCGGAGACCTGTGAACTAGGGGGCGGGTGATCTCAGCTGCCCGGAGGGGGAGGGTGCGGGCTGGGACTGCCGTGTCCAGGCGGGGGGTCCAGGCCGCCGGCCACCTCTTGTCCGTGGCCAGTCATGTCTGCGCCGTCCGAGGGACCTGTCCTGGCCGTGGGTCCTGGCGGGGCCGGTGGAGGCGGCTGACTCAGGGGAGCCCTGGTGGGGCTGAGGAGTCAGCAGGTGATGGCAGCTTCCGGGGGCAGCAGAGACCCTGCTGGGCCCGGGGTAGGTGTGTCACACGCCCCAGGGCAGTGCAAGGCCCGGCTCCTGCCTGTGGCTGGGTGTGAGCAGGGGCCTTGCTCTTCGACGGTGGAAACTGTCCAATGGGAGGGAGCGCGTGGCCGCCTGGCCCCCGGGCCCGCCCTGCACCCGGACCACAGCGCCCCCCTGTCTCCCGGCTGCCGCCCGGGGGGTGCCGCTCCACCTTCACAGTTACGGGGAGACGCAGGGAGGGGGAGGCTGAGGGCCCTGCAGGTGCCCCTCCCCGCGGCCTCGCGCCTCAGGCGGCTGGCAGAGCAGGCGCGTCCAGTCGGTCCCCAGATGCGTCCGGGCGTGGGTGGAGGAGCCCGTGCTGGCCCCGGGTGCAGGGGGCTGGGCAGGCCCCTGATGGCCCCGATCCAGACCCTTCCTCCGGGTGGCTCCTGGGGCTTGGCTGGGGCCCAGTGGTCGGCCGCAGACGTCACCCCTGCAGGCCCCGGGGCAGGAGGCGGAGGGCAGGCCCGCGGGAGGTGCCGGGGAGGGAGTCCTGCCCGGGCGGCGTGGCCAGGGCCCTGGCGCCCTCCGGGGCACCGGGCGCGATGCGAGGGACCCCGAGCGCCCCAGCCGGTGGAGCGCCTGCCGTCTCCCTGCTGCCCACCCAGGAGTAGGCGTCAGCTGCGAGCGGACGGTGGGGTGAGCGTTCTTGCCAGGGTGACCTCTCTCGCTGTCTCTCTGTGTGTGTCCGCCCGCCTGTCGGTCCTCGTGGAAGCAGCCAGAAGGTCAGTTTGAAAGACCGTGTCTTCTCCAGCCCCCGCGGCGTGGCGGCCAAGGGGAAGGGGTCCCCGCAGGCCCAGAGCGTCCGGCGCTCCCCCAGTGCCGACCAGAGTCTGGAGGACAGCCCGAGCAAGGTGCCCAAGAGCTGGAGCTTCGGGGACCGCAGCCGGGCGCGCCAGGCCTTCCGGATCAAGGGCGCCGCGTCCCGACAGAACTCGGAAGGTAGGTCAGGCTCTGCCTCCCGCCGTCCGGCGGCCCCGGCGCCACCAGGGGCCCGGCCGCCTCTTTGAGCAGCGACCCCCCTTTGCCCTTTCTTCTTTTTGAGGCGAATTCACGTAACATAAAAACTGGCCACTTGAAAGTGAGCGGGTCAGTGGCGGCGCGTTCGCGGCGTGTGCAGACGCCGCCCGTCCCGTTCCAGAGCGTTCCGTGCCCCAGCGGAGGCCCGTGCCGGGAGCGGCCGCCCCCAGCCCCCGTCTGTCCGGGGACCTCACGGGGGAGTCACTGTGTGTGCCCATTTCCGGGGCTTCCGCGCCGACGCCCATCTATGGCCCGATCCCATCCCCTGGTCTCCTGGGGCCAAAGCCCATGTTTCCGCACGTTCATCCGCTTTGCAGCCGGCGGGTGAACGTGTCCCTCCCCTCCGGCCTGGGACAGGGGCTGGGTGTCCAAGGCACCGGGTGGGCTCCGCGGCCCCGCAGGACCAGGCCCCTCTATCCCTGGTGCGGCTCGTCCCCCCACGGGCTGTGTCTCCTTCCACCCAGAAGCAAGCCTCCCCGGGGAGGACGTCGCAGAGGACAACAAGAGCTGTAACTGCGAGTTTGTGACGGAAGATCTGACCCCAGGCCTCAAAGTCAGCATCCGGGCCGTGTGGTGAGGGACTCAGGGTCTGGGGCGAGGGGCCTCCCGGGTCCAGAAGGGCTGGCGTCTGCCGTCCCTGGGGGGCGGGTCCTTGGGGGTTGGCGTGAGGGCCGGTGCTCCGGGAGCCACCTGTACACCATGGCTCCTGGGGCCCCTCCCGTCACGTGTGGGATGGGGCGGGGGACACGGTGGGGACAGGGTGGGGGATGGGGTGAGGGACACGACAGGGGGACGAGGCAGAGGACACGGCAGGGGACAGGGTGGGGGATGCGGGGGGGATAGGGTGGGGGACAGGGGGAGATGGGGTGGGGACATGGCGGGGGACGCGGGGCTCCCGGGAGGACGGGGGCTTGTGCACCTGGGCCCGGGAGTGGCCTGTGCCCTTGGCACATGTTCTGGGAGATGCAGGGGTGGGGGGCAGGGGCCGCCCAGGGCTCACAGCGGTGCACCCCGCCCCCCAGTGTGATGCGGTTCTTGGTGTCCAAGCGGAAGTTCAAGGAGAGCCTGCGGCCGTACGACGTGATGGACGTGATTGAGCAGTACTCGGCGGGCCACCTGGACATGCTGTCCCGCATCAAGAACCTGCAGTCCAGGCAAGAGCCCCTCCCCGCCTGCCCAGCCCCGGGCACGGAGGCCGCGTGGCGCGGTGGGGTGGCGACCCTCAGGCCAGCCCGGGGTGGGCGCGGCGTGCGGGGGCCCGTGCTGCCCCCAGAGGCGGGCCGTGCACGGGGCTTCGTGCACATGGTGGGCGGCTGCCCCCCGGCCACACTGGCCCTCCGTGGACATCCTGCCGTGTCCTCGTGTGGTCTGTTCGTTCTAATATTTCTGTTGTCTCTCCCTCCTCGGCCTCCTGCCCTCGCTACGGGGGGCAACATGTAGGTGTGTGTGCATTCACATGCATGCATGTGTGCACATGTAATGTGTGAATGCACACGCGTGTGTGCACATGTATGGGTATCTGTGGTCACACGCACGGGTGCATGTGTGTGCACACATGTGTATGTGCACGTGTGCCGGCGTGCACGCCTGTGCATACACATGTTATGCATGCGTGTGGTGTGTGCACGTGCCTCTGTGTGTGCTGTGCCGTGTGTGCATGTATGTGTGAACCCGTGCACACTCGTGCGCGTGTGTTGGGGATGAAGCTGCAGGGTCCATGAGCCCCGTCAGGGAGCAGCAGCCATCCTACGCGGGAGCAGAGGGGCCGGTCCACCCCCGCCTCACGGGGCACTCCCCCAGCAGGACGCGGGGCTGGAGCGCGTGTGCGAGGCGCGGCGACGGCAGGGCACACGTGGACGCTTGCTCACTCCAGGACGTACCCGCACACCTGCGTACAGGGACACACACACACCCAACACACACGTCCACTCCCGTGTGCACACACGGCACCGTGCTCTCAGCCTTGTGCCCACAGACGTGCATTCTCCACGTCACACATGCAGCCCAGATACACACGTGCTCACAGGCGTGCAGCCTCCACCACACACAAACAAGGGTGTGCGCACACATGTCCGTGTGTCTATAGGGAGCCCGTGCGGCTGTTGCGGACCTCTCCCGGGGTCCCCGCCCCTGCCCGCCAGGGCTTCCTCCCCTGCCCGGGGTCCCGCAGACCGGGCTGCTGCGGGGTGTGGTCCCCAGAAGCCGGGGCGCTGGCTTCCAGCAGGTCAGGACGGCCGGGGGCAATCCTGGGGCCCGCCCAGCTCCCCCGCCCCGCGGGACTGAAGCCCTTGTCCCGGGTCAGCGCGCCCCAGCTTGGGTTTGCCGTCCTCGCCTGGACGCCGGGGAGGGTCTCTCTGGCCTGGAGCCGCCCCCGTTGGGCGGGGAGCCGGGGTGACCCCGCCGTCCTCACGGGCTAAGGCTAGGGAGCCAGGTGCTCACCGTCCTCCCCAGAGCATCAGCTAGACCTGTGCCATGCGTGTGCAAAGGTGTGTGCGGTGGTGCACGTGCAATGTAGGTGAGTGTGCGTGCGCGTGCAACGGCACACAGCAAGTGTGCACGCGTGTGCGGACCGAGTGCAGCCCGTGTGCACGACACGTGCCGTGTGGTGTGTGTGTGCGCTCACGTGTGCAAGGCGCAGATGTGTGGGAGAGCAGAGCGGTGTCTGGCCGCCAGGCCGGCCCCGCGTCTCGCCGAGGCTGAGTCCGTCCCCAGGCCCCTCCGTCCCCAACCTTCCCCTTCCCTCCCTTTGTGTCCGGAAAACCGCGCACGCGGGGCCCGGGAGCAGGCGGAGCGGCGCCGCTGTCCCGTCCTCCCCCTCGGAGTGCCCGCCCCCGACTCCCCTTCCGTGCGCTTCACGATGCATTTGCTGGTGTCTCTTTTCTTGTTCACTCGCCAGGATAGATATGATTGTGGGCCCCCCACCCCCTTCAACTCCCCGGCACAAGAAGTACCCCACCAAAGGACCCACGGCCCCTCCGAGAGAGTCACCCCAGTATTCACCTAGGTCAGGATGCCAACCGCGCCCGCCTTGTGTCTGTGGAATGGCCGGCCCCCTTCGCCCCAGGCCACATGACGGCAGCACCTGCCCGGCACCTCCCGACGGGACAGAGCAGCGTCAGGGGGAAGGCCGTGCCCCGTGGGCCCTGGGCGGGCTGCGCAGGGACATCCCCAGGGACGTCTACCTGGGGTGCTTCCCGGGCGGACGCGGAGGGACACGACCGCAGGGGCAGCTGCGTTCAGAGCCTCGGGGTCCTTCCCGCGGCGGGGCTGACCTCGGCTGCTCCGTGGACCTGAGCGGGTCCTGCTGCTTCTCTGGCCTTTGAGTGCTGGTGAAGAACAAATAAAAGGTGCCCCCCGGGCACCCGGCAGCGAGCGAGGCCCCAGGGATGCCCCAGACCTTTGGGGCTTTATTCCCAGCCCTCGGGGTTAGCGGCAGGGGCGAGGGCGAGGGCGAGGGCGAGGGCGCGCTGGCTGGCGAGTCAGCAGAAGCAAACTTCGGAGGCTTCCCGCCTCCCTGGGACGATTCAGACGATGGGGGCGACCTGTCCCCCGTGGCAGGTCCGGTCAGCTGGGGAGAGGGAGCCCCCGGGACAGGGAGGAGGACGAGGGACCCAAGAGCATCGAGAGGCCGCCAGGGATGCCGGCAGCTGGGCCAGCTGGCTGGGGACGGGCCGGTGTGCCTGAGCCCTCCCCGCGTGCCAGGACTTCTGCACGCCGGACATCTCAACCCACGGGCTCTTCCGTGAGAAAGGAGTCCCCGGGGGAGCAGGCCGGCCCAGGGAGGCTCGGGCAGTCTGCGGCTCCGCGACGTGCTGCCCGTCCGTGGGCACTGCCGCGGGGGCAGGGGTCGGGTCCCGCAGCCTGCAGAGCCCCCCGCAGCCAGAGGCCACACTGAGCCACGGAGGAGGGCGGGAGGACAGCGTGGGCTCCGGGGGCTAAACCTGACCCCAGCCTCGGGCCTAGGGCAGGGATGGCACAGGCCCCCGCCAGCGGCAGCTCCAGGCTCCCCGTGGGACCGGCCAGGCAGGTGGCCCGTCATGTGGCAGGGGCAAAGGCGCTGAGCACCCATGCCTGGACTGTGTGGACACTCGGAAACACCAGAGAACCCTCCTCCCTCTCCATCCTCCACCGGCGTCTGCTTGGAGCCCGAGGGTCCCCGCTGCCCCCAGCCGCTCCCGGTCCTTGGCGCATGAGTCCAGCATGCAGCTCCTCGAGCATGAGGCTGTACCGTGGCTGGCGCGGGAGCCCCTCTTCTGCTTCACGCAACAGCCAGAGCAGTCCCCTGAGCCCTGCTCTCCGCCAGAGGCAGACGGGCGGCCCGTGGGTGAGGAAGGAAGCCGAGACGTGGCCCCGGCCAGCTCCCAGGGCGCTTGCCAGGGGTGCCCCCCAGGACTCGAGTGTGCTCGGGGCTCGGGGCTCCTGGCCGGACGCAGGCGGGCGCTCCTTGGCCTCAGCCCGGGGAAGTGCCGCGTGCCCGGCAGGTGTGGCCTGGCTGCCCCAGTGGCTCGCAGGCCGCCGGGGTCCCTGCTTCTGAGTGAGCCCCCCACGTCCCTGTGGGTCTCCGGCTCGGGTGCCAGGAGCCCACACACAACCGTGGCCCCTTCCGAGCCCGTCGGTGGCCCTTCCTGTTCAGCGGGGGGCCGTGCCGTGTCCCCCTCCCAGGTAGAAACCTCCTTTGCCTCTTGTTGCCATTTGTGACCGTGGCCTCCTCTGAGATGAGCTCGGCTGCGTCCCGCATCCCGCACACGCGTCGGCACGGGCACACGCGCACACGCGCACACACACAGACCCCCTGTCTGCCCCCCTCTGGTGTGCGTGGCGGTTTCCTGTGTTGGTCTGTGCCCCTCCCCGTCCGGTCTGCATGGAGCCGTGGCCCTCATCATCTGCTTCCGTTCCTGCCGCACACGTGGAATCTGCCCCCCAGACCCCAGTTGGGGGGACCCAGTGGCACATTGTTTAGGAGTAAAGCTCAGGGCTGGGGGCCGGGCGCGGGGGCCGGGAGCGGAGGGGCGAGCGACCCCAGGCCCTTCCACTTTACTCCTTGCTGATGTGCCACCTGCTGGAGTGGGACGGGTGGGGAGCAGGCCCCCGGGTGCAGAGAGCAGGGCGACACCAGGTGCCCCGCGTCCACCTGTCCTGGCACCCCGCTGCCCACCCCGTCGTGCCCCCTCTGTCGGCTCTGGGCTCAGCCTGGAGCCCGGGTCTGGGGGGCCGTGGCCCGGCCCAGGAGGAGAGGGCTCGGGCCCCGCCGCACCCACCCCAACTCATGCCGGGGGGTGGGTGTCTTCCCGGCAGAGTGGACCAGATCGTGGGGCGCGGCCCGGCCCTAACGGACAAGGACCGCACCAAGGGCCCGGCCGAGGCGGAGCTGCCCGAGGACCCCAGCATGATGGGCCGGCTGGGGAAGGTGGAGAAGCAGGTAGGGGGTGGGGCGGCCCGCCCGCTGGTCCTCGGGCTCCAGGGGGGCCTCCGTGTGTCCTCAGGGGTTGGGCACAAGACCCCCGACCCAGGGCTGCACCCGGGAACCCAGCAGGGACCTGGCTGTTCCTCGCCAGGGGTGGAGGGGTGGAGCCACATGGACAAAAGGTGGCCCAGAGGCCTGGGGCCAGGGGCGAGGCTGTACCTCTGTGGGGCCAGCCTGCAGTCCCCGCACTCTGGGGGGCAGCCTGGGTCCCCCCACCTCCCAGGTCCCCTTGCCTCCCAGGTTCCCCCCACCTCCTGGGAGCAGCCCGGGTCCCCCCACCTCCTGGGTCCCCCCACCTCCTGCAAGTAGCCTGGGCCCTCCCCACCTCCTGGCCCCCCACCTCCCGGGTCCCCACATCTCCTGCAAGCAGCCCAGGTCCCCTCTACCTCCCAACCCCTTACCTCCTGCGTCCCCCCACCTCCTGGGAGCAGCCCGGGTCCCCCTCACCTCCCAGGTCCCCCCACCTCCCGGGTCCCCCCCACCTCCTGGCCCCCCAACCTCCTTGGAGCAGCTTGGGTCCCCCCCACCTCCTGGGCCCCCCACCGCCTGGGAGCAGCAGGCCTGGTCCAGCAAGTCCCCTTGCAGGTCTTGTCCATGGAGAAGAAGCTGGATTTCCTGGTGAACATCTACATGCAGCGCATGGGCATCCCCCCGACAGAAACCGAGGCCTACTTTGGGGCCAAGGACCCGGAGCCGGCGCCGCCGTACCACAGCCCCGAGGACAGCCGGGAGCACGGGGACAGGAACGGTTGCATCATCAAGCTCATCCGCTCCAGTTCCGGGGGCCAGAAGAACTTCTCGGCACCCCCGGCCGGGCCCCCGGCCCAGTGCCCGCCCTCCACCTCGTGGCAGCAGCAGTGCCACCCCCGCCAGGGCCACGGCACCTCGCCCGTGGGGGACCCCGGCTCGCTGGTGCGGATCCCGCCCCCGCCCGCCCACGAGCGGTCGCTGTCTGCCTACGGCGGGGGCCACCGGGCGAGCACGGAGTTCCTGAGGCCCGAGGGTGCCCTGCGGGACAGCGACACGTCCATCTCCATCCCGTCCGTGGACCACGAGGAGCTGGAGCGCTCCTTCAGCGGCTTCAGCATCTCCCAGTCCAAGGAGAACCTGGACGCGCTCAACAGCTGCTACGCGGCCGTCGCGCCCTGCGCCAAAGTCAGGCCCTACATCGCGGAGGGCGAGTCGGACACGGACTCGGACCTGTGCACCCCGTGCGGGCCCCCGCCGCGCTCCGCCACTGGGGAGGGCCCTTTCGGCGACGTGGGCTGGGCCGGGCCCCGGAAGTGAGGCTGCCCGCCGGCCTCTCCCTGACTCTTGGCCTCCAGGTTCGCAGATGGGACTCGGGGCCCTTTCCTTGGAGGGACACGGTGGGGGGCCTGTGCGGCGGCGGCCGGGCGGGGGCTCCCCGGCTCCCGCCCCGAAGGCTGACAAGAGCTTTTTCACCAAGGGGCAGCCGGGCCGGCTGGGCCTGCTCTGAACCATTGGCCGGGGTGTGAGCAGGGGCAATGGCGAGAATAGGCCGGGAGGAGGAGGGAGGAGGAGGGAGGAGGAGGGAGGAGGAGGTGCGGGGCTGGGCCAGGGCCGGGTGGGGGGCAGCGAGGAGCAGGAGCGGCGGCTCCGGGGCCCGTGGCGGCGGCTGCGGGGCGGACGGCTGGCCTCTCGGGCGAGGCCAGGTCTCGTCCCCGTGTCCCTGCCCTGGCCAGGCGTGACGGGCGGCCACCCAGAGAGCTGCCGGTCTGCACCTTCCCCCTGCAGCCAGGGGTCGGAGCCAGTCCCCGGCTGGGGCGCTGGCCTGGGGGGTGAGGCCTCGGGACCTCGCGGCTTTGGCTTGTGGGGGGGCCTGTGCCATAGCTCCTGGGAGGGGTCCCGGGAGGACCCTCTGCTCCCTCTGCTCCCCCCGGAGGCCACGGACACCCGTGTGCAGGGAGTGTGCTGGGAGGTCGGGGGCACCGCTGGGGCCGGGCGCTGCTCAGGGAGCCGGGGCCGGGTGGGTTGTGACGACCAGATTCCGCGCTGCCCCTCAGTGGGGGCCCTGCCTCGCGGCCCCTCGCCGACACCACGACGGTGGTCCCAGAGGAGCCCCTCCAGGGTCGCTGGGCCCCCCCCCCCCGCGGACTCGAAGCAGCTCTGTCCTGTAGGAAGCCTCTCTGGTCGCCGCTGGGGCTGACCGCCCGCCCCTGCTGCCCCCGGCCAGTCCCTTGCTGTGACTTCCTGGCTCCTAGGGAGTCACAGACGTGCATCCGCCTGGGCCTCAGGGAGCAGGGACCCATCTGTCCCCTGCTCTGGACTCTCCCCTCCGGGTCCTCGGCCATCGGGGTATGGGGGCGTCCGCGGTTGGAGCCCCCAGCCTGGGCACCGGGCGCCCTCTGAGGCAGGGACCTGGTGTGCACCGGGCTACGGGGCGACATCCCCCACACGCTGGGTCCTGGGAGAACCCGCGGTGACTTGGATGCGACGTGGTCAGTGAGAGCGTGTCGGTCCCTGACGGGGCTTGGGAAGCAGCGTGCGAGGCCCAGTGCCCGGGCATGCGGTCCTGGCGCCCGGAGGTGTTTGGGGGGCGCTGTCTGTTGGGCAGGCAGGGGATGCAGGTTCTGGGTTCTGGGCCTGCCCCCTCCTTCCAGGACGGCCCGCATTCGGCCGTGGGCTCCTCCTTGCCTGATGGGCCCCCAGAGGCTGGGCCGGGCCTGTGCTGCCCGAGGGCGGTGCCCGGTTGGAGGCCCCAGGCTCGGAGTGGGAAACTGCTGCTCCCGGCCCCGCGGGGGACGCCCCATTCCTAACCTTGGGGGGCAGGCGTGGAAGTCCGTGGCCACGTGGCCTGGGCAGAGGCTCTCTGGGGCGCCCTGGCCGTCCTCACGACAGTGCATGTCCTTCCTGGAGGTGGAGCTGGGCCTCGGGCCTCACCCCTGTCCTGGGGAACCTGGGCTGTGGGGCCCCAGGAGGGCATGCGCGGGAGGCCCCTAGCCGAGCTCGGCCACACCGGTCACCAGCTCTGGCCAGCCCGCTCGAGGGCACAGAGAGTCAGAGCCATGCCGCCAGCAGCTGTCTCCAGAGAAAGCCGGTTATCCTGTCCCCACGCCCCCTATGCTGTGAGTCCCTGTCCCCGGAGCTGCTGAACCACCGCCAGGAGGGCCCCCCAGGCTACAGCAGGAGGAACGGGGACCCACGTCCCCAGGGAGGGCATGAGGTCTGCAGGTGTCTCTGACCCCTTGGAAGGGGGAGGGTGCGTCTCTGGGGGCTGGTTTAGGGGCACGCTCTGGGGAGATGGTGTTGTCCCTTGGGGGTCCTCCGACCCTGGTCTGAGCCGTGTGCGTCCCCCGCAGCACCGCGTGCGGCCCGGGGCTCCAGGAGGAGGCTGGTGCTTGCACGGGGAGACCGTGTGCCTTGTTGGGCGTGTGTGACGGCGTGCGGCTCAGGGCCGTGCCACCCTGGGCAGAAGGCTGAGGCTAGAGGGTGCACCCCACGAGCCCACACTCCCCTGCTCACAGTGCCGCTTGTACGCGTGCAGCACGCACTCACCAGGCACATCCGCTTGCACGCACTCACACATGTATGCACAGTGCCCTCGCACACACGCTCGCCCCCGTGCACACGCACTGCGCCTCCCACCCCTCTGTGTGATCTCCGCGGGTCCGCCCCCTTGAAGCCCCGAGGAACTCACAGCTTTGCGTGACAGATGGCACCGTGGCTGGGTCCCGGCTGTCCCAGGCTCCTGGGCTGCACCCACAGAGGGACCCGGGCCCGCCCAGGGTCCACGCACCTCCCATCAGCGGGCCCGGCCACCGTCTGGAGCCTCCGGTCAACTGGACGCCGCCACACGGCTCGGGCTGGGCCGGGCATGTCCGGGCGTCCGGCCGCCCCCCTCTGGCTCCTCGGCTATGTGACTTGGGAGCTGTGGCCCCCCCAGGCCTCCTGCAGGATGCGGGGCCCCGGCCTGCCGCCTGTCCCATCCTCGGGGCCGCACGCTGCCAAGGCTGCTCCGTAGAGGCCTGTCTGGGTAGAGCAGGGAGTCGGGACCCGGCCTGTGGCCACCCCGCGCCCCCGGGCCCCGGCCAGCCAGGCGGGCCGGCGTTTCCAACGGGATGATTCGGTTTACGCGACCTCCTCCTCGCACTAGGCTGGAGCCCCCGGTGGTCGCGGATTCGAATGTTAACAGGAGACCAGGGGGAGCATCCCTCTGCCGCCCCGCATTCGGGGGGACGTCCCACAAAGCAGGTGCCCCCGCCTGCGCTGAGTGTGGATGCAGCTCGGCCCCGAGACGTTTCTAGATGCTTCCTGGAGCCCAGAGGCGTGCAGGGCCCTGGGAGGCCTTTGTAGAAATGCTGACGTTTGTATCTATTTCGTATTCACCCCAATTGTAAATACTGTACAGAGCAGCGGGCGCAGCCTTTGCCCTGGTGTCACGCTGCCAGGCCAGAGTGACAACCGTGTCCCACCCTCCGATGTCACCAGCCCTGGGAACCCGCGTCGAGTGCGCAGGGACGGCTGCACAGCCACGGGGGGCTTGAGGGCAGCTCGTGCCCCCCGGGTGCGGAGTCCCGAGCAGCAGGTGCGGCCCCGTGACCCAGGTGCCCCCGGAGTCAGACGCTCCCGCCCCTGACGGCGCTGTCCTGAGTGGTCCTCGGCTGCCTGGGCGGCGGCGGCGTGGACGCACCTGCCCTCTGTGACCCCGGAGCGGATCTTCAGGCCTCCTGCTTGGATGTACCGATGCTGGGTGAGGGGCAGCAGGGCTGCGCGGGGCCCACAGGAAGGGGCGGCCCGCTCCTGGCGCCAGGGCACCCTGCGTGGCTGTCCCAGGCCAGCGGCTTTCTGTGCTCCTGCCCCCCGGGGCTTGCTCCCCTGGGCCCGGCCCCGCACTGAGCAGGCTCGATGGCCCCGGGGCGCTTCCGGGAGGGCCGGCGTGCGGGGGCTGCCCGTCTCTTCCCTCCAAGGCACCCGGGCATCCGGCAGCCCGGGCCAGGCCCCCGGGTAGCGCCGGGAGCGCGCATGGGGGGGGGCCACGGAGGGCGGGACGCGCCGCCTTGTGGGGTGGGGGCGAGGGCAGACCCCCAGAGGTGCTGGGGCACAGGCTTCGCACGCGGGCGCGGCGCTCCCTGGGGCTTGGAGGACACCTGCTGGCGGAGGGCGCCAGGGCCCCTGGGCGGGCGGCCGAGCGGGGAGGGGCCTGGGTCCGCGGCTGCCCTGCGCCCGCTCCGGCCGGTTTCACGCTGTCGTTGCCTTAAAGCACGTGACGGACACTCCCCGAGGTCGCCCACTCCCCGCGCCTGCCCCGCCCGCCCAGGACCCCCGCCTCGCCCGCGGGACCCGCTCGGTCGGACGGATGGACGGAGGGACGCAGCGCGGGCGGCGGCCGGTCCCCATGCGGCCCCGCCCGGCCCGCCCGCCCGTCGCGCTGTCGCCGGCGCCGCCCGCAGCCCCCTCGTTGCCTTGGCTGTCTGCACTTTGTTCATGCTCCAAAGAATACTTCATAATATGCCTTCAGTACTGACGTACTCCCGGGCCGCGCGTGCCCCGCGCCGCAGCCGCCGGGCCTTTCTGTTGTCGTGAATGTGTCACCGCCGCACACTCGACCCTCGACTCGCGCATTGTCCGTTTTCTAGGGATAGACGCCCAGGGAAAGAACTCTAGTTTTCTACGGACCAGCCGAGATGCTAACTTGCTCAACTCACCGTCAGGTTGACACTTGTATTCGAGAACGGGGCCCCGCCCGGGTTTGCCCAGGGGCTTCGGGGGTGGAATCGGGCAGCAGGGACGCATGTGGAAGGTTCTGGAAAGTTCTACTGCCACGGGGACCTGTTTGGATGCTCAGTGGACCTGTGCACTTAGTAAAACACAGTGATTCAACCTGCACGCGGTGTGGCCTCGTTCCTGCTGCGCGCCGTCCCGGGCTCCCCGGGTCCTCTGCTGCCCCGACGAAGGACCGCACCCTGGTGGCCCCGAGCAGCAGGAGGCCGTGCTCGCTCCCCCGGGGCCGGGGCCCGTCGGTCCGTCCCTCAGCAGCCCGAGCGTCTGGGGAGGGGCCTCTGGCCGGGGCTGCCAACCCCCGGGCCTCCCAGCGGCACAGAGGGGCCCAGTGCTGGGCGCGGGGCACACACAGTGTCCCGCTGGGGCCCACTGGGGGCCTCGTGGTCCTCGCACCCCGGGCGTGCCGGAGGCCGGGAGGTCGGGGTGGACACGGCCCGCGGTGTCCGGGTGAGGCCAGCGTAGTTGGGTGTGGGAGGCCGGGCCGGCTCAGTCCGCGTGGCCTGGGGCTCAGCAGCTCACGGGCCCCGTCCTGGACGGGGGCCCACACTCGCCCCCTCAATGGGGCTCGAGGCTCACGGTCCCCTCAGTCCCCTCGCAGGCCTGGCCACCAGCCGGCGGCCTTTGTGACCCAACACTTCCAGAAAGTTCTGGGCTGTGGTGTGGGGTTTGGAGGATCTGACCCGGCTCTGGGTGCAGCCTGGGGCGGGCAGGCTGCCGGCCTCACTGAGGTCCCCTCTGCGCTGACGAGGGCCCCGGTGTCCCTGTGTCCCTGCAGCTCCAGGGCCTGGCACTGCCCCTCACCTGCCACCCCCCTACGGTCCCCTCTGACCCCCGCCCAGGCTGCAGGGGAAGGTCGTTCCTGCAGGCGTTTGGTGGGTTCGGGCTGGTTGCCAAGAAATTTGCCTCAGTTTCCCTAGGGTTGTCACCTAGGGTTTGGGCCAGCTTGGCTGTGGCTCGGAGACACCCTGAAGAGCCATGACTGCCGCAGAGCCAACTCCTTCTCGTGGCCTGGAGTCCGGAGGGAGCCTGTCGGGATTTCCTGCGGCCGTGGGCCTGTGGTGCCGGGGCCCCCACCCTCCTCAGTTCTCTGCTCCCCATGACTTGCTCCCAAAGGGGCTGCTGCAGTCCAGCTGTTCCATCTTCGTTCCAGCCAGCGACAGGCGTGAAGGGGGGCGGGCCGGGCCCCGGGCCCTGGAGAGCCAGGCTCGGGAGACACACGCACACACGCAGCTCCCGCTCCCGCCCATCCGCCGGTGCAGTCGTGGTCCGTATGGAGGATCAGAAGCCAGTCCTCGCGTGGACGCCGCGCCGGCCCCGCGGGACACCAGCTGCCAGGCCGCGGGACGGGTGGAGCAGGGAAGGTGGGGTCCGGGTCGCTCAGCGCCCGGCCCATTCGGCCCCGCGCCCCTGCGTGTCTCTGCGCACCCCCCTCGGGTGCATTCCCCTCCCCACGTGCCCCAGGGCAGGAAACCAGGGACAGCTTGGGGCGCCGGAGTGGAGCCGCCCAGCTGAGCTGCCCCCTGGGGTCCCTGCCGCGGGTGCCTTGGGGTCAGAGCACGTGCTCCTTGCCCACATCCAGGTGGGGGTGCATCCTGCTGCCTCCGGGGCCCTGGGGTCACTGTGTGGGGGCAGGTGGGGCAGGTGGCAGGGCCGGGCCTGGGGTGCGAGCAGAGGGGCACCGACAGGAGCACCAGCGGTCGGCGCCTCACGCACTGCCTGCCCCTCCTGCCCTGGACGACCTCACGGGGACCCGAGATGACCTTGGGGCGACGTCGGCATTCCCGTGTGGCTGGCGAGGTTTCCAGGACGTCTGATGCCCCTAAACCCAACACACACCATCCTGTGTGACCCCAAGTCCACGGGGGCTCCACCACCAGTGGGCCCAGAGTGTCTGAGGGTGTCGTCCCTGGGGGTGGGGCGACCCGGGGGGGTCACGAGGCTTGCAAGAAGGTCAGCGGGGCCGCGGTCAGTGGGGGGACGGGATGTGGTGCAGACGGACGCAGGGGGCGCTGGCTCCAGGGGGGCTGCTGGGGGAATGCCGGCTCCTGTGCGTGCCAGTCCCCTGCCCCCTGCCCCCTGCCCCTGCTCCTGCCCCCTGCTCCTGTCTCCTGCCTCCTGCCCCTGCTCCTGCCCCTGCCCCCTGCCCCTGCCCCTGCCCTCTGCCTCCTGCCTCCTGCCCCTGCCCCTTGGACACCCCCTGTCGCATTTCCGGGGCCTGGAGCCGCCGTGTCCAGAAGCCACTAGGTGGCAGCGCTCACACGGAGGTCGGCCTCCTGCGGAGCCAGAGCCAGGCTGAGGTGCTCAGGGCTGACCCTGCAGCTTCCCACTGGGATTCTAGAACCTTCACCCCCTACGGAGTGAGGGAGGTTAGAGATCAGACACGGTAAGCCTCGAAATAAGGCTCTGAGCTCCTGGACGAGGGGTTATTGGGGCCTCTCCCACCTGCGCTCGTGCACACACATGCATGTGTGTATGTGAGTGCGTGTGCTCGTGTATGCGGGCCTGTGTGAGTACGTGTGTACGTGTGTGCGTGTGAGTCCTTATGCTCGTGTGCATGGTGTGTGTGCGCATGAATACGTGTGCGTGTGTGCTCGCGCGTGCGTGCGTGGGCCACGGGAAGCAGGAGCTGGGACCCCGTGAAGCAGCCCACAGGAGGGGGCCCTGGGGAGGCCGGGTGGTCACAGGCCGGGTCAGGGGCCCTGGTGGCTGCGGCTGAGCCGTGACCCTGGAGCCTGCGACCCGGGACACGTGACCCCAGAGCCTGGGCCCAGAAGAGGCACCGACCCCGGCTTGCCCCGGCCTCTGCCGACCTGTGCAGAGCGAACCTGAGGTCACACGGTCACCTCCGAAGCTTCCAGAACAGCCCCTTCTGACCTGATGCCCCACAGCAGGAGCCGGTGGGGGCCTGGGGAGGACCCGGGGGCCAGAGAAGGGGCCACGCTGTGTTCCCCCATGGGCCTGGACTGGCCTCCACCTGCCCTCCCCTGGGCAGAGCATCGGTCCCCCCGGCTCCCCGATGCCCCTGCCAGCGGCCAGGTTCCCTCCTCTGCACCCACACACCCCCCCCCCCGCTCCCGGGC
The DNA here is from genome assembly GCA_032313775.1 of Urocyon cinereoargenteus. Classification (NCBI taxonomy): domain Eukaryota; kingdom Metazoa; phylum Chordata; class Mammalia; order Carnivora; family Canidae; genus Urocyon; species Urocyon cinereoargenteus. The sequence continues at coordinate 48,628,257 of JAVLSZ010000026.1, read as the reverse complement.
CGCGCCCACCTCCTGGGCCTCCTGCCTCCAGCGACACTTGGGCTCTGCGACCTGGACCCCGAGGCCAGAGGCGGCAGGTGGGGCCCAGAGCCTGGGGTCTCCTGCAGGCCCCGCAGGGTCTGTTTGGGGGGGGCGGCCGCCAGGCCAGCGGGAGTCTCAGGCAGGACAGAGGGCGGAGGGCCCGGCGCCACCCAGGAAACGCCCGTTGGTGCCTCGGCCGCACGCGGGAGGCCGCGGAGCACGTGGGCGCGGGTGCCGTCCCCGCTGGGTCCCGGGCTGTCCCGCGTCCCTCGGCCGCCCGCCCCCCGCCCCCGGGCTCTGGGGCTCCTGCTCCTTCCGCGGCTCCCTGCTGCCATCGGGGCTGCCAAGTCCCTGCGCTGCCCGCCCCCCCCCCGCCCCGCCCGAACCCTCCCAGGCCTGCCGCCGCCCCACTCCCGCCTTGCCCTGCCCCAGGGTCCCTCCCTCGTCCGGACCTGCGTCCTGTGGTGACAGGCGGCCCCTCAGTCTTCTCGGGGGGGCTCCCCATCCTGGGCCCGAGGTCCCGCAAGTCCCTGAGCTCGTCCTGGCCCGGCCCCGAGCCCCAGGCACCACGGGCGGGATGCGGGCCCCGCGGGGCCTCGGGAATCAACCCAGCCATCGTCTGGTTTTCTAAGATGCAAAGAAGTAATTGCGGTTTCAAGTTAAACACGGTCTGGTTTTAGCTGCAGACCTTGGCCCTTGCTTCTGCGTCTGCGGAGGGAGGAGCGACGCTCGACGCTGGCCTGGCGCGTGGCGCTCCCCACACGTCCCTGGGGGGGCGGCCAAGGGCGCCTGGGAGGCGAGGGCGACCCCGGGGACCCGCCCAGGCCGGCAGCCCGCTGGTGGGGGTGGGCGGCCAGGGAGGCGGCCGGGTGGAGCTCTGCGTAGACGTGGCCGTGACCGCGGGCCCCACGCCCGCCACCAGCACGTGGGAGGCTCCGGGACCTGCGGGGCTGGGGGCTCTTCGCTGGCCGCGGCGGGCGCTGTCCGTCCCCCTGCCCAGATGTCAGCCCTGCAGCCCCGTCCCTGCTGGTCCCTCGGCCTCTGTCGCCCTGGACAGTGCGCTGTCCTCAGGCGGGTTTGCACACCCATCATGGCTGCATCGTGGCCACTCGGTCCCCCACGCGCTCCTCAGCACGGAGCCCACAGCCGTGCTCAGGACCTCTCGGCTCCCCCCTGGCCCTGGCCCCTCCTGCATTCTAGACGGGAGACCTCCGGTGATGCAGCCGATGGTGTCCCGGGCGGCTGGTGGTCCGCTGATACCTCCAGTCTTTTCCTCGTGACCCAGCTTGGAGTCTAGGGCAGTGAATTCGGGTCTCGGGTTGGCAACTCTGGTCAGATGGCACGTTCTGGCCGGCGGCTTCTGTCCTCTGGGTGTGGCCTCGGCCGAGTCCCCCCGACATCCAGAGCTGCTACTTTCACTGCCCGCTCGGCTTGACATTTGCTTGAACTGGTTTGTGTTCACTTCCTGCCAGCTGCTGGCACAGGCCCTGGGGCGCCGACCCCACGGGCAGGCCCGGAGCCGTGGGGCCACCTCCACCGAGACCTCAGCACGGGCCGCCCACCCTGCCCAGGGCAGCCTCCTCCAGGAAGGCCTCCCGCTGGGCCCCGTCAGCAGGTGAAGCCTGACCACGCCCCGCTCCGTGGTGCCCCCCCCAGCGTCCGGGGCTCAGGGCTCCTGCTCTCCAGCTGTGCATCCGCTGGCCCTGCCTGGGTGCTGTGCGTGCAGCGGGCGCAGACCGGATGCCTGCCCGCCCCCCTCGTGCTGACCGCCAGTGGGAGCTGGAGGCGGAGCCACGGGGGCCCCCATGCCTGTGCTCGCAGATTTGCTGGGTGGGGACCCTCCCGCAGCCTTGCCCCCGACCCTAGGCCTCTGACAGGGCGGCCAGCGGGGAGGGAGGGGTCACTCAGGACAGAGGCCCAGGCCAGGCTGCACAGCGGGGCCGGGGGGTGTCCTGCTCCCCAGCACCCTCTCCCCCTCTCCCCCAGGAGGAGCCCCCGCCCACCCGGGGGGACCTGGATCCCAGGCAAGCTGCCTGGGGAGGGGGCGGCAGGACCCAGAGGCACCGACGGCAGCCCTGAGGGTGTGGGTGGGACCGGGTTCCAGATCCAGCCAGTGCGGGTAGGGGTCCTGCTGGGGGTCCGGGTAACCCAGCGCCTGCCTTGGGAGCCCAGAGCCCCCCACGGTGGGTCCGCAGAGGCCTTGGTGCCTCGCAGTCTCCCAGCACAGCCCAGGAGGCTAGGATGGGGGGGTGCGTTCTTCCTTCTGCGCCTGGAATACCTGCCTTCCGCGCTGGCCGGGGGGCACCTGCTCTGGGTGCAGGGGGGGGCACAGGTGGGCCCCCCGGGGACGGGGTCCACGCCCAGAGGGGACAGGGGCTCCCGCCCATCGGGCATCGGCCTGGACACTGCAGACGCTGTCTCCCTGGGATCTGCGCGGCTGGGGCCCCGCTCAGCCCCCCTGCTCCCAGCCCCGCCCAAGCACAGCTCGACGCAGGTGAGGAGCGAGACGTGTTCACGCAGCCGTGATCCCGTCGGCGGTGCTCGCCCAAGGCCGCAGCGCCCGCTCCACCGGCAGAGGGGACGCCGCTCGCCCAGGGACGCGGCCGGGTCGGGTGGCTCAAGGCCCCCGCGTGCTCCCTGCACTCGCACCCCTTAACCCTGCACCCGCGGATGGCGGACGTGGCGGGAGCCATGGGCCGAATCTGTACCCCCGCTTCTCCGTGGATGGTCCCAGCATGAAACGTGGGTTTGTAAGTTAAAAACACCAAATAAATCTTCAGTCATCTGACCGCCGAGGAGGGAAAACAGACCAGAAGGACCAGGCCCGCGAGGCCGCCAGCGCCTCAGAGGACCGCGACCCCCCCCCGCCCCCCTTGCCCCCGGGCCAGGCCGGGCGCCCCCTCCAGGCCTCAGTCCTTGCTGCTGCGGGTGGTCGCCTCCCGGAGGAGAAGGGCTGCAGGGCGAGGGCGGGCAGGAAATCATCTGGTAAATATTTGATGTGCCTCTTAAAATATCTGGGCTGAGGGCAGCCGGTGCGGGCGGGGGGGAGTCAGCGGTTTAGCGCCACCTTCGGCCCAGGGCGTGGTCCTGGAGATCCGGGATCAAGTCCAACATTGGGCTCCCTGCATGGAGCCTGCTTCTCCCTCTGCCTGTCTCTGCCTCTGTCTCTCTCTCTCTGTGTCTCTCATGAATAAATAAATAAAAATATTTAAAAAATATATCTGGGCTGAGAGAGGCCCTGGCCAGTGCAGGGGGGGGGGGCGCAGCTGGGGCCTCAGAGGGGGCACCTGGGGCTGCAAGACCCTCCCTTGAGAGGAGAGAGAGGAGGGGGCGGGGGGAGGAGAGGCCAGGCCTCGGGGCGCTCCAGCAGCAGAACAATGGGGTGTCTGGGGCCCAGAGCCCTCGCTGTGGGGACTGCCTGCCCTGGGGGCAGGATGGCCGATGGGGATTCTTGGCCCCCCCTGCCCCCCAGGGCCAGCAGGGAAGTGCTGCCCTGCTCCTGTGGGGAGGACCTGAGCTAGGGGTGTCCTGGAGCCACGGGGGGCCCTGAGGCCACGGGGGGGGGGGGGGGGACCCTGGAGCTAGCAGGGGGCCCTGGGACGAGGGGGGAGCCCTGGAGCCACGGGGGGCCTAGAGCCAGCAGAGGCGGGGGCATGTGCTGCGTCAGGGCCGCCCACCAGCAGCCTGGGCTGGGATCCCGGAGCTTCTGCATCTGCCTTTTCCCTGAGGCCGAGTGTTTAGCGCCTGGAGATGAGGCCCATCTTCCTCCCGTACTTGGACCCGGCTCCTCCTTCCAGCTTGAGCCAAACCAGCAGCGGAGGGCGGACACGACGCAGGGCACCCCTTGGGGAGCGGGGAACCCGTGGGAGGTTCCAGGTCAGCCCCGAAGCCCCACCGCCCCCCCTCAGAAGAGCCCCATCCCACCCTGGCCTTACAGGGAAACAAGGGTCCCTTCCCTCCCTTCCCGGCTCCCCAGGTGCAAAAACAGGAAGGAGGGCGGGCGGGAAGGAAGCAGGAAGACGCGTGTGGCAGGTGCCACTAGGGTGGGGGCGGAGCGGAGGCTGGGACAGCCTGGCCGTGGGCAGCAGGGCCAGCTGCTTGCTCGCTGTCTCTCCGGGGGAACGTCACGTGCAGATCACCGAAGGCCGCACGCTCCGACGTCCGGGCTCACAAACAGACGCGCTCTCGTTCCTTTGATAAATGTCAAGGGTCACTGGGGAAATGAGGCTGACCCGACCCCAAGATTCAAGTGAGCTTGCACTTTGCTCAGGGTGACCCAGGAATATGACAGGTCACATCCAGCTGCCCACCCGTCCGTCTGCTCCTGCCTTAACCTCCCTCAGGTGGCCTGCAGAGGCCCTCGGGAGGGACCCCGCCCCGCGGCCATAGCGAGCGTATCCCAGCTGCCCCCTCACGACAGCGGGGCTGAGTATAGAGTAAGTGGACTGGTCAGGAGGGGAGGGGCCGTGCAGGGGTGACCCGACCGTCTGCCCCGTCCCGGCCCCACAGGCAGCTGGGCCCCGCCCCCCGAGGCCCCCCGTGACCCGCCCCTGCCCTCTCTGCTCCCCTGCACAGCCTTCGCCGTCCTCCCTGTGCTGCCTACAGATCAGCCCCCTGGTCCCTCATCCCTCCCTGGGTGACCCCGGGGCTGCTCCCCTGTGTCAGATGGGGTCACACCGAGGACAGCGCCACCCAGCAGGAGCGGGGACATCAGCGCCCCCCCCCCACCCCAGCCTGGACCTGGACGCCCTCCTGTCCCCGTGCCAAGTGGCCCAGTGTTGGTGGAGGCACTTCTGGGAGTGACAGAAGAGGAAGAAGAAGAGGAAGAGGAAGAGCCTGAGCGTCCTGAGGGACGCAGGCCCACTTGGACTCAGGCATCCCGGCCACGTCTGGGGGCTGAGAACCTCGCCTCAGAATTGATGCTCCTACTACCGGGAGCTGCAACGGGGCCCCTGCGCGTCTGAAAGGACCGTCGCTGTGCATTGTCCCCGGGAGGGACCACCCAGGTGCCTGCGGAGGGGCCACTGTGCTTGCAGCGTTCAGTACTGGGTGCTTGGTACTAGGTCCTTGGTCCTCAGTACTGGGTCTTCGGTGCTCAGCGCTCAGTGCTTAGTACTCAGACCTTAGTGCCCAGTACTCAGTCTTTGGTACCCGGTCTTTGGTCCTCAGTCCTCGGTACTGGGTCCTCAGTCCTCTGTGCTCAGTCCCCAGGCCTCAGTGTTTGGTGCTCAGCACTCAGTGCTTGGTGCTTGGTACTTAGTCCTCAGTGCTCCACACTCAGTGCTCATGTGGGGAAGCGCAGGGGCTGGAGCAGGGCTGTGCACAGCACACCTGGGGCAGCCCCTGCTGACACCTGCTCCCAGAACAAATGAGGTCACGCGCAGGGGGAGGCAGGAGACACACGGCGCCCTCGTCTGGCCCACCTCTGGGAGGCTGCCCGCTGCCCCCATGTGATCCAGATGGGGACCCGCCTTCGGAGAGCTCACCTGCGGGTTGCGTGGAAACACGCGCTGTGGGTGGGACGGGCCCAGAGGGCCTGAGGTGGGGAGCGTGGGCTGTGGATGGCGGGGGCCAGGCCGTGTGACCTCCCGTGGGGAGACGCTGCTAGTGACCTGGGTCATGGGGCCCTGAGCCACTGCCTGCTCACAGCTGCTGCGCAGAGCACCCCCATGGGGCTCCCGCCGCAGGCTGTGGCCAGGAGGGCTGCGGCCTCTACGCGCCCCTGCTCCTCCATGGGGGGCCCAACCCCAAGCTCGGTGCGCCCTGCCGCCTCGGGCCTCCGCGGGCCACGAGCACCTGCTCTGGGCATGGGGTGGACCATGATTCCGCACATCCCACATTCAGGCCTGGGGAGGGCAGGAGGGCAGGAGGGCAGGGGTCTCGCCCCACGGCGGCCTTGGCCACAGGGACCGCGGGCCGGGAAATGCCTGCCTGTGGGGCGGCCCGGATGGCCTGCGGGTGAATGGCTGGCGCCCTTCCAGCCGGGCCCCCCTGCGTGACCGCGTCATGGCCTGAGGGCACCAGCCGGGGCCCGTGTGCTGGGGTGGGGGCTGGGACCCAGCACAGACACCCCAGGCCCAGCCGAGGGCACCCAGCGCAGGCGGCAGCCTCCACCGGGTCCCAGCTTTCTCTGCCTTCCCTCTTCCCAGCAAAACCCTTCCGGGGTCCCCTCGGCCGAGCTCAGGGCTCCCGGGGGCCTGGGGGGGTTGCCCAAGGCTGTTAGGCATGACTGAGGCCCATTCCGGCGTCCCCACCCGCAGCACCTCTCCTGACCCGCCTTCCCCTAAATCATGGCGCTGTGGTGGAAAGGGCCTGGGTGTCTCGGGAGGCCTGGGTGGGCCGGTGGCCCCAGGGCGCCCCCTCGGCGGGGTGCGGGCCGTGGCTGACCCTTGCCCGAAGGTGTGGTGCCCGAGGTCCTGGGCGTCAGGGAGGGTTGGGGTGGTGAGGGCACAGCTGGAGGGGCCTGGAGGCGGGGAGGCAGCGGCCACCCCCGAGCCCCGGGCCAGACCCCAGGTGCTCCCTGGCTGAGCCTCCTGTGGTGTCCCCCACCCGCCTGGCCCGTCACGCTTGGCGGGAGTCAGCGGGCGCCGGGCCCGGGGCCACTCTCAGACCTTAGTCCTGAAGACGGGCGCTTGTCAACTGTGCCCCTGCCAGGCAGGGCGGGGTGGGCGCCAGGTCCGGCTCACAAAAGGGGGGGCAGCAAGAGGGGTCTTTGTGGGGGCCTGAGGCTGCCTGTGCTGCAAGCGCAGGACATGGGGGGCCGCGAGCCGAGGCCAGTCAGCCGGAGGAACAGACGGGACAGGACGCAGCTCCTCCGCGGCCGCACCCGCCCACCTGCGGGCCAGGCTTTGGGGGAAGGAGTTGGAGGCCCCAACAGCTAGTGCTGGCCACGCAGGGCAGCTGTGGCCCCGCGTGGGGCTGAAGGCTGCAGGGCGTGTCTGCGCTGGGGGGTCAGGGAGCTGGGCCGATCCTGGGGGGTGGGGGGTGGCTGCGCTGCGTGCCCACCTTCTGGGGCAGACGTGCCCCTCTCAGCTGGCGGGGGGGGGGTGCCCAGTGCCGGGAGGGGAGCTGGAGGGGACCCATCGGCCGGTGGGGTCGGAGCACTCTGGGCTCATGTCCCCGTGGCCTTGCTTCTCCTGGTCACTCTGTGAAGCCGACCGTCCAGGAGGACGACAGACTTGCCACGCGGAGGAAGGGAAGGTTGCCGGGTAAGGTCCCCAACTCAAGGTGTGGGGTGGCAGCGGCCCCGGCCTCCCGGAGGAGCCCAGCCCCAAGGCGGCGCCCTGCGGCCTCCCGGAACGCGGCAGCCACTGCCCACCGAGACCCACGGAGGCCGCGGCCCCGCCATCTGCCGGCACCACCCAGCCGGTGGGCATCAGGCGCCCGCAGGCCCGGGCCGCCCGGCGTGTGCTCAGAGCAGGCCAGGGGCGGGGGGCGGGGGGCGCCCGGGCCCACCCAGGTTCCCTCCTCCTGCTGCCCCAGCTGCTCGGCTCACCGCCCCCCTCCCCGCGGTCGCACATCCACCCTCCGGCACAGCCCAGAGCCCCCCAGACTGAGACCCAGCCTGCGGCACTCTGGGGACACCTGCACACAGAGGGGAGCCAGGCTCCTCAGCGGCCACCCTCCTCCTGCGTGTATCGCAGCCCCGGCCCCCGTGCCCGGGTGTGTGCCCTGAGCTGATGGCTGATGGAGCGACACCAGTCCTGCTCAGGGAAATGCCATCCCGGATGCGGTGGGCCGGGGGGGACGCGTGCCACCCTCCGCAGCTGCCACAGCCAGATCTGTGTCTCCAGTGTCGGGGACGCGCATCTAAACTCTGCCAACCGACGTCAGGGCGATTTTCTCCACCCAGGACCGGGACGGGGGCCAGGGTCTCCCTGGGAGCAGGCCAGGGACGCAGCAAGTGCTTCGGAGAGGCGACGAGCCGGAGCAGGGTGCTGGCCGGGGACAGTCCAAGGGGGCCTGACCGCCCCGGGCCCCCCAGGAGGTGGGACACGGGGAGCCACTGAAGGTCGGTGGGGACTGGAGCCACAGAAGCCGGCCTACTGGCGCTGATTAGGAAGACGTGAATATTCATGAGCGGCGGGCGGCCCTGCCCAGGTGGCTGGGGCGGCGCTGGCACCGCGGCCTTGGCTCCGTCTCCTGGTTCTTGGAGCGCGAGGAGCTATTTGCAGACACGTCTCTGTCAACAGGAAGCAAAGCTGGATTTACGAGCTCTCCTGAGCGGTGGACTCCGCACAGCTCAGGGCGGACGGCGGGCGGGGTGTCGAGGAGCAGTGATGCTGGAGGTGGCCAGGTGACCTCAGCTTCGTCACCACGGGAGCAGCAGAACAACCGTGTGGCCCCCGATGCTGTGACAATCCGTCTGGTACGACGAGTGTTAGAATATGCCAGAAATCAAAGTATTCCCCGCTGCCAATAAGCTCCACTTCCTTCCCCCTCCCGCTCCCCAGATGATGCCAGGGATGAGCTCAGAACCTCGGAGGCGGGTGGAGTGGGGCTCCCGGGCGGTGACAGGTCCCGGGAACGTGTCCTGCGGGGCCCTCGTCAATATGCTACTTGGTCAGGACCTAGTCAACGGCTCCGTCTCCTTCCGTGGGCACCTTCGGGGGCCCTGGCTCCTGGGCCCCTGCGTGGAGGCATCTCTTCCAGAAAGGGACTGGGGGCTCCCTCGCTGGGTCCGCGTGCCGGGGCCAAACAGGGAGACGCGGGGCCCCGGGAGCCCGCCTGGGGCACCTCAACCACCAGAGCCCTCCTCTCTCTCTTTTTTTTTTTTTTTTTACATCTTATTATTTATGTTTCTAGCTCTGTTGAGCTATAATCAACGTATAACGTTGTGTCAGTTCGAGGCGTACAAAGTGTTGGTCCGATGCACACTTATTTTAAGACGTAAGCTCTGCGCCCAACGTGGGGCTTGACGTCATGATCCTGGGAAGAATCGGGCGCTCCGCGAACTGAGCCAGCCGCTGCCTCTCGGGCTCTCCCCTTGCTCTCCCCGGAGCCCGGGGATCCTCGGGTGGGCTTCCTCCCTGAAGCCCTGGGGCCCAGAGGTGCCAGGTCCCACTTCATCCACCTGCCCCCCCCAGCAGAGCTCCAGCCCCCGTGACATGAGAGGCGCGTGCACCCCGGGCGGCCCATGGAGTGGAGCAGGGGAGCACGGGGGCAGCAGCTCCGCTGCAGGGGGACAGGGGGACGCGTCCCGGTGTGTGACACTCCTCCCATGTCTCAGGCACCAGCCGTATGGGGGACTGATGAGGACAGGACTGCAGAGGACAGACCCTGCCCCCCACCCTCGCAGCACTTCCACAGGAGTGTGCTGACTTGCAAATCCAGTCACCTCTGCTCTGGGGCTCACCGTGTGCGGAGCCCAGTGCCCACCCCGGAGGCTGGGAAGGGCAGTGTGTGCTGGGTTTGGGCTGCGCTGGGGGCCGCCTTCCCTGCTCGAGGGCCGGCAGGGCGGGCGGGGGTGGGGGGGCCCTGGCCTGTGGCCTCTGGGCTTGTAGCCGTCCTGCCGGCCTTGCATCCACGCGGGGCTCCTCTGTGGGCCGTGGCCTGGGGCCCCTCTGCCCGTCTCTGCAGCCCGCTGTTTGCACCGCCAGGGCCGGGGCGCCGCACCACTGTCTTTTCCGGCCTGTTTGTGGGAACTCAGGCCCCAAGGGACTGGCCCACAGGGTCTGTGGGAGGATCCAGCCCGGCCCACAGGCTGCCCGACCACGGGGCTCCCCAAGGGGCCTGAGATGGTGACAGGGCAGCAGGTGTCAGCGTGGCGGCTCCTCAGGGCCATTGTCCTGGGGCAGCCGCACCGACGCCCCTTCCCCGTGTCCACTGCAGCAGGGAGCTTTCTGACATCCCTGCTCAGAGCCGGGGAGGCGAGGGCCGCAACCCCATGTTGTGGGCGGGAGGCTGAGCTGGGGGTGGTCTTGCCCTTGCTCCTCTTCTGGGCGGGGGGCGGGGGGCAGGCTCAGGCCTGGGTCTCAGTCTTCCGACTTGGGGCCCCATGGCTCACCCATGCCTCTCCAAAGGTGGACCCGGGACGTGCCCAGGGGCAGAGGTGACAAGCCAGGGAGGGCCTCGGTGCTGCCTCCGACCTGCAGGTAGCAGAGCCCTCCTCCTGTGCTGGGGCCAGTGGGAGCCTGCGCGGCCTCGTCTCCCCTCCCTGGCAGGTGTGGCCAGTGTTTGAGGATCAAGTCCCAGTTTCCAGCTTCAGGGCATGCTTCTCCCTCCCTTGGAGGCCCTGGGGCTGCTCAGTGGGGCTTTGTGGGCTGTGCCCACGCCCCTGGGGAGGATGCACCGATGGCCTGACCCCTCCTCTAGGAGCTCCCGGCAGCCACTTGCCCCAGGGTCTCAGGGTTTGGTGGGGGAGAGGGACGCCCACAGCCAGGGGTTTGGGGCTGCCTGTGGATCAGCAGAGTTGGGCTAGCCCAGAACCCACGCACAGCTGTGCCCTCAGGAGGGGGCCCCCCAACCCCACACGGTGCTGCCATCAGGGCTGCTGGGCTCAGGGCCTCTCCGTGTGCGGATGTGGTGCGTCCATTGGCCCAGAAGGGGCCAGGCCTTGGGGGTCTCACGGCCCAGGCAGGGCTCCACCTGAAACTGCAGAAGTCTCTTCTCTGCCCTGTGCCGGGTCTGAGGCCCAGAGAGGGCGAGCTGACCAGGAGGGGAGGGAGACGGGGGAGGCTCTGTGGGGAGGACCTAGTGTTCTCCAGAAGGGCCACGGCGTCTCCCACCGGCTCTGCTCGCCCTCTGCACGCAGAGCCAGCCAGCCTGTGACCAGCCTGCCCCCTCCCCTAGGACCCCCTCCTTCCAGGAACGCTTGGATCCTCCCGGATGTCCACATCCGCCCCGAAGGCTCACGCGAGGAACCAGCAGGCGGCCAGCTGGCTGGGACAAAGGGCTTTTCTGTGCCGACAGCCATCAGGATGCAATTCTTCACACGGCGCTGGACTCGCTCCTTGTCCCAAAGTCTGCTCCGGGTCCGCAGCCAGAGGGCTCGGTGTGTCTGCCAGCACGAGGGGCGGGCGTGAGTCCAGGGGCCTGTTGTCTGGTGTTGTCTGGTCCTGGGTTAGGCCCCTGGACAGAGCCCTGGTGGGGTCCTCGGCCCCTGCATGGGGCGCGAAGCTGCTGGGTGGCTCTGCAGCCCCTGGGGCTGGGGGCAGGGGGCAGGGCCCACAGGGCTAAGATGCAGCTCTGGGTCGTGCTGCCCACGGCCTGGCCCGAGAGCTCCGTGGCTGGGCTCTGAAGGCCCTTGGGGTTGGGGTGCGACCCCGTGTGCTGCCCCTCGGGGGCCGACACAGAGATCCTCCTCCTGAGAAAGAAGAGCCATTTAGCGGTCACTTCGTGGTGGCCCAATTCAGCAGCTGCTGCACCCTAAGCCGGGTCCCAAGTGGCCAGCTGGCCCCTGTCTCCATCCTTGCTCTGAGCTGCCGGGTTGGGGACTGTTCCTGTTCCCACTGAGCAGCTGGGGAGACAGGCCCAGGGAGGCACCGGCTGCGACCCGCCCAGGAGCCCAGGGTCACCGCGGCTGCACAAGCCCCAGTCCCCTGGCTCTGCACTGGCGCTGGCGCTGGAGCCTCCTCGGGGGTGTGTTATAGACAATTGGCGGCGCTGGGGTGGGGGTGGGGGTGGGGGTGGGGGTGGGGTGGGGTGGGGGCGGGGTGGGGGTGGGGTGGGGGTGGGGTGGGGGTAGGGGCGGGGGTGGGGTGGGGGTGGGGTGGGGGCGGGGTGGGGGCGGGGGCGGGGGCGGGGGTGGGGGTGGGGTGGGGGTGGGGGCGGGGGTGGGGTGGGGGTGGGGGTGGGGGCGGGGTGGGGCGGGGGCGGGGGTGGGGTGGGGTGGGGGCGGGGTGGGGGCGGGGGCGGCCACGCTCCGCGGCGACGGGGGAGGCCACCAGCCGCAGATGGATTCTCCGTCCAAGCAGATCCCGCAGAGTCGAGGGCGAGCCCGGCCCCAGGCGGCGGGCTCGGGCGCTCCTGAAGGTCGGCGCGGGGCTGGTCCGGGGGGGCCCCGCCCGCCTTCCTCTGGCACCGCCCCCTCCTCTCCCCGGGGAGCATCGGGGGGTCTTTCAACAGCGACCCCCTCCCCCTCCCCCCCAGCTCCCCCCTCCCAGCTCCCTCCTCCCCCTCCCCCTCCCCCTCCGCCCGCCTGCGTGGCCTTCAGGGACCCGCGAGGCGGTCTCCGTAAGGGGTGGGCGGGGGCGTGGTCGGGCCGGGAGGGGCGTGGCCGGAGGGGGCGTGGCCACGGCGGGGGCGTGGCCGGGAGCTGTCCGCGGTGCTGAGAGCCGGGAGCTCACGGCCGGCGGGGAGGTGGGCGGGGGAGCCTCCCGGCCCAGAGGACTCGGCTCCGCGGGTGGTCGGCGTGGCGGGGGTGGACACGGCTCCCCTCAAGGCCTCGCTGGCGGTGTGCGCTGGGCCAGGGCTCCTGCTGAGGGGCTCCAGCTCAAGGCCCCAGGGAGAGGGCAGCCAGCGCCAGCCGGGGCCCTGGTGGGGCCGGTCCAGGATGCATCAGATGCATCACCGGGAGGGGCCGGCTGGGAGGAGTGCTTCAAGGGCAGCCAGGGGGCAGGCACGACCCCCGACCTGAGGGCGGGTGGCCTTGCCAGGCCCAGTGAGAGCCACTAAATCCTGATTCACTCCTGTCCCCCTCCTGATGGATGATGACAGGGAATCAGTGAGGTGAAAGGGGTCCCCCGTTCCCAGCGTCCTAGCTCCTGCCTGACCACTCCTCCCTCCAGGCAGATGTCACCTGTCCGTGAGCCCAGGACCAACCCCAAACACCTGAATCCTCTCAGCCTGAGTGTACAGGGGCCAGGCCACAGTGGGGTCGCTGGGAGGTGCAACTGGGGCCCACTCTGGGCCTGGCTTTCCTTATGCCCTTTGATAGGTATCCATCCACCCATCCACCACCCATCCTCCACCCTCCACCCTCCACCCTCCACCCATCTACCATCCACCCCCCACCATCCACTCTCCACCCACCCTCCACCATCCATCCATCCATCCACTCGTCCACCATCCACCCATCCATTCATCCTTGCATTTAACATGTTTACCCAGACTGTACTAAAAGCCAGACACTGTGTACAAAGCCTACAGCCTCCCCTCTGAACTTACTTTATTGGCAGAGGTGCAGGGTCGGGGGAGACCCCATCTGGTGGTGAGGAGTCCTAGGGAGAGAAACAAAGCCTGGCTTTGGGGTAGATTGTGGGGGAGCAAGGGAAAACACCTCCGAAACGTTCCTTTACAGTGGAGCACTGACTGTACTTTTCGTGTGCCCCCTTCCTCAGGGGTATTTGCATTTTGAAGGATCTGCTGACCCTAGAAAGAACGGAGAGACATCAGGAATGGTGTCGCCTGGGGTGTGATGGAGGATGTGGTTCGTGAAACGTTGGAGGTCTCCTAGGGTAGTGGGGGTACATGCTGGACCCCCGCATCCAGGCTGAGCTTGCCAGCACTGCCCCCTCCTCACGGGGGTCCCCTGGAGCCCCCTAGGTCCTGCTCCTGATGGACCCGTCCCAGCCCCCATCAAGGTGGGGCCTGGATGCCTCTTTCTCCGTGCTGCTGGGACTGGGCGCCCCGCTGAATCTCCCACCTTTAATTCAAATCCCTGTTTCTGCCAACTGGTTACCATGGAGATGTCCTTGGGACAGGGTGGAGGGTGGAGAGGGCCACGGGAGGGAGGGGGCCAGGCTGCTCCAGCAGAGATGACCTTCCACTTTTGCCGGTAGCAGTCCTTGGTGTTGGCCGACACTGGCTGGGGGTGAGTCTGGGGAGGGGTCTTGGAGGACCCAGCCCCACATCCTTCCTCCCCTTGGCCCCCACCGGGGATCACCCTCGAGGACACAGGGCTCCTGCCACAAAGGCTGTGTGACACAGGGCTGGTCTCATTTGTTTGTCAATTGGGGCTTTTCCTTTCCACTGAGACAGCAGTCTGAAGAGCAGCTGGAGGGCTGGGCCTGGAGTAAGTCTAATTCCGCTACGATGATGATTTCTAGGCTCCCGCAAGGAGGGCTTTCCAGCGGGTGCAGGTGGGGAGGGAGGGCCTGGCAAATTAATGAGTTAGACCCGATTAATCTTGCTGCATTAGCAAATCTGCAGGGAAAGCCAAATGAGGTTGGACAGATGTGCGTGAGCGTGCACACGCCAGCCACAGGGCCCAGTCCGCCAGAGACTGGCCCCGGGCACCAGGGAGACGGGCCTGCTGGCCTCCGCTGGGCCCCTGCCTGGATTCGCCCATAGGAATGGCCATCAAGAGCCACCCTCCTGGCCGCTGGAGCTGGTCGAGATGAAGGGAAAGGAGGTAGAGCTGACTTGGCCTGCGAACTGCCACAGGCCCCTGCCCAGAGCCAAGGGATCTCTCCCTGCGCCCGCCCCCCGCCCCCAGCCCCATAGCCATTCTGGCACCTGCTGCAGGCCAGGAGGCCAGGCTGACTTCAAACCCTTGCCCGGGGCTGGGGGCCTGGCTGGAGCCTCCTCAGGATTCTTTGAAACTACATTCCTGTGTGCTCCTTCTTCCAGGAAGCCTTCACAGATTGGCCCAGCCCCCTATGCCCAACCTTTCTCATCTGACCCCAGCCTGACAATTGCAAGAGCCCCAACTTTACCAAGTCCTGAGGAATAATTGCTTCTCATCCCCAGAGGTGTCATGTTTGCTACGGCGGGACAATGGGACAAAGCAAAGGTCACTTCATCAGCTGGTGACAAGCCTGTGTATGGCTCCCCCTTCCTAGGTCGACAAACGAGTGTCATGTGACCTCTCCTTCACAGGGATGCTGAGATGGTTGGAAGAGGCTCCCGGAAGGACCCTGAGTACGGCCGACCTTGTTACTAACCAAGGAATATGGAGTTGGCTCTAGGCGGCCAAGCAGGGCCGTTCTGGGGCAGCACAGGGGACTTCTCTAGACCGGACGTGAAAATGGGCTACGGCTACGTATGGCTTCTCCCAACTGCTGCACTTGTCCCCTCCCTGGTCCCCTCTCTGAGTGGGAGCCTCTGGCAGGTTCTGAGCCTCCTGTGGCCTGTGTCCTGGGGAGGAGGAGGCCTTTGCCTGCTCCAGGTGAGGCATGGGCCCAGCTGTGCACCACCCCTGGGTCGATCCAACTCTGATCAGCTTTGGTGAACCTTCTCATGATGAGCATGGAGCTGGCCTGTGGAGATTCTGGAGGAATCCAGGGTCTGGCACTGCTGGGGGTGCTGCTGGGGGCTGCTGGCTGTGAAAAGGAGGAGGGAGGTGTGAGGGGTCCTACCTGCAGGAACAGGACACCAACCAGACCAGGCCCGGGGTCCATGGGGGTCTCTGAGGGAGAGCCACGTGCTGGGTGAGGCAGTCCAGGCTTCTGTTGGCCCCAGGAAATGACAGACCGCAGGAGGCCATCTCAGGAAGGGCCACAGGCCAGTCCTGGGACATGCTCTGCCCAAGCACTGAAGGTCCTGAAGCCAGGTGGGCTGGGTTGGAAACCCTGTACCTGCTGCATGACCTTGGGCATGTGGCCTAACTTCTCTGTGCATCTACCTCCTCATCCGGATGCAGGGAGAACAGAAGCCCATCGAATAGGGTAATGGCCTATCACTGCTGAGGCCGGCCCTGGAGGTCTCAGAGCAGGTGTGTTAGGTGTGAAGAGCTCAACCTGGAGTGCAGGTGGGCTGGGGGGGTAGGGGGCAGGAGAGATGGGGAGGGGAGGGGCAGGGGGTGATGGGGGTGGGGCAGGAGAGATGGGGAGGGAGAAGGAGGGGGAGGGGAAGGAGAGGAGGAGGGGCAGGAGATTGGGGGAGGGAGACCAGCTGGGGGGGTCTGCGGAGATGGAGGGGGGAGGAGCCCCTGGGATTGCTGCCTGTGACCCCGAGCGCCCCCGCGTGTGCGCGCGTGGGGAGGGAGGCAGGGGTTCCTGGCAGACATGGTGCCCCTTCAAGGGCGGGCGCGGACGTCTGCAGCCTCCGCTCTGCGCGCATCGCTGACCCGGGTGCCCGGGGTGTCCGAGGGGGGGCTCTGGGGCCGGCGCAGCGGTGGCCGCGGGCGTTTCTGCCGAGCGGCGCCCCCTCCTCGCCGCAGCCCGGGTCTGCGCGCACAAAGCGGCCACTCCCCGCCGGCCTCGGGCACCCGGGGCGGCCGGCGGCCACCGCACCCACCTGGGCAGAGCCCCCACCTGGGCAGAGCCCCCACCTGGGCAGAGCCCCCACCTGGGCTGCGCGGGCCGGGCTGCTGGGCTGCGGCGGGCGCCGGCGGGACCTGCGCGCTGGCGCCCGTCCGCCCCGCGGCCGCCGAGACCCTGCCCCTCCGCCTCTCAGCGTGTCCACGGCGCGGGCCCGGGCGGCATCGGGGCTGCGGAGCCGCTTCGCCCTCCCCCGGGGGTGCCCAGGACGCCTGGGCTCCCGACCGGCCGCTTTCCCGTCCGCGGGGGCCAGGCCGACCGCCGTGGTCCTCCCCGCCTCGCCGGGGACGCAGACGAGGGGCTTGTGGTTTCCAACCGGCGACGCGGGCGGGGGCGATGGGGTTAAGCAGGCGCCTGCGGGGCGCCCGGGCCGGGGTGCGCGGGGCGCGGGGCGCGGGGCGGGGCGGGGCCGGGCGCGGGGGTCCGGGTGCCGCGGTCCCCAGCCGGCGCGCCAGGACGGCCCCGGGCGCTCGCAGTGACTGTCGCCCGCCGCGGCCCGCTCGTCCCCAGCCCCGGGGACCCGGAAACTTTCCCGGCCGAGCGGCCTCCGCGCCCCTCCCGGCGGGTGGTCTGCCCCCGCCCTCCCCGCCGCGTCCCGCCCGCTTCCCCTCCCCTCCCCTCCCCTCCCCCCCCTCCCCCTCCCCCTCCCCCCTCCCCCTCCCCCTCCCCCTCCCCCTCCCCCTCCTCGCCGGCTGGAGGCGGGCAGGGCCGGGCGGGGCCGCGCCGCTGAGCCCACAGCCCGGTGCTCCCGGCCGGGTCGCCGCCGCCGCGCCCCGCGGGAGGAGCGGCGGAGCCGGGCGCGGACGGACGGACGGACGGACGGAGCGGCCGGCGCGGGGGCATGAAGTTGGGCGCGGCGGAGCCGGGAGCCGCCCGCGTCTAGAGCCCGCTCGGTGCGCCATGGAGCTCGGGGGCCCCGGGGCGCCGCCGCCGCCGCTGCCGGCGCTGCTGCTGCTGCTGGGGGCCGGCTTCCTGCCCGGTGAGTTCCGGGGCGCCGGGCGGGCCCGTCTCCCCCGTCAGGGCGGCCTCGGACCTCGGCCGAGGGGGAGGCGGGGGCTGCGGTCCCGAGCCGCGGGTGCGCGCAGCGGGTTGGCCGCGGAGGCCCCCCGCGCCCCAGACGCAGAGGCTGTCCTGCGGGCGGCCGGGCCAGGAGGGAGTTGACGGGCCGGGCCGGAGCCGGGAGAGGGGCTGGTGGGGGCGGGGGGCGGCCTTTGGGGAGCTGGACCCGGCAGCTCCAAGTTGGGCGGAGAGAGGCGGGGCCGTCGCTCCCGTCCTCATCCGTCAGGCAGATTTCCCTGCAGACACCCCAGCCGCCTGCCGGTTTGGGGGAGCAGAGGGGGCTTCTGGCCCTGGCGGCGCCCCCCGCCCCTGCTCTGCGCCCCCAGGCTCCCGGGACAGCTGCGGCCCCAGCCCCCCAAGTCCCCCGCCCGCGGCCCCATCCCTGGGCCGGTCCTGGGCAATGGAGGGAATCTGGGCGCTCGGCCTCCCCAGGGACAAGGGGTCCCGACCGGAAGAATAAGGTTGGGGGTGGAGTGAAGGGTGGGGGGGACTAACACTGACCTAGGGCGCTTGTGCACCCCCCTTAGCACCCCGTGTGGGACTCACAGATGAGCAGGGCCGGGTGGGGGGCAGGCACCTGGACCCTGTCCCCCTTCTCAAATCCCTTCCTGATGCGGTGACCGGGGGGCAGGGGTCCGGGGGGCTGGCCTGGACCAGAGCAGCCCCTCCCCAGGAAGCAGAGTGCATGGGGTCACCCCTGACGCATGGCAGGCTGTCAGAGAACAGGGGGTCCTGGGTGATCAGTCAGGGCTGCTGCAGCCCCAGGAAGCAGACTCTCACCCCCACCCAGTCTGGGCCCCCCCACCCCCACCTCCCGCCTCCCCCCCACCCGGGCTGCCCCCACTCCGGGAGTCCTGCGGTTACCCTCACCTTGGGCGTCCAGGCAAGGTTTTCAGAAGTCAGCTACTAGCTGCAGATTCAGCCCCTCCTTCCCGAAGGCCCGTCTGGGGAGAGTAAGCCGAGTCAGCACTCAGCAGCTCCGTTGTCTGTATTTGGGGTGCAGGGTTGTCTGTATTTGGGGTGCGGTGCGGGCGGCTGAGGGGTCTGGAAGGGCTTCCCTGAGGAGGTTACACTTCCACCCAGAGGACAGGAGGGAAACCAAGGCCAGGGCTGGGGCAGGATGTGCAAATGTCCTGAGGTGGGTGGAACTGGAAGGAAGCCAGGGCTGGTCGTCCCGCCTGGACGCCTGCCACCCTCTGTCCCCACAGTGAGCAGCCACGTGGAGACCCGGGCCCACGCGGAGGAACGGCTGCTGAAGACGCTTTTTTCTGGCTACAACAAGTGGTCCCGGCCCGTGGCCAACATCTCCGACGTGGTCCTCGTCCACTTTGGGCTGTCCATCGCGCAGCTCATTGACGTGGTAGGTGCGGGGCCTCGGCATCCCCGCAGCAGCGGAGGCTCACCCTGGGGGGCACCCCCGCGTGAGGGGAGGCGGGCCTGGCGCCAAACCACCCACGTGCCCCCGTGGAGGAGCCCAAGGAGGGGGCGGCCGGCAGGCCCTGATGGCACACGGGCGCCGCCGTGGTACCGGGTGTGCCCCGGGCTCCTCACCTGTGAGCTGCGCTGAGCCGTGTCTGAGGGGCCCCGGGGGCAGGCCCACGGCCCCCTGCACAGACAGCAGGGCCATATGTGGCCCTGTGAGGGGACGCTGGTCACTCTGTCCTCAGTGGTGTCCTGACTGGCACCTTTGGGCCTCCTGGACCTGGGCGTCGAGGGGGCCCTGCCCTGTGCTCCTGGCGCCTGGGGTGCAGCGCTCCGAACCCTCCGGGCTTTGCAGACGTGGCCGAAGTGGCGGCGGCACTGTGCCCCCGGGGCTCTTGCCGCTCAGGGGCGCAGGGGCCGTGTCAGCCGCAGCGACTGGCCTTCCCCTGGGCCCCTCGGGGCGGGTCCCCTCCCCGCGCCACCTCATGCAGGCCGTGTGCATGGAGCAGGGGCAGGCCGTGCCCGGGGCCCCGTGTGCCAGCTGCTGAGCGGCCTCCACACGTCCAGGGCGGTGGCCCGAGGCCCGTGGCACGTCTGTGGGTGGTCGGGGTGGTGCACACTGTCCGTTTGCAGGGCCTGTGTCCAGGCAGGGCGAGCACATGGCCTCAGGGAGCCGGGAATCTGGGTGCTTTTGGGCCTGGGAAGGGGGCCGGGCCCTGCCCCTCGGAGCTGGGCCCACGGAGCTGGGGTGGGGCACGTGCTCAGGCCGCTGGGTGGCCCACACTGGGTGCTCAGGGGAGGCAGGGTCAAGGGCTGGGCCTGGGGGTGGCAAGAGGCCCCGACCTCCTCCCTGAACTGGCCGACGGGAGCTCGTCCTCATCCCCCGGGGGAGGTGGGAGGGCAGGGCCCAGGCCTGCGCCTTTGGGGCACAAGACCCCCCCCAGCCACCCCGGCCCATGCAGGCCCTGGACGCCGACCCCGTTCGATGGCCCCCTGGATTTCTTTGGCTTCGGTGGTCTTGCCCAGTGGCCTGCGTTCCTGATCCCGGGCCATGGAGGGGAAAGCTTGGGCTGTGATGGGCACGACCCCCACCCCTGTGCAGTCCCCTCCCCGTGGGGCAGAGCCTTGGGCAGCTGCTCTCTGGAGGAGGCCTCTGTGGGTGGCGGGCGCTCCTGCCCCCCAGGGGCCATCCTCTCTCCAGTGGGTGCCCAGGGGGCTGGGGCGTGGCTATGGCTCCCAGAGGCTGGCGTTCAGCCCCCACGGATCCCACGGATCCCACGGAGGGGGTGTGAAGACCCCAAGGCTCCCGTCCCTTCAGGCCCCGTGTCCTCGCGTGGTCTCGTGTCCTCCCAAAGGCCTCAGCACGTGCTGGGCTCTCACTGCCTGGGGGATGGCCTGTCGTGCTCCCCCGCAGACACTGTCAGATGCCTCACTAACCAGCGGGAGTCGGGGGTCAGTGGGGACACTGGCTGGTCGGGACTTCCCAGCGCGTGTGGTCCACCTCCCCACCTGGACGGGTGACCCCACGGTGGCCAAGATGGAGCCAGTGGGTCTCCTGCTTCCACCTCCCCGTTCCAGCCCCTTACTCGTCCACCTCAGGGTCCCAAGGCCCTGGCCCCCCTGCCCCCCCCGGCCCTAAAGGCCCTAAAGGGGCCGCTGTCTCGGGCTGAGCCTGTGGGACCTTGTGCATCCCAGGGTCGCGTTCATGGCAGCAGGAGGGGCAGGTACTTGCTCCCCTAGGAGCCTGCAGACCATCCGGGCGGGTCCACCCAGGAGGTCGGGGGTCCAGGAGGGAGGCGCTCCCCCAGCGGCTTGGGGGCCATCTGTGCACCCCCCTCATCTGACCGTGGCTGGGGGAGGGCCAGGCCTGGGCCACCTGCGAAGTCAGACAAGCCGTGTCCCCACTGTCTTTCTGGAAAGGTTCAGGGTCCTTCTTCCTGCCTTTACATCCCCTTGGGCTGACTATCTGTGCTTGGTTGCCTCCAGGGATGAGGGACTCACTCCTTCCTGGGGTCACCTGTCCCCCATGTTCAACTAAGACCTGTCTTTGTAGGCGAGGAAACTCAGGGCTGGGAGAGAGAGAAAGAGAGAGAGAGAGAGAGAGAGATATGGGGAAGGAAAGGGAGAGGGAGAGGGAGGGAGAAAGAGAGAGGGAGGGGGATAGACACACCCAGGGGTCACAGCTGCCCTTGACCTTTGTGTCCTAGGATGAGAAGAACCAGATGATGACCACCAACGTGTGGGTGAAGCAGGTGAGTGAGCGGGGATGGGGGGACCTCCACCCCTGGTTCCTCCCAGCAACCCCCCCGCCCTCCCCTCACCTCCCGGCCTCCCCCTGCCCTGGCCCAGGAGTGGCACGACTATAAGCTGCGCTGGGACCCTGCCGATTACGAGAACGTCACCTCCATCCGCATCCCCTCTGAGCTCATCTGGCGGCCGGACATCGTCCTCTACAACAAGTGAGCCCCGGGAGGTCAGCGGGGGGAGGTCAGTGGTTGGGGCGGCAGGCACCTGTGTCCACGTGCGGTGACGCAGGGGATCCAGGCGTGAGCAGGAGGCGGTGCCTGTGTGGGCTCCCCCGCCCTCCTCCCCCTCCCCCCTCCCCCTTCCACCCTCGGGAGCCAATGCTGAAGCTTCTGGAAGGGAGAGGAGGGAGCAGGGAGGGGTGGAGGGGGCGGAGGGGGCGGAGGGTCTGGGGGCGGCAGGGGCCGGGCCCTGGTGCAGCGTGGGCAGGGGTCTCGGGGTCCGTCCCTGCCGGGCGGGCAGGGGGCACCGTCCTCCCTGCAGGAAGCTCCCAGACTGCCCCCCGCCCCCCACTCCCCCACCGGCCTTGGGGACCTCTCCCCGGCCCAGGCCCCTCCCCGGCCCCTTCGGTCACGCTCCATGCTCCAAGCGCGCAGCCTCCCGGGACGGGACGCGGCGTTGGCTTCTGAATCTGCTCACGTCCGCGGCTTATTCAGTGCCTGGAAGCCCGCGTTTGGCAGTTTGGCGGGCGTGGCCGAGGCCGAGGGGCTGCGGTTGTCCTTCCCGAGACCCCTGCTGGGGGCTCCCGGGCCCTCCTGTGTCCCCGTGTCCTGCGAGTCCCTGCCTGGCCAGCAGCGCCTGGGGCTCAGAGATCAAGCAGATGGAAGCACTCAGGTCCCTGCCCCCCCGCCCCCCCTGCCCCGGGCGCTGGGCCTGACCTATAAAGCGCTGCTATTTGATTAACAACCACTGGGCTCCTCTCCCAACGGAGCTGATTCCAGGAACGGCCGCGGGGAGAGCTTGATGGTTTTCGGCCGCGTGGGGGGGTCCGCTCCGTGAGCTGCTCTTCCCTCAGGGCAGGCTCCCTGCTCTCTGCAACCAGCCCCCCAACCACCAGCCTGGGGCCCCCCCCGCCGCCCCAGCCTTCCTGGGCTCCACGCCCAGCGCCCCCCGCCCCAGCATCCGTTTCCCGGAGGGGCTGATTCAGAGACCCCGTAGTGGCGTCTTCGTCCTGGGACGCCGGGAGCATCGAGCTCTAACCCCCTGGGCACACGGTGCCGGCTGAGAAGCGGCCTGGGACCCGGACGGACCCCAGGACCGCGGCCCAGAGAGCGGGGCGGCCGCCTCACATCCCCCCCGTGGGTCGGGGTCGGCATAGACGCTGTCCGGGGACGGGTCCCGAGCGGGGGCCGACGCTGGCCGGGCCACAGCCACCAGCGGGCCCGTCTCTAGGGGCAGCGGGGTCTGCTGACCAGGCCGCCGTGGGCTTGAGGGGTCAGGCGGTCAGCCCGGCTGCTGGCTTACCTGGTGGCCGCGGGGGCCCCGGTTGGAGGCTGTGCATGCGAGGCCCTGCTGTCCACTTGGGGCCGAGGGTCTCGCGAGGCCTCCCGGGGCCAGGAAGGCTCCTCTGCTCTGCTGGGGCCGCAGCTCCAGGGCCGAGGCCGGACGTGCTCGAGGTGCGCCCCTTCTCCCCTGCCCCGCGCCTCAGCCCGCCCAGCTGAGGCCTCGAACCCAGGCCCCGGGCAAGATCGGCCGCTCGGCTGCCTTTCGAGAGCAAGTGGGCGGTGGACGTGAGATGCTGCCTCACGAGGAGCGTCTGCCCATAGGTCCAGACCTCAAGTCCCGGGGTGGACGCCCTCCTGGGAGGCGTCTCGGGGATCTGGGCCAGGTCCGGGCTGGGGGCACGGGGCGGGGGCCACGGCCATGGGCCACAGTGGGCTGGGCACCAGGAGAAAACTCTCGTCCTTTCTATGGCATTGCAGTCCTGAGACCCGGGTGCAGATTCCCAGTTCTGGGGCTGCTTTCAGTGAACTTCTGGAACATTCCCTGCCTTTCCTGGGGCATCTGGGCTACCTGGGCTCGCGCCGCTGACTGGAGCCTCTCATCTCCCTGCAGAATGTTTGCTGAGCCATGTTTGCTCGTCTGCTTTGTGCCTCAGAGGGCAAGGCTGTGGGTTTGGAGCGATGTTGCTGGGGGGATGGTCCTGCACCCCCCTGAGAGCCTCAGTCCAGCTGTGGGTCCCGAGTGGACAGCCCCTGCCGCTCCTCCATGGATGCATTTGCAGGTCTCCGCCTGCCGCCGACCTAGACGTCAGCGCAGAGGGGCTCGTGGAGGTCATAGGACCGGATCGGCACGGAGGCCATTGGGGGCCTCTGAGCTGAATGTCAGGCATGGAGAGGTGGCCCCTGGGCTGGGGGCTTCTAGGCTGTGCTGGGTGTGGGACGCAGGGGTGCGGGCAGCTCGGAAGGCCGGGTTCTGAGGCCGTAGTGGGGCACCTGACTCTCATCCAGGGGAGCAGTTGGCAGCCAGGGTGGACTGGGGCCTGGCCGGGCAGCTTCCCTGGCTCAGCGGCGGTGCCCCTGGGTTGTGCCAAGGCGGCGTGGGTGCTGTCCTTGGGGCTTGTGAGGCCATGGGGAGGTTTCCCAGCAGCGCTTCAGAGCCGAGCCGTGGGGCCAGCGACCACCTCCACCGTGGGCCCCACCCACGGGCAGCGGACAGCTCAGCTTACACCTGCTGGGGACCCCAACTGGCACCCAGGGGCTTCCAGCTGCACAGCAGGGCCGGGCTGACTCCCGGAGCCCTTGAGGGGTGAGGGGTGAGGGCTCGGGTTGGTGGCTATTAGCAGGTGTCCCTGGGCTCCCATGCGCCGGCCGTGCGTGTCCTTGTGGGGGCACCGAGGGAAGCCCGGGGCCAGGGCCGGCAGCCCCGCAGCCTGCCACCCACCTGGCCCCCGACAGCACCAACACCCCGAGGCTGAGGGCGGGTGGCCGGAGGGGCCCTGTCCTTCCTGCTCAGGCAGCCTGGGGTCTCCCCCAAGCTCGAGCCGCACACCGGGGGGATAATGCAGAGAGCACTGAAGGTGCTCGGCGGTGTTGGCACGCTCGGTCTGTGGCGGGACGCGGGGCTGCTCGGCCCCCAGGGTGGCCCGCAGGGCATTCGGCTCTGTCCCAGGGGACCTGGCAAAGTTCCGCAGCGTGCTGCCCGGCAGCCACTGTCGTGCCCGTGCCCTCACGTCCGCATGGCATGAGCGGCCAGGTGGGCCGTGCTGGGTCCCAGGAGGGGCTGCTCGGCCCCCAGCCCACCGGGATGGGACATGGGGCTGTGGTGGGCGCCGAGCCCCTCTGAGGAGCCATCCCCCTGCCTTCCGCCCTGGGCCGAGGGGCAGGAGAGCGTGGGGCTCCGTCTGCAGAGTCGCGCCAAGGACAGGAGCTCCCTGACCTCAGGCCCTTCCAGGCTGCCCGCTGGCTCCCAGCTCCCAGACAGGAAGGGACCAGGCGCCTCCTCCCTTGGTGCTGGCAGGTGCACGGGCCCGGTCCCTGCCCGACCCGCAGAGCAACCACCATGGTCACCAACAAGCGGCTGTGTCAGGGGCGGCGTGGGCCGTGGAGGGCAGCGCGATGAGCGGGGGCAGGGGTGACGTGCCCGGGACCACCCCCAGCCCCCGGGCCCCGTCTCTGGCCGGCGGCCTGCCTTCTTTGCTCCCCTGTGAAGCAAGAATGTGCGAGAGAGCCCAGCTGGCGGTGCGGGTGGGTCTCACGCCCCTCTCTTCCTGCGCAGCGCGGACGGGGACTTTGCGGTCACCCACCTGACCAAGGCCCACCTCTTCTACGACGGGCGGGTCCAGTGGACACCCCCCGCCATCTACAAGAGCTCGTGCAGCATCGACGTCACCTTCTTCCCGTTCGACCAGCAGAACTGCACCATGAAGTTCGGGTCCTGGACGTACGACAAGGCCAAGATAGACCTGGTGAGCATGCACAGCCGCGTGGACCAGCTGGACCTGTGGGAGAGCGGCGAGTGGGTCATCGTGGACGCCGTGGGCACCTACAACACCAGGAAGTACGAGTGCTGCGCCGAGGTCTACCCGGACATCACCTACGCCTTCGTCATCCGGCGCCTGCCGCTCTTCTACACCATCAACCTCATCATCCCCTGCCTGCTCATCTCCTGCCTCACCGTGCTCGTCTTCTACCTGCCGTCGGAGTGCGGCGAGAAGATCACGCTGTGCATCTCCGTGCTGCTCTCGCTCACCGTCTTCCTGCTGCTCATCACCGAGATCATCCCCTCCACCTCGCTGGTCATCCCGCTCATCGGCGAGTACCTGCTCTTCACCATGATCTTCGTCACGCTGTCCATCGTCATCACGGTCTTCGTGCTCAACGTGCACCACCGCTCGCCGCGCACGCACACCATGCCCGCCTGGGTCCGCCGGGTCTTCCTGGACGTCGTGCCCCGCCTGCTCTTCATGAAGCGGCCGTCCGTGGTCAAGGACAACTGCAGGCGGCTCATCGAATCCATGCACAAGATGGCCAGCGCCCCAGGCTTCTGGCCCGAGCCCGAGGGGGAGCCCGGCGTCCCGAGCGGAACCCAGAGCCGGGGCCCCTCGCGCTCCCCGTCCTTCTGCGGCCCCGTGGACGAGCCGGCCAAGCCCCCGCCAGCCTGCAAGTCGCCCTCGGGCCAGGCCCCTGCTCTGCGGCCCTCAGAGGTGGAGGAAGCGAGCCCCCGCCCCTCGCCTGACTCCTGCCGCCCCCTCACCAAAGCCCGGTCCCTGAGTGTCCAGCACGTGTCCGGCCCTCCCGAAGGGGCGGAGGACGGCGTCCGCTGCCGGTCCCGGAGCATCCAGTACGGCGGTCCCCGGGACGCCGCCGCCTCTGAAGCTGGGGGCCCCGTGGCCGGCTCCCCTGCCTTGCTCAAGGCCAGCTCGGCCGAGCTCCCGGCCCCAGAGCAGCCCTCTCCCTGCAAATGCAGGTGCAAGAAGGAGCCGTCCCCGAGCGCCGTGCCCAAAGCCCGGGGCACCAAAGCGCCCCCCCGGCACCTGCCCCTGTCTCCGGCCCTGACGCGGGCGGTGGAGGGCGTCCAGTACATCGCGGACCATCTGAAGGCCGAGGACACAGACTTCTCGGTAAGTGTCCTCCTGTGGCTCAGTCCGGAGGCGTCCCTGGCGCTGTCCCTGGGGGGACGCTGCTTCCTTTCCTCCTGGGAGGAGGGCGTGGCCCCCGACACCCAACGCTGGGCCCCTGAGCTCTGGGGGGCCTGCAGCACCCCCACCCGTCCTTTCCCTCGTCCCTGAGCATCCAATACCTGCGGGTGGCCCCTGGGGCCCCATGTGGTTGGTGCGGCAGGGGCGTCCTGTGTCACCAGGTCGGGGAGGCTGCAGGCACAGGGAGGCCTGGCCTGGGAAGTCGCTGGCCACCAGAGTGCCTCTGGGGAGGCACGGGGGGGCTGCACCCCGGGGCAGGGGCAGGAGAGGGGGAGGGCAGGGGCTGTGTCTGGGGCACAGCCCGGCCTTGCGGGCCAGCACCCCGCATGTCAAGCTGGGGAGAAGGGGCAGTAATACGGCCGAGCTGCAGGACCTGGGCCCCGGGGACCCCGGGCAGCAGGAGGGACGTGGGGTGTCTGCAAAGGTCCAGGCTGGGGGGCAGCCCTTGGGTCGGGGGTCGGGCAGAGAGGGAGAGCAGGCTGCCCTGGGCCCAGCCCCTGCCCCGCGGCGTCCCCCGGGTCCTCGTCGGCTGTGTCCTGCCGTGACGTGGACGCTGCTCCTCCTCGTCCCTGCATCCACCGCAGTCACGGCCCCGGACCGCCCAGGGGACCCTGTGAGTGGCCGAGCCGCTTCCCCAGATGCCCGGCCGGACCTCGGGAGGCAGGGGAGTCATTCTGGAGGTTTCTGGAAGGTCTGCCTGGGAGAAGCTGCTTCTCGACCTCATTTTGCTGCAGCTCTTGAGCAGCGGGCAGCGGCCCTGAGCCGCTCGGGGTGTGACCCGGACCCCGGGGAGCCCGGCGGGCGAGCGGCGCTCAGTGTCGGGGGCCCAGCCCCTCGTTTGTGTGCGGGGCACGTGCGGCCGCCGCGACCTGGTTCCGGCTTCGGGCGGCGGAGGCCCCGGGGAGCGAAGTGCGGCAGGGGACGGGCCCCGGAGGCTCGGGCGGCTTTGTCCGCGAGGCTTTCATCCTCGGGGTGGGGGACGCACGCAGGGGACCAGAGACAAAGCGGAGGCCGCTGCAGCTCGACTGCCCTGGAACGGACGGTCCTGCACGGACTTTTTATTTATAAGTGACCTTGCCTGCTCTCCGGTGTCGGCTTGGTTTTAAACCATCGGGGAGTCTCGGATTCCGTGAAAAAACAGCAGAAGGTGGCAGCGGAGAGCGCTCTGCACCCTGCCACCCCTTCCGGAGCCCCGGGCTGCATCCTTTCCCGTCCCCTGGGGCCCAGGGAGGCTGAGGCGGGGGGCTCTGGAGCCAGGCCCGAGGAGCCGCCGGCCTGGTTGGGGCCTGGGGTGTGTGACCGCGGCCCGCCCAGCCCCCCTGTGCCACGGGGTCCCCGGGTGCACGTGGGCAGCACCGCGGCCTTTCCTCAGGGGGGTGGCCCAGGGCCCCTGCTCAGTGGGTGGCATGTGACCTCCCCGCCTGCCCTCTGGCCTCGGCGTGCAGGACCCACCTCAGGCCGGGCCTCTCCCTCAGCTCCTGGCAGCTCTGCCCCACGCGGGGCCTGCCCACTGTGCCTGCCCCCCCCCGCTCGTGTCCCCCACCCTGGAGGGGCTTTAGGGCCAGAGCTAGGAGACCTGCCGACCCAGGAGGGCCAGGGTGTGTGGGCGTCCCCCGTCTGGGCCTGGCTGTGCTCATCTGCTAACCAGGGGTCGCGGGCGGCTTCCCACGGGGCCCCTCCCAGCGTGCTGCAGCGAGAGCGGATTCCACCGTGAGGCAGCCTGGACCCCGGGGCCCGGGCAGGTGAGGTCAGGTGGGCCAAGCTCCGACCCCCCGCCGCGAGGGCGGGCCTCGGCTGGGCAGGCCACGTCCCTGAGCCCCTCCGCCGGCCACCTCAGGGCACGGGGTCGCCACGCAGGGTTGGCTCGTGTCAAGGAGGGGACACGGAACCCTCCTCAGGGTCGTCAGGCTCTAGGAGGCACCTGTGGCAGGAGGCCGGGGGCGGCGGGCGGGCGGTGACCCGTGTGTCTGTTTGCAGGTGAAGGAGGACTGGAAGTACGTGGCCATGGTCATCGACCGAATCTTCCTCTGGGTGTTCATCATCGTCTGCCTGCTGGGGACCGCGGGCCTCTTCCTGCCCCCCTGGCTGGCCGGCATGATCTAGCGGGGCGGGGCGGGCACCCGCAGGCCCGGCGGCGGCTTGGGGAGCTCGCCGGGGGTCTGGGCCCGGCCGTCCGGGGACTGCTGTGTTCTGTGGGGCCGCGCCATCTGCCAAATTCTCCCCCAGTTTCTGCGTCCTGCAGGGGGGCCTTGGCAAGGGCCACTGTCCCCGGGGGACCCTGCTGGCCTCTCACCTGGACGGCCGAGTCTCGCCCACGTCTTATTAAAGTTGATCCGGAGCATGGTGACGGTGGCTTCCTGCCCAGGGTGCGCGTCTGCCCGGCGGTCCCGGGGCGCACTACTCCCAGCCCCCCAGCCCCGAATGCCCCTCGTCCCCGTGGGACCCTGGAGGCCCGGGCTCCGACCCCGGCCTGGCACCCTCCCTTGGACGACCCCAGGGCCTGGTGGCAGACCCTCGCATCTCATCCCGGAGGGGCGGGGGGGGGGGAGCAGGGATGTTTTGTGTTATTCTGGGTAAATTAGGAACCAGGCGAGTGTTGTGCTGAGGGTTGAGTCCTTGGGCCTGGGCCGGCCTGAGGGGTCGCGGGACGTCTGCCATCCTGGGTCCTGGGAAGTCCTGGGCCGGGGTTGGCAGCCAGAGTCCCAGGGGCTCCGGGGCGCGTAGCCCCCCAGGCTCCTTCTGTGCACAGCCCCCCGGACACCCGCCCTGAAGCACGGACGTGGCAGCATGGTGAGGGGTCGCTGGGGACTGCTGACCCGGCTGACCCTGGGACCCTTGGCAGTGTGGGCACCTGAGAAATGTCACGGGGGTGGGGGGGCCCCACGGCGGCCAGCACAGCCAAGGAAGCCCAGGGGCCCCCAGCCTGGGGACCTGGTGCTGTCTCCCTACGACCCTGGGGCGATGTGGGGTGGGCTCTCCCGGGTTCTTCAGAGGCCTTAGGCCCTGAGTACCAGGGATGGGGGTGAGGACGTTCATGGGGTACAAGGCCCAGAAGGCTGAGGAGTCTGGGCCCCCCGTTGATGCTCAAACCCCACCTCCCCAGACCCCCTTACTTCAGGGGTGCAGGTGGGAACTGGCCCCGCAGCCCTCTCCCTGCCCAGAGGTGCCCGGGTCAGGAGAGCGGAGCGGATACCGACGTTCAGAGCCCAGCGCAGACTGAGCATCCGATGGACCTTGCTGCTGCGGGACTGGGGTGCGGGTCGGCTGGGGGCAGCCACACCCTCGCCCCCCCGGGGCACCTGCGCAGCATGGACCCCAGCTGGGGCCCGGAAGGTCCTGGAGCCCAGGGGCGGGGCAGGGAGCCCAGGATCCTAATCCTGCGAGGTTGCCTCCCAGCTCCAGGGCATGTGGGTCCTGAGGGGGCCGTGACCTGCCCCTGCCCTGGGCGGCTGGTCCCCCGAAAGCACCTCCCTCCGTCCACGCGTGCGGGGGCTGTGGGGAGGGGCCCGGGTGCTCAGCCGCCCATGTGCTTTCCTGGGCGGGAGGAGAGCACGGCGCTGCTGGCAGGCATCTCTCTCCTTGTTCTCGTTGTTTGGTTCTGATTTTTTGAGACTCAAAAATCGACGTCCGAGAAACCCCTCGAGAACTCCACGCAGGTTCCCGTCGCGCCCGACGAGCCGCAGCCACTATCCTGCGTGTTTGCCTGCAGGGCTCTTCTCTCCATTGAGGCAGACTTCCCAGGTGGCCGAGCGCCTGCTCTCCAGCCCTCCCGTCAGTGAGTCTCCCACTCAGTGTGACACGGAGGCCCCTGGGCCCGGGGCACAAGGGACGCTGACGCCGCCGTGGCCGGGAAGGCGCAGTCCTGTGGTGACCCAGCATCCGTCCTGTCTGCCCTGAACTCGTACCAGAAGCTGCGGGGCAGTGTCCCCCGTGTGCGTCCCCGTGTGCGTCCCCGTGTGTGTCCCCACTCCGGGTGTCGCGGCACAGCGGCGTGAGCGGGTTCTCCTCTCCCTTCCTGTTAACCACGTGTGGATATGGGGATCGGGTGTCATGAGGACATCTGGGGCCTTGGGGGCCGGGAGAGGGACAGCCTGGGGTCACGGTCCCCAGGAGCGGCACTGGCACGTTGGCGGCGGCCGGGCCCCACCCCTCCCCAAGACACTGTCGCCTGCCCACCGCGCCAGGGCCGGGTCCAGGTGACGAGGGGCAGCCCGTGACCAAGGGCCCTGTGCTGCCCAAAGCAGCCGGTCCCAGCCACCCCCCGGCCGCCCCGGCTGGGGCGCTAGGGCCACCCTCACACAAGGCTGTGCGCGGCTTCGCTTGGTCGCCTGCACGGCTGAGGCGGACACGGCCGTGGGCACAGCTGTTGCGCTGCTCGGTCACGGGTGCGGGTGACCGTGTGCCTCTGCTTTCCCAGCCCAAGTGTCTTCCGGTCCGCTTGTCCCCACCCTGGACGGCTCCGGGGCCAGCAGGGCTCGCCGGCCTCGGCACGCGGAGCTCAGGGCGCCGGTGCCTCCGGGAGACCTCGTGGGCCCCGCGGTGGAAGCTGCTCCCGCCGGAACCCTCGGGTTCGTGTCCCGGGTGCGCCTCTGCAGCGCTCACCTGACCCTTCTACGGCCTGGGCTCTGGTCCTTTCGAGTCTAGAATTTTCCCTTCCTCTCTGAATAAAAACGGGAACTCGGGGGCGGGTTTCCTGACCTGCGCTCGGCCGGCACCGCACGGCAGCGGCGTGGCTCAGCAGGTGACAGCAGGTCGCCGCAGCCTGGGTCCCGGGCGCACCGCCCAACGCCGCAGCTTGACGGTTCTCCCTCACGGGCCGACCGGGCGCCCTCCCTGTCCTGCCTGCTGTTGACCTTCGCGCAGCCACGCTCAGTGGGTCCCCGGTCCCTCGGGCTCTGTGTGCGGCCACACCGCCCCCCCCCCCCGGGCCCTGTGGCCCTGCCGAGAGCACAGGCTGCTGCGTCTGCATCATGCTGGTCTCACCGTGGGTCGAGGGTGGCGGGTGGCCCCGTGCAGGGAAGGGCGTGCACCCGCCGAGTGGGCTGTGGTTGGTGGCTCGCCCGCCCGTTGCTGTGTCCTGTTGCCTGCCCGCCCCCGCCCCCCGCGGCTTCTGGCCTGGGGGACTCGGTGGGTGGTCACCTGCATTCCTGCAGCTCCGCCCTGAGCCGCCTCTTACCGGCCGCCGTGCGTCACCGGCTCTGCTACGTGTTCTTGAGCTGGGCCAGCTTCCCGGCGTCCCGTGCAGCCTTCTGCCGCAATCCCACTCTAGACAGTTCGGTTCTACACTCGTGACACTTGTTTGGGGCCCAGCGCGTGCTTGACAGGGGGGTGTAGCTTGCCGCGGGGAAGGTTCCAGAAATGCCAGGCAGGTGGGTCGGGGAGGGGTCTGCTGTGGGCTCTGCAGACCCGTCTCGGGTCTACTTTCCCTCCCGACTCCTGAGCGGGTGCCGGTGTTGCAGGGTCGCTCTGGGGTGGCCGCGTCCTCTCTGCCCGTCGCTTGGTCACACGGAGGGGGGCTGTCCTCCCGGCGAACGTCCCCCTTCAAGTCTGGCACTGCCTGTGTTCTGAGTCCACCTCTTCTGACAATGATGGAGCCGTTTGGCTTCCTCTGGGGTGAGTTTCCACGTGTCACGGCCAACCTGGCTCAGGTCCGTGGACCCGCGGACGCTGCGTGGCTACCACCCGAGCCGACAGACGGGGCATCTCCGTCCCCAGGAAGCCCCGCCCCTCCCCAGGAGACCGGGGCCCAGCCGCCGTCACTCTAGAGGCTCGCGTGTTCTAGAACCTGGTGGACGATCCTCCTTTGCGGGTGGCCCTTCGGCCCGGCGTGTTGGGGCCGGTCCCCCGCAGCTGTGTGTGCGATTGCTCGAGTCCCCGCACACGCCGCCATTTGTTCATCCGCTGGTGGACACGCGGGTGGTCTCATGTGCGGCGCCGTGCTACATGCTGCCTCGCACACTCACACACGAGTCTTTGCACGGACGTGTTTGTGTGTCTGTGCTTCGGTCTCGGCGAGGAGCTGAGAACCCCGCGAGCGCCCCCGCGGCCACCCCGACCCCCACCCCTGGGCCAGTGTCGCGGCTGCGGGCCGCCCGGGGCACCGCGTGCTTCCCTCGCGCCGCCCTGGGGCCCGGAGCGTTGAGCGCCGAGCGCGGCTCGCTGGCCAGTGGGTGTGCAGGGCGCCCTCTTCGTGGGTTGTGGGTACTCCGTCCGCATCTGTGACTGTATTTTTCATTCTCTTCATGGCGTCTTGAAGAAAAGCTTTTAATTTCGATGAGGCGCATTTTATGACTGTTCCCTGCTGTGGTTACCGCCTACGGCTCCTAAGAAATCTGCTTATCCCGAGGCGGTGTGCGCTTGTGTGTTTCCTTCCAGAAAGTTCTGTTAGCTTTCGTGTGTCAGGCGTGTTTGGAGTTAGTTTCCGTGTGTGATGTGAGGTGAGCGGGGGTCGGTGCTGCTGACTCCGGGCCCAGTTGTCCCCGCAGCGCCTCCGAACGCTAACGGCCGCCCCGTCCAGCCCCTGGCCTTCGGGGCGGGCGTCCGTCCGGTCCTGGCCGCTCCGTCCTGCGAGACGCAGAAGCTGGCTCTTGCCTCTCGACGCAGTTTGGAGAGCTCACGTCTTGATGAGTCGAACTGACTCATATTTATTGTGACTTCCGCGACGCTGGGACAGGTTGAAGCCGTTTCTGTTTTCTGTTCACACGTTCTATCCCGTCCCGCGAGAGAAAACTTGACCCTGTCGGCTAATCTCGAGGGCTGTCCGTTCTGTTTTTCCCTCCTGGTGGCTGCTCCCAAATGTCCTAAGAGTAACAGGTCGATCCCACAGCGCCCATCGCCAGGGGAGCCAGTGCTTCGGTTGCTTTCGGGGACCTGGCCGCCCACACCAGCCACGCGGAAGGACCTAGAACCGGGGTGACCTGTGCGTGTGGAGAGCTTCATTGTTCACCTGGTAGCGAATCCCATCACGTGTTCCAGTGCCTGTGGGGTCTGCTACGTGTTCGGTCTGATGCCTGGTTATTTGGCCCTTTTGGCAGAAGCCCCCCAAGCGGGCTGCCGAGGAGGATCTCGTTTCCCGAGTCCGTGCACTCGCCATGTCCTCACAGTCTTTTCGTTTCGGTGATGATTCCAGTGGATCTGAAATCTGAGTCTTGCTTCCTCAACACTCTGGGTCATTATGCTCCCGGGACATCGAGCTGACTCATTCTTCTGCAGAAAGACGTCTAAGGAGTATTTCCATGATCTTTGTCGTGTTTTGCATTAGAGAATCCAAGGGTGGGTTTTTGGGGGGCGGGGGTCAGAGGGAGAGAATCTCATGCAAACGCCCTGCTGAGCGTGGAGCCCGACCCTGAGACAGGGCCTGCGCTGAAACCAAGAGTCAGACGCTTGACCGACTGAGCCACGAGACGCTCCTAAATATTTTAATTTAACTCGTGGCCCAAGTTCGGGTCCCAGGCTCCACCTACCTACTGCGCCAGCCGGGCGCCCTCTAAGGGTGGATTTTAGGAATTGACCCATTTGGCTCTGGGAGCCTTTGTGAAGTCTCCGATCTTCTCCAATCCTCCGGTTTTTAAAAATCACGTATTTCAACATTCCCAGTCCTCATTCACTCGCCGCCCCTTTCCTCTCGCCACATAGATGCTGACACATTCTCCCTTTTTCAACTTTTTTTGAACCTCGGGGAGACGTCTTCCAGCTGACTTGCCGCTCAGGTTCCCGGGCGGCCGTCACCGCCCCACTGGCTCATTGCTGGTAACTCTGGCTTCGTGTCATTACCGCCCATCCTTCCCTCTTTGAAGGTGTGATGTCCAGGTCCGCGGGCGGAAGGGGACGTGTCCCTGCCACTTCGTCTCCTGGACCTGACAGTGGTGCCGCCTGTGAACACCTGTGGGGCAGTACATTCGGGCACACGTGTGCGTGCGCAGGGCTTGGGGTGCTGCAGCGGCCCACGTGACACGTGCAGTCAGCCCACGGGGGTGAGGAGGGCGGGAGGGCGGGCGGCAGGGATGCTGCGTCTCCAGCTCAGCGGCACGTCGGGGCGGGCAGGGCCGGGAGCCAGTTCCTGCTTGGGCTGGGCTCTCTGCTGGACACCAGCTCCCGGAAGAGGCGCCCGGCTCCGCTCCCTGGCCCCCCGACAGCGCCCTTCCCGGGGGCACCCACAGCCAGCCCGAGGCTCCCATCGCTATGAGATGGCGGCCCCCACGCTTCTGTCCCCACGAGCCCCGGACTCCCACCCCTTCTGCATGTGGCCCCCGGGGGGCACCCACAAGCTGCTCTCCCGCCCTGACGGCTCTCAGGCCGCTCCCACCCCCCAGGGCCTGGCCCCCTGCCGCCCTCCGCAGCCAAGCCTGCAGCCCACCCCCACCTCCGTCTCAGGGGACGATGGACGAGGTCCCGGAGGTCTGACCCACGGGTCACGTAGAACACACACCAGGTGCCATCGGGTCCCCGCTCAGAGTCCAGGCCCCAACCCCCCAAGCAGCCCCTGTCGGGAGCTGACCCCGCCCCTGGCCGTGGGCTCAGCCTTCTCTGTCCCCGAGCCACCTGCCGTTTCTGGGCGTGCTGTGGTCCAGGCCTCCCGGTGCCCCACTCCCGTCCCCGCTCCCCCGTTTCTGCCTCTGCTCCACCGTCACCTTGGATGCCCATGTTGGCCTCCACAGCTAACAGACGCCCCTCCCAAGTTCTTCCGTGAGTGTAGGGAAAGACGTGGTGGTCATAGGCCCACCGCAGGTTGGGGGGGAGGTGTGGCCCTGGGTGCTCCTGGCACCAGCTGTGATGTCCAGGCTGCGGGGTGGGGAGTGGGAGGGTGGGAGGGATGAGGCACAGGGCCAGCAGGCCGGGGTCCCCATGGGGCCAAGTCCTTGGGAGGTGAGCTGGACGTTGTGACGGCTGCTAGGGAGGTGGGGAGCCCCCGAGGCCTGGCTGGGCCCAGGAGGTGACGTCAGCAGGTGTTTGAGGGAGGGCTGGGCCCCGTGCTCGACGCCCCCACCCGGGGGGTCAAAGTACAGCTGAGAAACCGTGTCCGGGCCAGGCCTGGGGCCGCACCACCAGGACACGGGGGCTCAAGAGAGACTGGGGGGAGCCTTGGACTCCACTTGGCAGGGTCGAGCTCTGGGCCCTGGGACACCCCTCCCTGCAGTGAGCAGCCCCGTGGTGACAAGCATGTGGCGGTTTATCTGAGTCAGAAAGTGTACAGAGGAAGGGCTCCCCACCGCCCTCCTTTCGCTCCAGGTGGTCCCGGGACATCTTGGTGCCGGAGTCTGGGGAGGGGTGCAGGCTCACCGTGGGGAGCATGGGGGCCGTCCTGGCAGGAGACAAGGGAGGGCAGGGCTGAGGGAGGTGCCAGGCAGCTGGCCCCCAGCCCACCCGGCGCCACAGATCCGAGCTCCCGGGTCTCCGTGGGTCCAGGTGGGCCAGGAGCCCACAGCATGAATCTGCTCCTCAGGGCGCTGCTCCCACGGGCCCCCACCCCCGGGTCAGGGTCAGGTGTTCCGTGTGCCCCCCCGGGTCAGATGCTCCACATGCCCCCCCCCCCGCCGGGTCAGGTGCTCCCATGTGCCCCCCCTCCGGTCAGGCGCCCACTGTGGTGCACACCCGGTCTACCCTCCTGATGCGCTAACAACCACCATGGGCCCTCCTGGCTCCCCCACATCTGCCCACAGGCTTGCAAGTCTACCCCAAGGCCCCTGAACCCCCCTGTGCCCAGCCAGCCAGAGGCCCTGCTTCTCAGCAGCTGCGTGTTTATCTGTGCTGCACCCCCACCCTGCAGCCCCCCTAGTCTCCCCTCCCCTGGGTGGGGGCTCACCCGTTCCTGCCAGGGGTCTCGGAGGCTCGCTCCCTTTTGGCCGAGGGCTGCCCATGGGACCGAGGGTTCTGGGCTCGCCTGAACAGAAGGGGGGTGCGCTAGAGCCAGGGGGTGCAGATGGGGCCCTGCTCTGGGGCGGTGCCTGAGCCCCAACAGACACCAGCGGTCGGCTCAGTGGCCCAGGCTGACTGGGGGGGGCCGGGAGGGGGGCCTGCTGGGGGTTCTCACCCAGCACTTACCAGCCTCTGGGAACTACGAAGGGCCGTGGAGGGCAGGGGGTCCCGTCCCCCAGCCCAATGGCTAGCCCAAGGGGGGCCCTCCTTGCCTGCAGTGCCCCAGCGGCCCCCTGCCCCTCTATCTTCAACCCTACCCGGGCCCACGAGCGGTGTCCCCCCAGGGGCCCTACGTCCATCCTAGCACCTGGGCCGTGAGCAGCGCCGCAGCCCCAGTCAGATGGAGGGACGCCTGACAAGGTCACTGGACCGAGCCTCCTGCCGCATCAGAGCGAGGAAGGAGGGCGCGGAGGACACAGGCGGGAGGGGACAGCAGGGCAGGAGAGGGCCCTACTCTGGGGCTTCCTGGGAGAACGGGGAAGGGGCCTCCTTGAGAAGCCAGGAAGCCAGGCAGCGTCCAGCCCTGCCCCGAGGGCCCTGTGTGTGGGCTCAGGGGCCCTGCGTCCACACCCCAGCCCGGGAAGGGAGGGGAGCAGCACACAGGACGAGCACCCCGTACGGGGGACGGGCTGCAGGGCCCTAGACCCTCCCCCAGGGGGTCGGTACCTCTGTCCTCGGGGCGGGGGCTGTCCTGTTCTCCTTGTCCAGGGAGCTTGGGCGCCTCCAAGATGGGCCGGGGGGGCCTGGCGCTCTCGTGGAAGAAGGAGTGGAGCTTCAGCACGTGAGCTGGGGGGTGGGGTGCGGGCATCAGCAGGGTGGGGCAAGGGCGGAGGGCTCCCCCTTGCTCTCCCCGGACCCCGCGGTGCACAGCCTAGGAGAACGGCCACCCAGGAGCCTGCTGGTGACCCCTCCCGCCTGTCTGGTGTGTGCAGGGGCTGCGTGGTGGGGGTCACGGGAGGTTGTGGGGTCCTCCCGAGGGGGCTGCACCACTCACTCTGGATGGCAGACTCGCAGACCCGGCTCAGCAGCTGGGAGATGGTGGCCAGGGACTGTGGCTCGCCCTGCAAGGGAGGACGGGCCACGTGGCCAGCTGCCCCCCTGCTCCCCGGGAAGTGCCCAGACCCTAGACAGGGGCCGCCTCACCTTCTCTCCTCGCTCCCCTTTGGGTCCCGGCAGCCCCTGCGGTGGAGGAGAAGGAGAAAAGCCGGTCGGCGTGGTCAGCGTGGTGAGCACCGGGAAACGGCCTGCAGCAGGACAGGCGGCCTGGCTCCCCTCCGGGTGGGGGGCCTGGGGGCAGCTTCTCCGCCCCTGCTCCCCGCGGGCCGCAGGAGGGCCAGGCGGCACAGCCCACCCAAGCCCGGGGCACAGGCCCAGAGTCCACCAGGCCTGCGAGAGGAGCCCCCACCTAGCCCGCGGCCCCCGTCTGTGCCCCGACCTGTGCAGGGGCCGCCCCAGGGAAGCCCCAAACCCAGGCTCTTCGCAGGCCTTGCTTTACAAAGCGGCCCGAGTGGCCGGAGGGAGGCGTTTGCTCACATCTGCTCCCCGCCTCCTCCCCACTCCTGTCTTTGCTGGGGGGCTGCTGAGAGTGGGCAGGGGACTTACCGTGGGCCCCACGGCCCCCGGGGGGCCTCTCTCCCCTGCAGTGCCCCTGGCTCCCGCCACGCCCTGGAAGCCCTGCAGAGGTGCAGAGGTGGGGGTTTGGCCACAGGCGCCGGAGGACGTGGCTCCTCCTCCCTCCGGCCCTGGCTCCCTGTGGTCTGGGGTCCCCGCGGCCCTGGACCAGGACCAGCCCCTGCAGGCCGCTCATCACCCGCCTCGGAGCTCGGCCGGGCCCCCTGCCCAGGGCACAGCCCTGCCCACCCTGCCCCTCTGACGATTCTTCACTACAACACCCCTGGCTTTGTTCCGGCTGTGCCCAGTGTCACAGCTGTCCTCTCGCCCCAGGGCGGCCACAGTCGAGGCCGCCCTGGACCTCCCCACTCAGGGTAGCGTGGACCCACTGGCTGGGGAGAACGAGGAGGGGCCCAGCTCACGTCCTGAAGCCAGCCTCACCCATGCACCCGGCCTGGGCCTACTGGGAGCCCGGGCACCTTCCCGCCGTACGGATCTAGTGCAGGGGGCCTGGGGCTGCCCGCCCTGCCCCGTGGAGGCCAGAAAGACCCTCGCTGCGCTCCCCAGGGCTCCCGGGGTCACCTCCAGGGGTGCCTGCACTCTGGCTGTGGCCTTGCAGACTGCTGTGTTCACCCCGAGGAGGCTGGGGGAGGAGCCTACCCTCGGGCCGGGGGGTCCAGGCAGGCCAGCGCTCCCCTCCAGGCCTCTCATTCCCTGAGAGCAGAGGAAGGGGCAGGCTGGGGCGGGGAGCGCTGGGCACCCCCACACGCCCCTCCCGCGGCAGCGCCGGTGACCCCCACGAGTGACCGCACCAGAGCACCTGGACACCCGGCCACCCGCCCCTTGAAGCCGCGGCACCCGCGAGCCTCCCCGAGAGCCAGCGAGGCCAGCCCAGCGCAGCGCCCACCTCCCGCCGGGCAGCGAGCACACGCCCCCGCCCCCCCGCTGCCCAGGCCACCGCCCCCACGGCTCTGTCCGAGCTCTCTCCCACCTTTGGTCCCTGGAGGCCAACCTTCCCGGGGGCGCCCTGGTGACCGGGGTGGCCCTGGAAGGGAACAGACACGCTGGCCAGGCTGGGGCCCCGGCCTGAACCAGAGGAGGAGGCCTTGTCCCCGAGACCCAGGTCCCCGGCCCAGGCCCAGGCCCACCCCACCCACGTGCCCTGAGTGGGGTCTGGTGCCACTACCTGCAGGCCCGGGAGCCCATGGTCCCCCTTCTCTCCTTTGACCCCCGGCGGGCCCTGGAGAGGAGAGAGCCTCAGCGGCTGGTCCGTCGGGGAGGAATGGGGTGGGGAGGGGCAGCACCTACCACAGGTCCCTGCACAGTCCGGCCCTGGGTCCCTGGCGAGCCCTGCTGACCTCCAGGACCCTCCGGTCCCATCTGTCCGGGTGGCCCAGGCTCTCCCTGCAAACGCAGGTCAGGGAGGGGCTAAGGAGGCCCCGGTCCCCCCTCCCGGCCTCAGTGGCCCTCCTGACCCTCCAGGTGACCCCGGACCCAGACCCGGGCTCATACAGAGACATTGTCACCGTCACCACCCACCCTGGGCTGTGCCACCCGCTCTACAGCCAGGAACTGAGCGAGGCCACTGGTCCGGGCCACAGAGCCGGGGAGCCTCCTCCCCCTTTGCGGCCGGGGGCCCCGAGGGGCGCCTGGACCCTCACAGAGCTCGGAGGCCCGAGGACTCTGCCCCCGTGCAGCGGGACGAGGCGCCCGCTAGCCCCACTGTGAGACCGCGGGGAAAGACAATGCTTCGAATCATTGCGGTGACTTAAGCACATCAAGGTCCCGACCTCCGTGAAGACTGCACGGTTGTGCGTGACCACGGGCGAGAACACCAAGGCCGCGGCCCTTGGCACCCGGTGTAGGCAAGGCCGGGCGGGGCCCGGGGGACGCCAAGGCCATCCGCCCCCAGCGGCTCCAGGAGAAAAACCATCTGGCCGTGTCCCAGCAGCCGCGGAAGCACCGAATCCTACTAAACATCCGCACTTGAGGTTTTAAGTCTCCGGATAAGACCAGAGCCCACGGACGAGCCAGGCACACTCCGCCGCGCGGCCGCCCCGGGCAGCTCCACACAGACGCCGCCCCGACTCCCGGCACACGGCGGCAACGGCCACGAAGGACGCACGCCCGAGGGTTAGTAGGAACAGTGACCCGGGGCACAGGGCTCAAAGGACATTTGTCCCACAAGAAAATCCCAGCAACTTCCAAAGGGTGTTGGAGCTGCTTTAGGAGAAATGCCAATTAAAACGGCGTCAGCACATGTCACCTGTCAGAGTCCCAAGGTCAGAGACGAGACGACTTGTGATTGCCGGGCAGGGGGGCGCTGGCCCGTCCCGGGGAGGACACCCGGCTTCTAGCTGTGGGGCTCACTCCTGTATTCTCAGGAAGGTAGGGTCCCTGCAGGGCTCCCCACAACTCACCCTGGGCCCCGGGAAGCCCCGCTCTCCTGGGGCTCCGTTCCTTCCAGGGAGGCCCTGCAAGGGCAGGGCGGGGCTCAGTGCTGTCCACCCGCGGGCCCACGGCATCGCAGCCCGGGGCCGGGTGGGACGGGAAGGGTCTTCCAGGGTGAGGGGGGCCTGGCCCACCCTTCCCTCCCACAGCCTCTGGGTACAGCAGAGTCCAGGCTCTGACACCCACCGGCCACACAGCACAGCCACAGACCGCTGGGCCTGGGTCCCCCCCGGGGAAACCAGGGGGACGCTGGATCCCACAGCAGAGAGGGGTCGGCCCAGCGGAGGGCAGCCAAGGGATGGAGAGGCGGCCGGGGGCCTCGTGAGCACGTCCCATGGGCGCGGCCGCGTCAACCGCTCGGTGCCGTGGTGGCGGGATGTTGCGGGAGCCCCTGGTCACCCCAGGGGAGGGCAGGTGACTCACCGGAGGTCCTTGGGGCCCCGGGGGCCCGGGGGTCTGCGAGGCGCAGGTGCAGGCAGACGCGAAGACTGGGCAGGTCTCTCCGTCCTTCTGCAGGAAGGACACCCCACCCAGTAAGTGGGCCCCTCGCCGGTCCTGTGTGGGCTACAGCTCGGGGTACCAGTGCCCCGGGTCCAGGCCTGGGAGGTGGGGATGGGGGGCCCATCCTGGTGCCACCCCGCAGGCTGCCCGGCCGCGCCCTCTCCCAGCCCCGGACGAGTCCCTCGCCTGCCCAGGCCCCGTGTGGGTACAGGGTGCGGAGGCCGCCGGAGCCTCTGGCTCCCCCCGGCCTTGCGGGCGAGCCCCTTGCTGGCCTGCTGTGTACACCCAGCTGTGCCCAGAGGAGGGGCAGCGGCCACCCTTGACTCCTCGACACTGCGGCCCACCTTGCCCCCAGGGCCTCCAGGACACTTGCATCCAGCTGCCCGGGGCTCTGGCCCAGAGGCCACCTCCTCCAGGAAGCCTGCCCTGGCCTCTCCCAGCACTGTGACGACGGGCACCTGTGACTCCCAGGCTCCGCGACCCTCGGTGGCACCAGCCGACCTACCGACGCAGGGAGCTCGCAGCACACGTCTTTGTCTGCCCAGGAGTCACTGCACACGATCTGCAGCATCTGGAGCTGGAACTGCAGGGGGAGCGCCCCAGGTAAGGCCGGGCTTCCGCGGCGTCCCCTGCCAGCCCGCAGCACAAGGCCCACGCTCACTGAGGCGGAGCTGCTCCGGGGCCCGCGCGCCTTGGCCAGCCTCCCCAGCATCATGAAGCCGGCGGCAGGCGGGCTGCCCGCCTCCCCGATGGGCCTCTCGGCCACCTTCCTGCAGTCCACGTACAGCCCGACCTTGGAGCGGCCCACGGCCACGTGCACCTGCCGAGACACGAGCTCCCCTGCAGCCCCCGCCAGGCGGCCCCCGTCTGTGCCCGCAAGGCCAGGCCTTGTAAGACACCTCCCCGGGCCTCACTTTCCCCTTTACCCCATGGACCAAATCACACCTGCTGCAGACCCCTCCCAGGGAGCCGTGGGACCCAGTAGAGGGGACCGTGGGGGCCGCGGGGGCTGCAGCGTCAGGGACAGGGGCTCCCGCAGCCCAACGGGGCTTCCAGGGAAAATGGGAGGGGCAGGGAGGGGGCGAGCCCCGGGTGACGGCGGCCCACGGTGGGAGGCAGGCACAGCTTGTGGGTCCGGGGGGGTCTGCTCCAGAGCCTGGGGGCTGGGGGAGGGTCTTAGGGGACGTGCGCTGCTGTCTTTCAGGAACCTTCCAGGACCTTGTGGAAGCTTCCGAAGAATATCCTCTTCACTTCGGGCAGGTCAAAGGTGACCTCTTGCAAGGCGGCCGTGCGGTCGTGGTGGAAGTAGGTCAGAGACCTCCTGCCCGCTGCAGGGGAGGGGCGACGAGCTCAGCGGCCTGGGGGGGCTGCACACAGACCGCCCGGGACCCGTGAGCCGTGCCACCGCCCTCGCCCCTGACTGACCGTCCAGCAGGACGCCCAGGACGGGCTGGAAGTCGTCGGCTGTCATCTGCCACAACGCGAAGGTCTCCCGGGGGGTCTCGGGCAGCACGCGCAGGAGGAAGACCACCGTGTGCTCGGGCGGGGGCGCAGCCAGGTGGGGGGCACTGTCAGAGCACGGGGGCATCTGCAGCACGGGCTCCGGGGCCAAGCTGGCCGCTCCCGCCCCCGTCCCCAGGAGCAGCACGCGTGTGTGAGGGGCAGAGCTGGTCGGGTTCAGCAGGACCCCACGGTCCAGGGTCTCTGGGCCTGCGTCCTGGGGTCGGGAGCCCACGAGTGGCTTCCTCTGACCCGTGCTCGTCGGAGCGCTCAGATGGGCCAGGCGGGTTGTGCCCCTGCCCACTGGGGAGTGTGAGGGCTGCGAAGGGCAGGGAAGGTTAGGTCACCCAGTAGAATTGCTCCTAAAGGCCAAAGTCTTGCTCTTCGCCCTTCATTTGCTCTTAGGATAGCCAAGAACCCCAAGGACCCGGCCTGGCCCATTCCTGGGGTTCTTCAAGCAAACTGACCCCAGGGCCTTAGCACAGGCGGCTCCTTTTCTCCAGGGCCCTTCCCCTTCCCTGTTGTCTCTCCAGGGGCCCCTACTTGTTGCCGCTTCCTTGGGCACCTCCTGGCCCCCCGCCCCAGGCTCCTGCTCTGGGGCCCCCTCCCTCTCACGCTCTTTGTGTCTCTGTCTGCAGTCAGCCAATACAATGTTTACACAGAAGAGACCATGCTGTGCCTATCACAGCTCCCGCCTTGACTCAAGACCACTCCGCAAGCAGGTCAGGGCCGCGCGATGTCGGGAGCCACACAGCCTTGCTCAGGGCCTTGCTCGCTGGCCCCGCGAGCCAGCGGGGCCCTCACTTGGACGATGAAGGGCCCCGGGGAGTGCAGGCCCTGGGGGGTCTCCGTGGGCAGTGGCTGACCTCGTACTCCAGGCTGGCTGCGCACGCAGGCCGCCGGCAGAGACGCAGGGGCTCTCAGGGCACGAGGGTCGGGGCCTTCCACGGGGGAGTCGCCCGGGAAGAGGCCCCGCGCCAGCCACGTCCCCCGGTGGGCCCCCGGCCTCAGTGCCCAGGGAGGGACACAGGGGAGGCGGCCGCCCCCCGCAGCCGCCCCGTCGGACCCCCGCCCGTCCCCGCTGTCCCACCTGGCCCGGCGGCTCAGCTGGGCGTCCCTGAGGATGGTGAAGGTCCTGGCGCGGCCGAAAGCCGAGGGCTCCATGGCGACGCCGCGGACGGAGGCGTACTCCTTCTCCACCAGCCCGAAGGCCCTCATGAGGTCGAAGCCTGGGAGGCCAGGCAGCACGACGTCACCGTCCCCGAGGGGCAGCCAGAGAGCCGGAGGCGCAGGGGCGGGAGGCACCACACCGGGAAGCGCAGGAGTGGGGGGAGGCGGGGGAGGGGCGAGAGGGCACGTTAAGAAGGTGACCGTGGAGACCGCAGACGGCACAAACTCGAGCCCGCAGGCGCTCGGTAGCCTGGGCCTCCCGCTACGCTCCATGTGGACCCCACGCCTGGGGGACCCCGGGGCCCAGCGCCAGCCACACCACCTGCCCCTGCTCAGCCGGCTCAGACCGCCCACACCTCCTCTGACTACAGAGGGGAAGGGGAAGGGGGTGGGGGGTGGGGGGGAGGGGCTCAGCTGTCACACGGGGGCGGAAGGGCCTACCTGGGAGGGGGCTGTCAGGGCTGAGCGCGGGGCAGGCTGCTGGGGGGCAATGGGGAAGGGTGAGTGCGAGGGGCCTGGCCTCCACCTGGAGCGACCCCATGCCCAGGTGCCCGGCCCCGAAGCCCATGGGTGCGCTGGAGCCACTTGCAGGTCTTCAGGCCCGTGGTCCCCACTCCCCAGGGAGGGGACAAGGAAGGGACAGGGATGGCGTCCTGCTCCCTGGGAGACAGTGCCCAGCCAGGGCTGCTCCACGGGGTGCTGCACCCCAAGGGGGCACGGGCCAGCAGCATGCCCCAGGTGGCAGGGGCGTGACATGCCAGCCTGGGCCAAGTGCAGGCTTACTCCACCCCCGGGGACATGGGGGCGCTCAGAGCTT
Organism: Urocyon cinereoargenteus; assembly: GCA_032313775.1. Classification (NCBI taxonomy): domain Eukaryota; kingdom Metazoa; phylum Chordata; class Mammalia; order Carnivora; family Canidae; genus Urocyon; species Urocyon cinereoargenteus. Next base: position 48,584,204 of record JAVLSZ010000026.1, on the reverse strand, counting down.
GTCCACTGGCCAGTAAGGGCTCGCCATCCCCAGAGGCATTCAAGCCAGAACGAGGTGCCCCGCGGAGGCACACAGGGACGCTGGGGTGGCCGGCTGAGTGGCCTCGGAGGGTCCCCTGCTCTGAGCATCTGTGATTGCCCAGGAGCCCAGCAGACAGCAGCCATGCACAAGCAGCGAGGTCCTCCTGCTGGGTCCCGGCTGTGGGCAGTCCTCCAGGGCCCACGGGTGCCATGTGCGTGGACTCAGTGGGCGCAGAGACGCCAGCCTGGGCCTCCCTAAGTAGCCTCCCGGGCCCCTTGCCCGTCCCATCAGTGATCTGCATTCGGCTTGCCCGGGACTCGCCAGGCTGCACGTCTGACCCGCGCCTCCCGAGGCAGATGTGCAGTCTGGGGCCCATTCCCAGCGGTGGGCACCTGCCCGCGAGGTTCCAGCCAGGAGCCCCCCGCCACCTCAGCCTGCACACATTTTATTGGACTGATGTGGTCTTAACCCCCGGGTAGTGGTGGCCCCGCACGGGGGAAGGTTTCAGGGAAAACCCCCATCGGCCCTCTGCTAGCTCTGCAGGGCTGGGCTGTGTGCGGAGCATGACACATAGTGCAGGTTCTAGAGGCTTCTGGGGGCCGGGCTGGGGGTGCGGGTCGGGGGCCTGGCTGGGTCCTGGTGGTCTTGGGGTCCACTCACCGGTCCGGCCTGTGGCAGACACTGTCAGACTCTCCCCTGCTCTGTAGACGGCTGAGACCAGGACCCTGTATTTGGTGGCTGCCAGTAGGTCAGGCAGTGTCACGTGGCTCCTGGGTCCTGGGACAGAGATCTGGGGTGGGGGTACACGGTCACCTAGGTCCCCCTCCCACTGGAGCATCTTTGCTCATCTGGGCATCTGAGCTCTCATGGGTCTGTGTCCTGCCACAGAGGAGCTGCCACCCTCATCAGGGGGGCTGTCTGCCCCCTGCACCCGGGACCCGGGGGCACGAGGGGCCACGGCCTCCCCGCTCCACACCCACCGACTTCTCGGGGCCCGAGCCCGAGGCCAGCGCATAGGTGAGCCGGTAGTGGAGGACAGGACCGCTCGGGGGCGTCCAGCTGACTCGCAGGCTGTTGGGCGACTCGGAAGCCAGGGTGAGGTCAGAGGGCGGGCTGCGGCGCGCTGGGAGGCAGGCAGCACCCAGGGCTCAGGGGGCGGCCGCGCGCGCTCCCCCAGGTCCTGCTGCCCCCTGGCCCCAGCTCTGCTCCGCGTACCAGGTGGATACCAGGTGACATGAAACCTCGGCCAGCCCGGGATCCCTGCCTAACTGGCTCAGGGGCGGCCTGCGGGCCCTGGGGTCAGGCCAGAGGGCCAGGTGCTCGGGGAGCTGCCCGCCAGCAGTCCTGGGAGGGTCTGGGTCCCCCGGGCTGTCATTGCTGCTCGGCAGCTGAGGGCGGGGCAGGGTTCACCTACGGGGGCTGTAGCGCAGAGATACCGGGTCGCTGCGGGCCCCATCCCTGTAGTAGGCCAGGATGGTGATGTCATACTCCAGGTGGCTTCGCAGGCCAGGCAGGACCACCATGGCCCGGCTCCCAGGGACGGAGACCTGTGCAGGGAGGGACAGGTGTGCGCCCCGCAGACAGGCCGGCTCACGGGGCTGGAGGGCGCCCTCCCCTCCCCACCCCGCACCTCGTGGGCCTTCCCGTCTCCCAGGGGTGTCCACTTGATCTGATAGACGAGCACTCCGGAAGCCGCCGCCCACTGCAGCCGAGCCTCGTCCCCGGAGAGCCCGGTCACCACGAGCTGGCCGGGGCTGGGGACCTTCCCTGGGCGACAGAGCAGGGACGGCTCAGGGCGGCCCACCAGCGAAGGCTTCACAGCTGCGGGGCCACACCTGAGGGCTGCCGGGGCGCAGGCAGGGGACCCAGGCCCACACAGCACTCACGCCCACGTGGCCCCCCCCAGGGCCAGCGGCTCAGCAGGCGGAGCCGAGTCGTGTCCTCGAGGCCCCGATGCCCCGCATCCCACCTGTGCCCGCCTGGCTCAGTAGCGCACACAGCAGGTGCCCACGCGGTAACCAGGTCATTTGAACCATCCATCGAGGGAGGGACGTAGCCGTCCCGGGGACCCCCCAACCTCAGCCCACTCACGTGTGGTCAGCTGGCCGGTCAACGTGGAGGAGCCGCCCCCGGGGTAGAGGCAGGTGACGCGGACAGCATACGTGGTGGAGGAGGACAGAGGGCCCAGAGAGGCCGAGGTGGCATTCCCGGGAACCTCCACCTGCCAGGCAGCCAGGGTGAGGCGTGGAGCCCCGTCCCCAGGCCATGGAGGGGTCAGCCCCGGGCAGGAGGAACACGCGCCTGGGACCTGCCAGCCCGACCACCCATGAGCACCCCCGGAGCGGGGACCCTGGACATGTGCTGGGGGGCCTCCTGGGGCCTGGGCGCCCTCACAGCACCCCCTGCCCTGCGCCCCCTCACGATATCATTTGTGGGTTTCTGATGCCTTGCTTCACGCCTGTGTGTCCCCCAGCCCTGCAGACCGGCCCCCAAGGACCGCGCCCCATGCCAGGCCAGACACCCACCAGCTGTGAATGTGGGGTGTGGGGCCTGGGCCGTCCCCGTGGGGCGCCGGGCCCCCCAGTGGCCCCCAGGCAAGACTGCGCTCACCTGCCCTGAGTGGCTGCCGTCGCTGGAGACAAAGCTGACCCTGAACAGTCGGACGGGCCTCGGGAGGCCGTCCCAGAACACACGTGCGGAGTCGTGACTCACATCCGAGAAGCCCAGGTGTCTGGGGGGCGCCAGGGTGGCTGCAGAACACATGGTGGCCTCAGGGACCAGCCAGCGCCCTCTCCCAGCTGGGGGGTGGGGGCCTGGGGGCAGCCCGGGGGGGCACTCACAGGTCCTGGCGCGGACGCCTCGGGCCTCGCTGGCTTCTGTGCCCTGCAAGCTCTGCACCCGGACATCGTAGTCCCTGCCAGGCTCCAGGCCGTCCAGCAGCACCTCGGGCTGCCCCACCCGCACCTGCAGGGAGGTGGCACCTGCTGGCCACTGCCCGCGCCCCGCCGCCCCCACTCTCCCTCCTCGCCTCCCCGTCAGCTGGCCGCGGACCTCTCTGCCCTCCTCCTGGCCCGCAGGGGAGGCTGGCAGGCATCGCACCAGGTACTGTGTGGCCCCGGCCGAGGGCCGCCAGGTGAGGCGGATGGTTCTGGGTGTCACTGCAGCCACGGTCAGTGCCTGGGGTGGGGGCAGAGGCGCTGGGGGAGGACGGACACTTTAGGAAGGCGGCATGCGGCACGGAGCACCCCCGCGAGCCAGCGGGACCCTCACTCGGACGACGAAGGGCCCCGGGGAGTGCAGGCCCTGGGGGGGTCTGGGGGGGCAGACGTCGGCAGAGGAGCCCCTGGGAGTGTGGGGACGCCCCACAGACAATTCTGACTCTGCCCCCCCGACTTCACTTGGGGCCGAGTCTCCAGCTCACATTCCTGGGGAAACACGGCCACCTGTGGGGTTTCTGCTTAAAGCCCCTGCCCTGAGGGTGAGGGTGCCAGGCCCCCAGGGCTAGAAACCCCACGAAGAAGCCAGTCAGTGGTGCCGTCCACCAGAAACGGCAAGTCCACGGACACAGATGCCAACCGGGGATTGCCAGGGGCTGGGGGCCGGGTGGGTCGCCGGGTGCAGGCCTTCCCTCCAGGGGCAATGGTTCTACTGGCCGCTGTGAGGTGCTCGTGGGAGGTAACGGGCAGGCCGGGGGCGGGGGGCGGCACATAAGGAGTGAGCGACTCAGAAGAGGATCCTGAGGGTCAGAGGGGCCCCGCGACTGGGTCTTGGCCGCACAGCGCCAGGCTGAGACGACCTGCCTCAGCACCGGCCTCGTGGCCCGGCCCTACCCCACCCACCTGTGGTCACCAGGCCCCGCAGGCCCTCGCCGACCCCGGCCTCGCCGACGGGGATCACAGACACCAAGTACTCCGTGCCGGCGGCCAGGTCGTGCAGCTCCGCGGACGAGGTGGGCCCGTCCACCACCACCTGCCACGGGGGCCACAGTGGAGCCGCAGGGTGGGCGCCGGGGCTGCGGCCCTGGGGGCGCTGAGGTCGGGGCTCACTCCCCACGGTGCCACCGCGGGCGCCAGCACCCACACGCGCCCCATCTCCTCCACTTGGCCACCGGGGCTCCCGCCGGGGGGCTGCCGCGGCTTTGGCAGGGCCGCCCTCACCCGGCTCGCCCCGACTTAGCTGGGGGCAGGCAGAGAGCCACCCCTCACCTCCCGGGACGGGCCGCCCCTCGAGGGCCGCCACACGATCAGATACTTGAGGGGCAGCTGGGCGGCTGGAGTCCAGGACAGGTGGGCGCTGGAGGAGGTCACCTGGGTCAACAGCAGGCTGCTGGGAGTGAAGAGGGTGTCCAGGGCGGGGGTGGCTGCCGCCGGCCGGGCTGGGTGGGGAGAGAGGACGCTCAAAGGCCCGAGGGCGGCCTGTGTCCGCGCTGCACCCGCTCTCCCGGCGGCCCCCGCAGGTTCCCCAGGCTGCAGGCCCCTCGACCCCGAGAACCGAGGCGGGAGCGGGTGGGGGCGCACCGTACAGGGGCCCCATCCCTTTGCCCAGAGCGGCCAGGCGGGGCCGCGGCCAGCGAGGGTGACTGCTCACCCGGGTCCCTGCTCCCGCCCTGGACCTTCTGGCAGATGAGGCGGCCGAGCAAGCCGGCCAAGGTGCCGAGCTGCGGGAAGTCCTGCACGTTGTGGACGGTGATGTCCAGTGGCTGGGACGCCAGGAGCTGCAGCTCAGCCTCGTCCGCGTTCTTCACACCTGCTCCCGGGCACGGCGGTGAGGACGCAGCTGACCCCGCCCACCCAGTGCTGTCGTCCGTCTCACAACCAAGACCGGGGCCCCTGTCCGAGTCACCCGGTGGTCTGAGGGGGCCTCCCAAGCCTCGTGCCCGCGATCCCACAGGCCCCCGAGAGACGGCAGCTGGGTGGGGCTGGACCCCGAAGACCCCTCGCAGGCCGTGCTGTGCCTGTGCCTGCTGGGTCTCCACGGGGCTTGGGGCCCGGAGGGAGGCCAGTGTGCTTTCCTTGGAGGCCGACCCAGGAACCCGGGGCCTGGGTGAACCAGGGTCACCAAGGAAGTCCCCTGCCCCCAGGAGCCTCCCAAATGTGCAGATCTCTTCCCAAGGGACAGAGATAGGAACTGACCAGTGACGTGAGCAGGAGATCACCGGGGCACCAGGCGCTGTGGGGACGTCCACACGTGGCCCCCAACTCGGTGTGTTGCTGGGAGCCCCACACTACGTGTCCCCCTCCCTGCCCCCCGAGTGCCCGTTGGCCTTCAGCTCCCGGAGCAGAGACCGGTCCTCACTGTGGCACAGACGCCACGGGACCTCCAGCCTGGGGTGCAAACTGCTCCTGCAGCCAGGGGGACCCCAGGGGAGGGCCGGGGGCTGCTCACCCACAGCAAAGATGGCAACACCCAGGTCCTTGAGGATGCGGCCAGCGGCGCGGGCATCGTCCTGGGATTTGCCGTCTGTCACCAGGATCAGCACCTTGGTGGCCTCGGGCCGGGGCCCCGCTGCGGGCTGCAGGTTGTGCTCGAGCACGTGCGTCAGCGCCAGGCCTTGGGCACAGCCAGAACCGAGGGCATGCGGCCCGGGTCCCCTCCCCCCCCGCCGCCGACCCCTGCGCCCGGCCCACCGCGTCCTGACCCCGCCGGCTGGGGGCCACTCCCCTCCCTCAAAGGCAGCCTGAGACCCAGGGGGTGCCTGGGCGCTTCCCGCAGGGCCCCCACCCCGCCCACGGGGGCCCCCAAGCTCTGCCCCTGGAGGCCGCCCAGTCCCAGCCGGGGACTGACAACAGGGGGGCTTTGCTCTTGGGGGAGGTGTTTATACCGCCCGCGGGACGGGCTCCAACAGCGCCCAGGGGTGTGTCCCTCTGAGGGGTCGCGGGGCCCGGGCGCACCGGTGAACGTGTTTCCCCCTTTGTAGCGCAGACGGCGGACAGCTGCCAGCACGTCCTCCTTGGTGCGGAGGGCGTTGAGGTCCCACTCGGTCTGGGGGTCTCCGCTGTACTGAGTCAAGCCTGGGAGGGGCGGGTCTGGGAGCTGAGCCGCGCTCCCCGGACACCCGGGAGGACGCAGGCCTGCACCGGGGAGGTCAGCGGAACGTCCCCCGGCCGGCTGTCCCAGCAGCCCCATGGGGACCGCCCCCGCCTGGGCTCCCCAGGAGCCCCGTCCTCAGAGTGGGCCCCCCGGGGCGCTGGGAGGGCTCGTGGGGACACCGGGGCAGGGCCGCAGGGCAGGGCGCAGGTACCCACCGACTTGGACTTTACTTGGCCCGATTTCAAAGGGCTCGATGACGCTGGCCAGGAAATCTTTGACCTGCTGGAAGTGACCGTGGCCGATGCTCCAGGACCCGTCCACCAGGAAGATCATGTCCACGGGGCTGGGGGGTGTGCAGCGGAACTGGGGGCCGGCTGGGCGGGCAGGGAGGGCGGTGAGCAGCTGGGCCAGGCCCACGTCACCGGTCACCGCGCGACCCCCCTCCCAGAGCCCCTGGATCCCCTTCCCTGGGGTTGGTGGAGGCTGAGGGGCCACGGGGCTCATGGCGGCGGGTGCTCAGGTCCGGGGGACCCTCCTGGACTCAGAGAACGCCACGCGACCCTCAATGCATCGTGTCAGCCCCCTGAGCGCCCCAGGGCGGGTTACTGAGACCCCCAGGAGCTCAGGGCCTCTGCCCTCCGGTGGCCTGGGCCAAGGCAGTGCTGACCAGGGTGGGGGCAGCATGGCTGGTGGCTCTGGGCTGAGGCCTTGCTGGCTGGGACGGTGGCTTGTCCTGACGACCCAGGAGCTCTTCGGAGACAAAGCCACCACCCGGGTCTGTGGTTCCCTGAGAGTCTACACAGGCAGCGCCTCCAGGCCGAGCCCCAGGCCCAGGACAGGCCCCCGTGAAGACTGCTGGGCAGGGCACAGGGGCCCCGTCTCCCCGGCACAGCCTCGCCCTCAGAGCCCTGTGTTGTTGGGGGGGCCGTCCTGGAGACCCCAGGCCACGGGGACGGGAGGGCGTGGGGGGACGCATCCATCTGAGGAGACAGTGGTGGGCCCCCCGGGTCTGGGGAGGGTCTGGGGAGGGGGCCCGGCCAGCAGCGCCCAGGGCCGACAGAAACGCCACTGTCTGCCCGGCCTCGGTCGCCGCGCCCCCCGCCCAGAGCCCGCGGAGGCTGGCACCCCGGGGGCTCTACCCAACTTCTCCCTCGCTCCCGCGGAGTCCGTGGTGTGGCCCTGCCTCTCGGGTCCGCGGTGCCTGAGAAGGGCCCTGCCCTCGGAGCCCCTGGGTGGGCGCTGCTCCCCGCCAGGCCGTCCTGGGAGGTCACTGGCACGTCACCTCTCAGCTGCCACCCGTGGGCTGGGAGGCAAGGGGCACGGGCCGAGCACACCCCCAGAGGGTGACCTGCCCCCGTGAGGCTGAGCGACTCAGGACAGTGAACCTGTGAAACCTTGAGACTCAGGGGTCACTCCACCTGCCGGACTTACCCTTGCCCCAGTCTGAACCAGCAAGGGTGGGCGGGTCTTGGCTTGGGGACGAGGTGCCCAGGAGCTCAGGGTCCAGGCGCCCCACGTCGGGGGGCGTGGGCTCCGGGGCGGCCCCCAGGGGCTTCCCGTCGCTCCTGCTCCCAGAGTGACTCTTCAAATCCTCGACTGCGGAGAGAGGCAGGGTGGGAGCAGGCCCGGGGGTTGCGTGGGGGCCCAGCTCCCCCAGAGCACAGCCAGGTGCAGGACCGCGGACTTACTCACAAACTCCCTCTGCGCCAGCAGGGCGTTCCCTGAGCCGGTGAGCTCGAAGATCTGCACGGTGTAGCCCTTGGAGGGGCTCAGGCCCCCCACTGTGGCCTTGGGGGTCTTGGTGGTCAGCATCACCTCCTGTTCCGCGTCCCCTGCGGTGGGGGCGGGGAGAGATGGAGGGCACAGGGGGCAGGTGTGCGTGATTGTGTGCCGGGCCCCCTCACCCCGCTCCTGCCCTTCGGCCGGGAGAGAAACCAGGGACAGGTCTTTGTGACTCTCTGGGGACCTGGTGGGAGGGACCTGGGCGCATAATAAATTGAAAGACAACGCATCTCAGTGGCAAAATTAATCTGTCCTTTAGGAAACCTCCCCGGAGGGATTTACCCCCCTGAGAATCCACAGGCCCCGCAGGGGCCCCGCACAGCGTCCTCGCGGACACCGTGAAGACGTGAAGGTGGGGGCACGCGGGGAGCCCTGAGCACAGGGGTGGGACCCATGGTGCCAGCAAGCCCGGACCAGCCCCGGCTCCAGACTCCATGAGCCTAAGCAACTTCCTCGTTGTCCTGCTGCCCCGGCCCCAGGGTGGCTACCCGCAGGCACACGTAGGTGCTGGGGGGCAGGAGGGGGGCACAGGGCGGAGGGACTGGCCCCTCACCTGCCATGGGCTTCACCTGGACCAGGTAGCCAAGGCTGCTCCCCTCTGACTCCCTCCACTTCATCTGTAGCCGGTCCTCAGGCAGCACAGCCAGCCTCAGGTGGCTGCTCTCTGGGGAGACAGGACGGGGTGCTCAGCCCTGAGCCCGGGACAGCTGCGGGGGCCCCGGGACGGGGGAACCTGAGGCCCAACCGGGTCCCGGGGGCCAGGGCCACCTGCTGGCTCGTGAGGAGGCTGCTCCCACCCAGGGAGGCCCACCTGGCCCTGCTAGGGGTACCCCCCGCCCACGGGGCCCAGGCTTGCATCCAGGATCGGTAGGAACAGCCCTGTTGGCGACCACGGCCTGGAGCCACTCGAAGGCCCTGCTGGGTGCCGTGGCCGTCCCGGGAGGAGGAGTGGACGTGGAGGACGGAGCCCGGGGACCCAGCCTGGCCTCCCGGGGAAGCGTCTGGGAGCTCCATGGCAAGGGTGGCTATTTTTGGAAAAGAGGGACAGAGATGGGCTTCTTCTGGCCTCCCCACCGAGAGCCGGGGCGTGCGGAGGAGGGCGGGCTGGGGCGCCCAGGACAGACACAATGAGCAGTGGTTCAGAGTGGCAGCAGCTGGCCGGGCCCCCGGATGTGCCCACTGCTCCCCGGGAGCACCAGGCCGAGCGGCAGGAATGTCAAAGGGGCAGCTATGAAAAGCCGTTTGTGAGCGGGGGCCCCCCCTCCCGCCCATGAAGAGCCCTCTGTGTCTGCTGTGCCTCTGACGTGGGGGCGACACTCCCCACTGCCTTCGGGGTCTTGCTGGGGCCCAGGACGGACGCGGGGGCCCGCCGGTGGGAAGGCCCCCGGGAGCGCCCCCTCGCCAGGACCGTCCCCGGGGAAGGCAGCTCGGACATGCGGCCCCCACCCGCCCTGCCCTCCTAGGGACCGGGGGGCCCGGGGGCTACCCAGAGGCTGCAGGGACCCTGCGGGCGAGGGCACCCGTGTGCTGAGTCCCGGGCTCAGAGGGCCCCTGGGCTCACTAGTGACGCGGCCCCACCTGGTGACCCTGTCATGTCACGGGGACCCGGGGACATGCCCTGCTGGCCGTCGCCAGTGTGCACGCAGACCCAGACCCGAGGGGTGAGCGGGCCGGGCGGCCGCGCTTGGGGTCAACAGACCGGGAGTCGGCGGGCGAGGCCCCGGCGGGGCAGGAGGGGAGTGGCAGGGGGCTGACGCGGGGCGAAGGGGGTGCCCGCAGCTGCGCACCGGCCTTCCCAATCTGTGGGAGCTACAGTCCGCGGGGAGCTGGGCCAGGGTGCGCCGTGGGCGGCTGTGTCCCTTTTGGGGCGTTACTCCAGGGTCCCTCCGAAGGGGAGCCCCGTGAACACCCAGGAGGGAGTGGTGAGAGCAAGGAGGCGCGGGCCGCGTGGTGGCCCGGAGGAAGGGGGGGGCGGGTGCTGCGCCCCCGGGACAGGGTCTCCCTCCCGGCTCCGGCTTCTGCTGCCCGGGAACAAGCATAGGGCTCGCAGCAGCGCCCCCCGGTTGGGCTGACGGGCAGAGGGCACGGGCAGGCTCGGGCGTGGGTCCCTCGGCGCGGATTCCCCTTGGGACGGCCGCTCCCGGGGCGTCCCCGACCCCGCCCCGCCTTACCTGGTCCCTGGCCGAGTCCCAGGGCAGCACCCAGCCACAGGCAGAGGCGGAGCCCGAGCCGGGGGCCGGCGGGGGCAGTCATGGTCACTGCCTGCAGGAGGACAGGCCGTTGGGCGACTTCGTGTCCAGCGGTCTGTCCGTCCAGCCACTCCCGAGCTTCTCCACCCACATCGGGCGCCCCACAGTGACCAGGGACACCCCACAGCTGCTCCAAGCCCCGTCCACGGAGGACCGGGCGTCCTGCAGGGCCCGGGCAGGTGCTCCCTGGGGCGAGGGCTCGCTGCCCCTCCGCCGCCCACCCCCGGCATCTGGCCCTGTCACAGCCTCTGGCCCCACAGCGCGCCCTCAGGACACTCAGGCCAGCACCAGGCCGACTGTGACCCGGGCACGCACTCACCACTGGACAGACTGGGACAGCCGCTGCCAGGGCCACGGGGCCTGGGTATAGGCGAGCCTGGCTGCGGCCCGAGGGCGTCAGAGCCGGGACCGGGACCCCAGTCTGAGCACAGTTGGCCCTTGCCAGCCCAGGAGGGTGTCCTGGGTGGGGACTGGCCCAGAACCAGCCTCTCAGCAGGGGGAGAGGAGGTCCGTGGGGGCGGGGCTGGGTCACCCTTCCATCCCCAGGCTGCACACGATGCCACACCCAGGGAGGTCGCAGAAGTGCTGAGCCCGTGGGCGTCCGTGGGGCCTGTGGGGCTGGACGGCAGTGCCCGGGAGTCCCCTCCAGGCCCCCTGCTCGGTGGGACCCCTTCCTGGGGCACGGGGATCACGGCCTTGAACCAGGGTCCTCTGCGCACCACCTGCCCTCCTGGCCCCAGGCCTTGGCCAGAAGGCAAGACCCACCTCACGTCACAGGCCTGGGCAGGCCCCTGGTGGCCCTCCTCACCCACCCAGCCCCCCAGGACCCCAGGCCAGTCACCGACCTTCTCCTGGGCGAGGGTGGCATCCCTGGGTCCCCCCATGGTCCCGCTGCAGCCACGAGAGCCCAGGGCTTCTGAGGGCCCCTTTCCCTCGGACGTCACGGGCTCAGCCCAGCCCCTGGCCCACTCCAGCCTCCTCCCTCCCCAGGCTCTCCACCCTTCCCAGCTGCAGCCTGGGAGCGGGAGGGGGGGGCGTCCCAGCGTGAAGGACCCATGCGGTGGGGGGGTGCCCCAAGGAGGGGCTCCCGGGGCAGGCGCCACCACGCGTGGGTGGACGACAGGCCTGGGAGCCTCAGCAGCAGCCCCCAGCGTCGGCTGCAGCGCCCAGGCCCACATGGCCCCCCGCAGCTACCCCCACAGCCCCAGCTGGGCCCCCAGGCCTGACACTTGGGCGGGACACTGGCCAGACCACACCCCGTTCCAGTCCCTGCCCCACACCCACCTGACCCAGGACCACCCCCAGGCAGCTGAGGGCAGGGGGAGCCGACGACCAGGAGCCTGCAGGACTGGCAGCCACCCTGGGTCCAGCTTCTGGGGAAGAGGCGGGATGGGGGTGGGCACTGCACGGGCTCCAGGGCTGGGACGGGCCACGGTCCAGCAGGGCTCACCGGGCCGCGAGCACTCGGTGGGCAAAGGTGGGGGGCACAGGCTGCTGGGCAGCGGGCTTCCTCCCATGTGGGCTCATCCCCTCCCCAGACTCCGGGCCCCCGGGAGGAGCCAGCTCCAGGGCCTCACCCCTGCCAGCCCACAGCCCAAGTGTGGGGAACGGTGCTGGGGATGGGCACACAGGCCTGGGCCATGACACCGAGGGGGCTTTGTCCCTGGTGCCGAGTGCCCCTCTGGCTCCCCCCGCCCCCATCCTGACCGCTTTGTGAGCCCCGCTTCCGGCCCGGACAGCAGTGCTCCTGTGGCGAGGGAGGGCCCCAGGCCCCGGGCCAGATGGTGCTCCCTGACCTGCCATAGCCCGGGAGCTGCCCGAGCCTGGGGACCCACGGCTGAACCCCAGGACATGATGACGCTGGTGGACGCAGAGCCCGGGGTGCCAGTCCCGGGACCCACACCCGAGGGGAGACCAGCAGAGGGCGCTGGGCCCAGTAGCCACGATCCTGCACTGGACGCACCGTGTCCATCCGTGGCCGTGGGCGCTCGGGGCACACGTATGCACTCGCACACACCCCGAGGCGCCACCCTCCACGCGTCCTTGGCTGGAGCCTGCCAACCCCTCAGCCACGTGCCCACTCTGGGGTCCTGCACAGAGCAGGAGCTCATCACTTGTGACCCCGCACACTGCCCAGCTCACTGTCGCTCTGTGCCAGGGGCCTATGTGGGGACGACCAGGGAAGTGGGACGGGGACATGCTCAGGCCCCTGCACCGCCTGGGCCCCACCCCGGGCAGCATCTACCAACACAGGACACCTGTCTCCTGCCCGTGGGGCGGGGGCGTCTTGGGCCACCAGGTGAGCGCTCCAGAAGGGGCCGGGGGGACACAGTGCCCCCCGCCAACATGTCGAAACACCCAACACCGTCCTAATTACACTGGCATTGCGGGGGCTCCCAAAACAAAGGGCAGCTCAGTCCCTACGTAACGCGGCCTCAGGACGAGCAATTACAGATGGGCCTGGCACCCCCGAAGCCTCTAGAACCGCCGGCCAAGGGACATGCTCCCACCCGGAGGGCGACCCAGGCACACCTTGTGCTCCTGAAGACCGTCACCCAGGGATGCCCGGTCGCGGGCTGGCAGGCTGACCATCGCCCTCGGCTTCCCCGAACCCCGAGCTCCTGGCCTCGGGGGCAGCAGGCGGCTGGGTCAGTGACCGAGACCCTCACGCCGCTGCCGCACACACGGGTGCTCCACACCGTGCGTCCTCAGGAGAGAGCCGTGGGCTAGGGGGCTGGCCCGGGGCGGCCCCTCTGCGACCGTGGCCCAGATGCCCCCACACCCGACCCTGCTGCTGCAGCCTGGCTGGCGGCGCCCACGCTGGGAGGGCCCGTCCCAGGACGTGAAGGGCCAGCAGCGTGCACATCCCACGCAAATCACACAGGAGGACCCGGGGCCACACCCGCAGTCACGGCGGGGCCAACAGCAACGTGGGGGCCAGAGAAGGGGTGCACGGATGGAGGACCCATCACAGCCTAGGTGAGTTGTCAGACTGACGGGAGAAAGGCCCCTCGGCAGCAGTGGACGGCGACCCGGAGATGGGGCTTGGTGCCAGGTAGGCTCCAGTGGACAAGGAGACCCACGCGACACCGCGAGCCGAGCCAGGGGCACAGCTGGGACACCGCCATGGCACAGCGTGGAGCTGGCAGGGACAGGGTGGCCACAACCCACCCAACAGAAACGCAGCCCTTCTCCGGACACTGCACGGGTCGAGGAGCCCCCCTTGCCGGGCTCAGAGGGCGTGTGCTCCCCCCCAACGCCTCACTTTCACGTCCTGGTCCCGCAGCCGTCTGGGGCACCCTGGGGGCGCTGCCTCGGCTCCGACGAGCACGGCTCGGTGCAACCACGGACAAAGGGCCCAGGGGTAGGGGACAGCGCAGGACAGCGGCACGGGCAGGGAAGCGGGGGAGGACCCTGCGCACGTCCCTCACGCGGGAAGGCCGGCCTGGAACAAACCTGGACCCCTCGCCTCAGGACGCGTGCCTCACACAGGACACTGCACGGGCTGCGCTGCGGCCACTCGGGAGGGTTTATTAGAGGACGTACGGGAACGATGGTGCGGCCCGCCTCCCGCGGGGGCAGACCCTGCCCTCTGCATTGCCCCGGCCAGATTTCTGCAGGCTGCCCGGGAGCCACGGGAGAGCCGGGACCCGGACCGTGGGCAGCACGTGGCCTTGCAGGGCGGGCGCCCACGCGAGCCAGCAGCACCACCCCCGCGCCCACCCGAGGTGCTGTCTTGGCGCCACGGCTGGTTTCTGGGGTCACACAAGGAGGCGTGAGGGCAGAGTGCACACACGGGCCGCTGCTGTCACCAGGGTGCGGCGCGCCTACCAGTCCTGGTTGTCCCAGCCCTCGTCAACTGGCACCGCCGGCGGCACAGCCTTCTTGGCGGTCTTGGCTCTGCCCTCCCCGCCGCCCCCCCATGCCTCCCCGAGGTCGCTGTGGTCGCTGTTCTTATTGTTGGACGCGGAGCCCGAGCCCCACACATCCCAGCTGTCCGAGCTCCTCTTCTCGGCCGAGGCGTCCGCGCACGTCCAGCTGTCGCTGCTCGGGGACCTGTGGCCCTTGGTGGGGTCCGTGCTCCCGAAGCTCTCCCAGAAGCTCTGGTCCACGGTGCGGTTCTGGGGGTGGTCCCCACCGCTGTTCTGGTAGCTCTGGCCCTCCAGGGGCCTGGGGGAGACAGGAGGACACTGAACGACGGCCCGAGCCAACAGGCCGTCCCTCGGGGTCCCGCCCCCAGGCCACGATGCCCACAGGAGCACAGGGCCTGGGAAACGCTGTGTGCACGGAGCCCGCCGGAAGCATCTGGGTGGGCCTCCTGCCAGCCAGGCCCGGCTCCATCAGTCCCACCCCAAAAGGAGCGTGTTGTGAAAGAAAAGATACGAGGCTGGTTTTCCGCGGCGACTAACGGAACAGCGCAGCCCTGAGTACGCTGTCGAGCCTGACGGTCCCCGCTGAGCAGTGGCCCCCACCACGGCCAGCTCCCACCCCCTACCCTGCAGCTGGAGTAGGGGAGCCCTAGCCAGATCGGGGTTCCAGCACACAGGTGTGGACAGTGAGGGCGGGGACGGGGTTGCTGCGGGGCCCCTGCCGGCCCCACCAGCCCAAGACGGGAAACAGTGGGATCAGCGCTGGCGCCTCTTGTCTCCAGGCCCGAGCGGCAGCCGTAGCCACAAGGTCAGTATCTCTAGGGTTCTGGGAGCCGCCCCTGGGGGTGACAGGCCTGTCTGCCAGCGGGGATGCTGAATGTCTCTCAGAGACTTTGTGGGAAGGAACCCAGGGCACGAGGGCGGGGATGGGGGACCAGCATACCTGTCCAACGTGTCCTCCGCTCTCCCAGAAAAAAAGGTGGTGACGTCCCGCCATCCCCTACTGCCGACCCCCTGGACCTGGAAGGGGACGGGAGGTGGCTGCTCAGGGTGGGTCCTCACACCACACACACGGTCCCGCTCAAGGTCCCGGCAAAGCTAGAGACCCGAGCAGCACGGCCGGGCTCAGGCCCGAGGCCTTCGTATGCTCCTCCCGACAGGAACGGTGCAGGGGACGCCCAGTGTGCACACGGTGGTGGCGGCGGGAGGCCGTAGTGCTCAGCTCGAGGAAACAGCATGCAAGCAAAGCCCGTGCGGCAGGCTGGGAAGGGGGGGCCATGTGCACCCCAACCTGCCTAGAAGACGGCGGGGCCCCGGCCTGTCAGATGGCACTCACCGGGGCAGGGCAGAGGCGGCACAACGAAGGCAGAAGGAAAAGAAGCAACAGTTAGCAGAGCTGACAGGGCCCCCCACCAAGCTGTGTCCACATTCCTCGGGCAGCCGGCACCGGAGCGCTCAGCTGAGCCGCCTCACCGCCCAGCGGGCACCTGGCGGGCACCCAGGCTGCGGGAGCGTGCGGGGCGCAGAGGGCCCTCCTGCTCTTGGCCCAGGCGCCCTGGAATGTGGAGACTGGCTTCCAGCTGCGCCCAAGCTCCAGGGCCTGCCCTACCTTGGACGCCAACTGAGAGACCCCACTGGACACATCATCAAAAATCTTTCCCTCCTTCACCTGCGTGGGTTAAAACACTGCCATCAGCCCAGGGGCACAGAGCCCATCGTCACCGTCTCTAACCAAGGACAGTGCACGCCGAAAAGAGCCGTGGCGGCAGCTGCGTGCGACGTATCCCCCGAGCAGCTCCCTCCCCACGCGTGAAGGGGCCGGGGCCACCGACCATGCCCAGGCTGCTGTAACGCGGCGTCCTCCCGGAGGGCCTCTGGGTTAGCCACAATGTCCTGCGGGCAGGTCGGCACCGCCCCCTGGGCCCCAGCCTGCTGGGGGGGCTCCCTGGCCGTCAGCCACCTCTGCGCTGCCCACCCAGCCCACCCTGAGGAATGGAGCGCAAGGCTGGGCCTCACGGAGCCCAGGGATGGGGGCCCAATGGACGGAGTTGGGACTGCTGGACAAAGCCCCCCAGCACCCGCTGCTTCCCTGGAATGAGGGCCTCAGGGGGGCGGGGGGCGGACAAGGGACACCGGACATCGGGGGCGTTACCTTCTCCTGCGCAGGTTTGAGAACGTTCTCGTTCAGGCTGTGGCCCAGCTCCGAAGCCTGTTTGATGAGAGGGAAGTCAGGTGAGCTCAGGCAGCGTGTCACCTAGGACACTGGTCGGCACGGTGGCCACGAGCCCAGCACCCAGGATGCCCCCACCCCACTGTCATGGCAGCCGTGGTACCCGAGGCAGCTGCGCGGAAGCGGAAGTGGCCCGCAGGCACCGTGGCGGTGGGGCGGCCAGAGACCACTGCCCCAGGCCTCCGCGCTCTGGAGGGAAGAGGCCCAGAGTGGCAGCAAGGCCTCAGGAGTCCGTCCCGCCCAGTGGCCACCTGTGGGTCCTCCCATCAGAGCCACGCAGTCCCATCCCCAGGACGGCCCACGTGCTGCAGCAGGTCACATGCTACCCCTCAGCTGGAGTGCAGGCAGGTGCACCTCCGGTCACTGGATGAGATTTAAGCCCACCTGCCCTCCAGCAGCCACCTGACCCAGAAGGAAGGGGACAGAGCCAGAGGATGAGCCAAGGTGGGTGGGGCGGCAGCGGGACGATGGGGCAGCTAAGAGGGAGAGCACCAAGCAGCAGCAGCCTCGAGGCACAGGGCAAGCGCACAGCGTCAGCACCTCACCGCTGCGATGACACCCCCTCTGCGTACTTAGCAGGAAGTGATGAGGTCATGAAATGAAAATCCTGCCAAGCAGCTCCCGGCACCCCAGCAGGAGCAGTGCCCCCGGCCCCGGCCCCAGCAGGTTGGTGAGAAGCTCCGAGGGCGAGCACACGTAAGCGAGGACACACACAGGCCACGGTCCAGGAACGCTCAGGGCAAAGCACGTGGGCAGCACAGAGAACGGGGGAGGCATGCACGAGAACG
Source organism: Urocyon cinereoargenteus (assembly GCA_032313775.1). NCBI lineage: Eukaryota > Metazoa > Chordata > Mammalia > Carnivora > Canidae > Urocyon > Urocyon cinereoargenteus. Next base: position 48,567,235 of record JAVLSZ010000026.1, on the reverse strand, counting down.
GACGTGGCGCCTTACCAGCTCGGGCTGCTGCTTGGTGCCCCAAAACTTTACCCAGATAGCAAGGGAGCAGGTTGGGATGGGGGGTGGAGAGGGAGAGAGTGAGAGGCAGAGTGCGCACGAGCAACAAGTAAGCACCTCCAGACACCTTAATCAGCCTCACGTTCTGGTGGCGTCACCCCAGCGGGCGTCCTCAAGAGTGCCCTCGGTGCCCACCTACTGCCACCGACCCTCGCTGCTTTCTACTCTGAGGTACAACTTCCAGAACCACATGAGCAAGTCAGGAACCCCAAACGGGGGCGCACCACGCACGGAGAGCGACCGCCCTCCCTCCTGGGACAGCCTGCAGGGCTGCTGCCTCCGGCCCGAGTCCTAACCCCCACACCGGAGGACAGGCAGTCCAGCACCCTGGCACCCCCTGGGGACTGCAGGGCCACCAACCAAGATTGGAAAAAAAAGACAAACACCGACCACCCCAAACCACCACTCACAGTGAGAAACTAACGGGGAACCGAGGTATGTCCACAGAACCCAGACCACCGCCCCAAGGAGGGGCTGCCCCACGGCCCACGGCCCTCGGCCCTACCAGGCTTCCCTCCCGCCGCGGGCAGGAACCACACAGGAGCCGTCTGTCCGGCCGGGTGCCCAGGCAAGGATGGACAGGGGGCCCTGGCCTTGCCCCGCAGGCCCCGACAGACGCAGCCTCCCACCCCACCTGCTAAACCCGCAGGCGCCGGGGCACAAGTCTGTGAGCACAGGCCTGAGCTGCAGAAACGTCCCCTCTCCAAGCACAGGGCCCGACGACGGCAGCCCGGGCAGCGTCCAGACGCCAACCAGACGTCACACTAGAAATTTTAGCAACACAAAACGCAGAAGCTTCCTTTGTTACCTTCTGACTCGCTTGAGATCCAAATTTGGTTGCCTGGAAAGAGACACAGGGTTTCCAGCTCGCCTGTCCTGACGCCCGGCCCCAGGCCTGCGCTTCCCACCTTTGACAAACGCCCGGTCCAGGCCTGTCCCGTCAGCCACGCCCCCAGGTGCCCAGCAAAGCTAGGCCAGGCCGCGAGAGAGGGAGGCCGTCGGAAGGGGCAAGCCCGCAGCACACAGGCCGGGGGGAGCAGGCCCATGGCAGGGGCGGCCCCCCCCAGCCCCAGCATCTATGGGTGTTCCTGAGGCCCAGACCGTGCACCAACTTGGCGCCCAGCGCGGCCCCGTCCCACAGCTCCCCGCAGCACAGCACCCCCACCCCCAACCACGTTCACGACAAAGAAGGAAAAGGCCTGGCCAGGCGTTCCAGCTGGAAGGCACCTGGACCTCCCGGCTGTAGCCCTCCAGAGGCCACGAGCCAAAGCTGTGGTGCCACAGGGCCTGCTGCCCCTCGAGGCTCCTCCTGGGCCGGACAGGGGAGGATGAGGGCACATGCACCCACGGGCAGCACAAGCAGTGTCCGTGAGGCCTTCGTCCCAGCCCAGGACCAGCCCTGTGGCTCCTGCGGGTCACGCGACGGCAGGCACTGTCTGGCCCACGGTCTCCTGGCCCTCGGAACATTCCTGTCCCGGTCCTGCGTGCCAGGCAGCCCCTCGACTCTGCCCTGGGCTCTCTGTTCCCCAGGGCACCTTCCTTACCAAGGCCACACCTGCCAGACCCCCCAGTACCCCCCAGGGTGATGGCCCCAAAAGGTTTCTGGCCTGTTCCTTTCTAAGCCCAAGGCCACTGTCCACCTGCGTGTCCTGACAAAGTCCCCAACGCTCCCGCGCTTGGGTGGAGCAGGCAGGGCTGAGAGGAAAGTCAGACGAACCCTGCTCTGTGCCCAGCAACAGGCGCTGAAGGGCTGGCGGGACCCCTCTGCCTGCAGGGCTCACGACGTGCGGTGCCTTGGCACGGCACCCCTTCCAGAGCCGGCTGGCCTCTGCACACAGCTCGCCCTGATGGGCAGGCAGGTGCCCGCTGCTAAAGCAGCCAACGGCGGGCCCTGAGACTGGCCGTGGCCTCGGGGACCCAAGAGCACGCCTTGGGGGCCGGGAACGCCCCCCACTCCTTGTGGAATGCCCTCCAGACCCTTCTCTGCCCCCAGACCCCAGACAGCACCGCCTGTGAGGGGCCGGCGGGCGGAGCGCTGGGGCGGGTACTCACACCCTCCTTAGCAGCCGAAGCAAACTTGCTCGCTCCAGTAGTAAAACTGCTCCAGCCCTGCAAGGAAGCAAGAGGGGCCACGTCGAGGTTCCACGGCGGCGGCCCAGCAGGCTGTCGGCCACGCCACCCACTGCTCAGCGCAGAGCCGACGGACTCTGCACCCAGCTCCGCAGGGAGGCCACCTCCAGGAGGCCCTGTGCACGGCCGCAGCCCCGCTTCCCCGCAGCCAGCCCCTGTGCCAGGCTGGTGGGCAGAGCGCTGGGATCCATGTGCCCGGTGCGCTCGCGGGAGAGCAGGGCCCGGCAGGTGCCCCACCGGAAGCTGCGCTTTGGATGACGCACCTGCGGACTGGAAACGCTTCCCCTAACGGCATCTACACCCGCTGGGACCAGAAGGAAGGCGGCGAACCGGTCGCACAGACAACCTCACTGAGGAAGGGGAGGCGTGCATGGATGGTGGGGCTGCGGGGTGCGGGGTGCAGGGCAGGGGACGGTCCTCACCGAGCACAGGGACGACACGGCGCTGCTGAGGAAGTCCTCTTCCCTCTTCGGGGGCGGCACCGTGTTCCCGAACCCCACGTAGCGGTTCTCCTGGGCCCTGACAGGAACATGAAAGGCAGCACCCTGCTGCCCAAGGGGCTCGAGGCAGGAGGCGCCCAGACCCGGGAAGTCCACAGCGAGGCGGGCACACAGGGCAGCCTCTCCTCTGCTCCCCGGGGAAGACCCTCCTGCTGCATTTGGGCAGGGAGCCTGGCACGACCTGGCAGCCCGCTAGTGCAAGAAGCGTCAAATGACTTCCTCGGACAACCCCAGGGACAAACACGTGTCCACAGGTCAGCTTGCTTCCAAGAAGGAAAAGCATTCTTTTTCCCTCAACTGAGGTTTTCCCTCCACTCACTCTTCAGACCCGGGCTGGCCCTGGGATGCCACAGTCAGCGGCGCATGGCCTGCAGGCAGGACCCCAGCCCCGAGGGACCCAGAGTCCCCGAGCCACCAAGCCACCTGCTGCCCACGCCTCACCCCTGATAGGAGCCAAGGTCGTCGTTAAGCCAGTCTTCAAAAGCCTTGTCTGAGGATGAGGTCGAGTTCTGCGGGTGGCCAGAAGCTCTGGGAGGGAGGATCAAAGGGCAGTGAGGTCAACGGAGGACAGGCACGTGCAGGGACCATGCGGCGCTCCAGGACGTGCTGTCACGTCCCCCAGCACGGAGCACCTAAGGCCAGCCGGCCTCCACCTCCGAAAGGTGGCTCACTGGCCGCGGCGGGCAACAGCAAGCGGACACACTCCGGCCCAGAGAGGACCCCACGGGCCCCTGACTGCTGCTCCAGGCCTGCCCACGCTGGCGGGGGGCAGCACAGAGGCCGGAGAGCCGGGTGCTGAAGTGGGCATGTCAGCAGCGGCCCACCGAGCTCCCACGAGATGCACGGTGTGGGCGTGGGGTGGGGGTCCCCGGGCACCCATGGTGCAAACACAAAGCCTTCCCTGACCGGTCACTGCAGATCACCAGCCTCTGACACTTGAGAGGACGCAGGACGTCTGCCTCACAGGACAGGATCGACCTGTTCACACCACGCCTGCGCTCTGGGGGCGGGGTAGTGCTCAGGAGGACAAAGGATGGAACCACCACCCAGCAGGGACTACAGAAACTTGTGGTCATGGGTTCGAATCTGAAAGCACTGTCCCAACGGGCTATGGAGAAGTGCGGAGCTGCCCCCTTGGCCCTAGACACAGCTTACCGGGGCGCTTTTACTGGAAACCCCTATCGCTAAGACAACCTATGAAGTGGTTTTCCCACTGACTCCTGGGAGTAGCTCACAACGGGAGCCGTTCCCACAACAGTACGGGGGCCCCAAGCTACGGCTAAGATCGGGGCTGGGCCCAGAACAGCCGGGACCCGGACGAGAGGCCAGAGGAGTAGCTACCGGTGAGCAGCGGACGGCAGTGTCTTGGGCTGGGGTGGGGTCCAGTTCTGAGCAGGCGAGGACTCCAGACACCATTCTCTGCCCTCAGCCAGGGTGGCTACCTGCCAGGGGACACAGGGATTTGAAAGCCGGGACCGTCAGGACTGATCGGCGATGTCACCCACTCTAGCCCATCCTGCTCGCTGTCCTTCCAGGCTCAGCGGGCACGGGCCGGGGTCTCTGTCACATGTCAACACGGGGATGGGGTCTCGGTACGGAGGGGCCGGCACACGATGCTTCCCCCGAGGGCAGGGAGAAAGGCCCATCCTCTCTCCGGCTAACTACACGCCGCCTGCCTCCCCCGGGGTGGGACAAGACAGCCCACACGTCCTGTCTGTGCGCGGCAGTCCCAGACTGTGCGCGGCCCCCGCAGGCGTGTCAGAGCCCACAGGAGGATGCCAGCTCCGAGAGCCACCCAAGCCGCCAATGGGCAGAGCCTCAGCACCGCTGGCCGGCCGGTCCCTACCTTGTCCCTGAAGAGGGCCGCGGCCTTGCTGTTGTACTTGTCCTGCAGGGACCAGCAGGGGTCATAGTCCTCCTGAGACTCCAGGAACTCCCGGAATTTCGCATTCCCTCCAGCTTTCATCTTCTCAAGCTCCACGTCCTTCCACTTGTCCATGGTCACCGAGCGCACGAAGCTAGAAACCAGAGCGCCAACCTACTCATCAGCACTGGGTGTCCAGGAGCCCCCACCCCAGCCAGGTCGTGAACCCGACACATGAGCTTCCCGTGACAGAAGCACCTGGCCGTGACACCTCCGAGGGCAGAGCTGGCAAGGCAGCACGTGTTACCCCGTCACCCTGCACCCCACAGCAGGCCCTGACCGCGGCTCAGGATCCCTGCGGAGCCCAAAAGGCACGAGGGGCAGGGCACTGACCTGAGGTGCACGCCAAGCCCGCGGTGCTTCCCCGAGCACTCCAGGCAGATCCAGATGCCGTAGGTCACACTCACCCACTGAGGGTTGAATGCACCACACTCAAAACACACCTGCAGGAAGAGCCACATGCAACTCACCCAGGCATTTGGGGCAGGGCCCAGAGCCCCAGAGACCCGACAGGAGGCCCCAAGAAGGAGCAGAGGAGAGGCTGGCCCAAGCCTAACAGCAGCAGGGAGAACTCTGAGGCTACAAGCAACTTCCGGGAGGTTTGCTAAACCTCAAAGCATCAAAGCAAAGCAGAGATGCTTACGTTGTTTTCATCTTGCACCCTGACTTCTTTCAGGACTTTCCTGGTTCTTGGGCTGGCCATGATGCTGCAGAGAAGAAAAACAAAATTTTAAAACTTACAAGTAGGTTACTTTACAAGAAAACCCACTGGTGCAAAAACACAACACATATCTTCAGAGAAATCCCACTAAGCTGCTGGAAGCTATGGGGTAACATCACTGCTTACTACAGGCAGCATCAGGGAACTACTCATGGGACGAATCTGTTCTCTACACGCTGAAGAAAAACCCAGAGCAGTCTGGATGTTTCCAGGCCAAACACAATGCAATTACCGAGAATAACGTAATTATTGGTGTCCGCTTTGCCTAACCGCCAACACGACACAATTTACAAAATGTAAATTGTGAAAATGTCCCTCCCACCTTGTGATGCAGCCCACAGCAAGGGCCGACCTCTACATAACATACAGACTGGCTGCTAAACCAGGCGCCCACCTGAAGGGCCAACGTATCAGACTTGGGCCAGCAACCTTCGAGGACAGGGAACCCCAAGTTCTCTGCGCGCGGTACCTTCCTTCCCCTCCCCAGCCTGTGGCGTGGGGCCGAAGTGCTCCCCGTGACCAGGAGGTGTGCAGAGGTTGGCCTGCGGGAGGGTCTACAGGTGGGTCCTCCATGGGGCCCCCGTGGAGGGTGGAAGTGACCTACAGCATGACCACAGCAGGGCACACCTGCCACCATGCCTCACAAGGACACGCTGGGGCACAAGAGCCACGTAACTCAGGCTGAAGACAAAAACCATTTCTCTTTATAAATCTCCCAGCTCCGGCAAAACCCAAGTTCAAGCAACAGCGCACTGGACTCATGACCAGGAAAACCGACGTAGATTCAAGCTGGAGAACACGCACGGGAGCCGGCAGGGTGCTGGACGCAGAGCGACCCCACGGTCCTGCACGCACCACCTGGCCCTGGGCCTCAGGCCACCTCTCCCACCACCAACGCACAACTGTGCGGGGGCCTCTCTGAAGCTCGCCCTTCTCTCACTTGTGAATGGCGCCCGTGAGCTGTTGCCCTAATTCACGGCAGCACACACCCGCCGGGGACCCCGCCAGCACCCTGGAGGTGGCACGGATCCGACGCCCACACGGCTGCTGGACGTTTCACGCAGCCGCTCTGCTGCCCTGCTGCACAGCCAGCCTCCCCGCCGACGGCGCAGCTGGAGCTTTCCACGGACACGCAGCCTCAACAAGCCAGGAGATCCTGCGCCGTCCCTCACCCGTCATCTCAGTCCGCAGGAACAAGTCACGGGTGGCAGCCCTGACTCTGCACAGCCACGCTTTCTACACCTAGAGGGTCGGGACTCCCGTGGTCGTCAGCGCCCACCCCGGAAGCCAGCTGAAGACGACACACGCGGTTATCTTCCCATAACTGACAAATGAGACCCGAGGTGCAGCTCCGACTCCTCTGCACTCCGCAGTTTTCCGTGCTACGCAGACCGCCTACCGACGCCGAGGGCACACTCCCGAGCACGGGCCCCTGGCCGGACTCCCTTAAGTGAACGACTTCCATCGCCGCCGCACACGAGCTGCACGGGGGGCGTCCCCAGGTACACCCACACTTGGGGCCATCCTGCTGGACCTGAACGCACAAAGCCCTCTGCACACGTCCGTCTCATGGCGACCACCGGAGAGCCCTCTGCGGGCTGCTGCGCGGGGCTGACACGCGGGCCTGCCCCGTCGGGTCTCCACGCCCAGACCCCGGTCTGTCCAGAGAACCGTGCCTTTCCTCAGACGCTCACGTCCTGGTCGAAAGGGGCACCAAGCAAACGAGAGCCAGAACTGGGTTGAATGTGCCCTGAATTTCTAATTGTGTAAAATAAAATCAGGCAGAGCCAAAGTCTGCAGAACTAGCGGCAGGTGACCTGTGAACAGGAAATGACCTGGATTGAAAATGAAGTCTCCTCGGTGACCGGTTTTGATGGGCGTGACCTTCAACTCCCTGAAACCCTACCTTGGATTTGTGAAACGCATCCTAATTTTCAAAACTGCAAACACGGTTTATCTCGAAAAACCATCCAAGGATTCTTTAGTGCCTGAAACCAAGGTGGTAAAAGGTGGCTCCCTGCAAGTGGCCGTAACTTCAGGGAACGCTGACCAAGTGAGGTCACTTCCTCCGGTCTGCCCTGTAAGCAGCTGCAGAACCTGGTCCTGGGGTTGGGACTCTGTCCGCATCCAAGATTCAAAGGGATGACCGGGGGCACCGCTCGGTCCCTGGGATGACCAGCGGGCTGGGTCCCTAGGATGACCAGGGGGCACCGCCGGGTCCCAGGATGACGGGGGGGGGGGGGGGGCACCACTGGGTCATGGGATGACCGGGGGCACCGCTCAGTCCCCGGGATGACTGGCGGGCTGGGTCCCAGGATGACTTGGGGGCACTGCTGGGTCCCAGGATGACCGGGAGGCACTGCTTGGTCCCTGGGATGACCGATGGACACTGCTGGGTCCCCAGGGATGTCTGGCGGGCTGGGTCCCAGGATGACTGGGGGGGGGCCACTGCTGGGTCCTAGGATGACTGGGGGGCACCGCTGGGTCCCAGGATGGGGGGGCGCACCACCGGGTCCCGGGATGACCAGGGGCACTGCTCGGTCCCCGGGATGACCAGTGGGCTGGGTCCCAGGATGGCCAGGGCGCACCACTGGGTCATGGGATGACCGGGGGCACTGCTCGGTCCCCGGGATGAGGGGCGGGCTGGGTCCCAGGATGACCGGGGGCACCGCCGGGTCCCGGGGCTCCTCCCAGAGGCCGCCCGAAGCACTCAGCACAGCCGCTGTCCGAGCTCCGAGCTCCGAGGCGGAGGCCCCGCGGCCCGGGCACGGCGCGCAGGAGCGTGGGGCCGGCTCTCCGCTGGCGCTGCAGCCTCGGGCGGGGCGCGCACTCCACGGGGCCCGGGGTCGTCCACGCGCGGGGCGAGCAGCGCGGGTCCCCGGCCGCCTCCCCGCACCCGCCGGGCGGAGGAGCCTGGGCTCCGGCCCCGGGGCCGTCCGTGCGGGAGCGGGGCCGGGCGGGCTGCGGGGGCGCTCCCGAGGCGGGGGCGAAGGGCCGCGCGCCTACCGGGGGGTCCGGGCTCGATCCCGCGCGCCGGGGTCCGCCGGGTCCGCCGGGTCCGTCGGGTCCGCGGTCGGGCGCGCCGCAGGCTGCTCCGGGGACGCGCGCCCGCCGCCCGCCCCGCCGCCACCCGCTTCCGGCTACGTTGCGCCTCGCGGGGCATCACGGGAAGCCGGGGGAGGGGCGGGGCGGGACTTCCGCCTCCGTCCCCGAGCGGCAGCGCGGCCCCGCCCCCGTCGCCATGGGAACGCGGGAGCGGCGTCGCGGACCGCGGGGCTGGAGCGGGGCTCGCGGCGGAGCCCGTTAGAAGAGCTGGTCCCGGGACGAGGGGACCCGCAAGTGATTTTCGGTTTGCTTTGCACTCGGCGCCTTTTTGTGGATTTTGGAAGGATCACGTGTGACGTTTTTATTAAAGTGTAAGTACAGTCTGTGAGATGTCCAGGGCCATGGCCTGACGGATGCACGCCGCGGGCGGCCACCGCCATCAGGTCACCGTTAGGGACCGCTGGGTCGCAGCAGCCACCGTAGGCGTCAGGTCCTCACCTCTTAGCTCGGCTAGTGTCGGCATCTGTAAATAAACGCAGAGTGTCCTCTCCCAGTGGCTCGCTCCGCTGGCTTAGCCAAGACCCCCTGGCTGCGGGGTCCGCCCCAGGCCTGGCACAGAAGGGCCACCTACCGTGTCGTCCACTCATCCGTGTTGTAGCAGCCTCCGCCACCGCTCCTTTGCGTCGCTGAACAGTATTCCGCTGAGTGCAGTCCCCTCGTTTGTCCATTCACCTGCTGGACACAGGAGTCAGTTTTAAGTTTTCCATATTACGAATAAAGACGCTTTCAAATTCACCTACCAGCTTTTTTGAGGGAATATTTTCAATTTTTCTTGTGTAGTCCCCTAGAAGGAAAATTGCTGGGAGATGGGTGGGTGTCCTTTGAACTTTACACAAAGTTGCCAGTCTTCCGTGTGTGTGTGTGTGTGTGTGTGTGTGTGTGTGTGTGTGTGTACCATTTATTTTTCCACCCACAGTAAGACAGTTGCTCCACTGCAGCCTCTGTGGGCCCACGGTGGGGTCGCAGCATCTCCCTTGGTTGTTGGCTGACAGCTGCCCCGGTGCTCATCCTCCCAGCACTCCCCGGTGCTCATCCTCCCAGCACTCCCCGGCTGCCTGTGCCGGCTTGAGCATCAGCACCCTCCTGCCGCCAGAGGAAACCCTCAGGAAGGAGCCAGAAGCGCTCACGGGAATGACGGGAATGACGGGAATGACAGGCACACCAGTGTCTACACAGTGGCAATAGGAGATTAGATTTCAGCACAAGAGCCTGGGGTCAGCAGTGTTGCCTCCCCAGGTTCAGATGGTGAGAGCCAAGAGCCTCGTGCTGCATTTACAGTGGGCCTCCTGGAGGAGGTGGGCTCTGAAGGCTGAGTGGATGCTGGAGGAGAGGAGAGGAGGGGAGGGGAGGGGAGGGGAGGGGACAGGAAGAGAGGAGAGGAAAGGAGAGGAGAGGACAGGAGAGGAGAGGAGAGGAGAGGAGAGGAGTGGAGAGGAGAGGGAAGGGGAGGGGAGGAGGGGAGGGGAGGGGAGGGGACAGGAGGAGAGGAGAGGAAAGGAGAGGGAAGGGGAGGGGAGGGGAGGAGGGGAGGGGAGGGGAGGGGAGGGGACAGGAGGAGAGGAGAGGAAAGGAGAGGAGAGGACAGGAGAGGAGAGGACAGGAGAGGAGAGGAGAGGAGAGGAGGCTGTCCTGGCAACGGCACAACTGGGACCAGCACTGGGCACCGGCCAGACCAGACAACCAGTGGAGGCTGAATGTTCAGTTTCCTGATCACAAAGCATGAAAGTCGATCACCCACTGCCCTAGGCTCCAGGAGGTCTGGGGCAAGGTTCATCCCCAGAGCGAGGGACACGTCCCGGAGCCAAGGAGCCAAGACTGGGGGGCGGGGGAGCTTCCAAGGACAGGGCAACACAGGGCAGCTCCTTCCTCCACCTCAAGGCTCTTGCAGTGTCCAGACGACAGGAGAAAGCGACAGGAGAAAGCGCTTGCTGAGCAGAGCGGAATCTGGGTGGTGAAGCGGTGAGTGCTGCAGAATGCGTAGCTACAAATTGGAAATGTTCTATTACTCCATCTTTAAATATATATATATTTTTTATTTATTCATGAGACAGGCAGAGGGAGAAGCAGGCTCCCTCCAGGGAGCCGGATGCAGGACTAGATCCCCAGACCCTGGGCTGAAGGTGGACAGACACACTCCCGCTGGGCCCCCAGGCGGCCCTTTATTACTCCACCTAAACTATTCAGACAATTTGCTTTTCTTTTAGAACCGCCGCCGCCGGCAGTCCATTAATTTTCAGTTACAGTAATAGGATCCTGTCTGTGGTTTCCTCCGGGGCAGGGAAGCCCTGGGTGTGATAGGATGACGGGAACTCCTGGGAGCGAGCTGCAGGCCTGTGGGCGCCAGCCCGGCGCACAGGGTGAGCCAGGGCAGGAGTGCAGGTCGCCATGAGCCACGTCATCCCGCTACTTTGCCCCAGCCTCCGTTTCCCCAGTGCTGAAGAGAAGTCTGCAGTTAGTTCCCTTTCAGGCCAGGAGCCCACACTTCCCGACACTCTGCGGACGTCAGGCCCTGGGCTCGAAAGGCAGAGCCTGTTAAGCTGCACAACCACCGTGCGTGCTCTGGTATGAACCCATTGCTCAGATTTGCCCGCGGTCCAAAGGGCGGTTTAAAGGGCCAAGGACCCAGCCTCTGTTACAGCCCCTCAGGGGAGAAGCCGGCGCGTGGAGCTGGGCAGCCACGCGGGCAAGCGGGCATGTGTTCAGGTCAGGACGCCCAGCACCAGTCTCAGAGGCCTTGTCTGGGCCCCAGGGCGGGGTCAGCTGGGTCCAGGGGGTCTGGCCAGCTGCCGGCAGCGGTGGCAGAGGCTGAGGAAACAGCTGGAGCTCCACCTGACTAGTGAGGGCCGTGCGTGTGCACATGTGTAAGTGCACAGGTCTGTGAGCGTGTGTGGGTTTGCACATTTTTGCATCGTGCACTAAAGTGTCTGTGATGTGTGTATTGCTGTGTGTGCTTGTGCGTGTAGGGCGTGTGTCTTCAAGTGTGTGAGGTGCGTGTGCAGATGTGTACGCTTGTGCATATGTGTGCTTTTGGTGTCCATGTGTGCATGTGAGTGTGCACATGTGTGCACGGGTATCGCGTGTATGGGTCTGTGCCTGAAGGCTCCCTGGGCTCAGGCTCATCCAACTTAGTGTCCCGTGTGCAAAGAGGCAGCAGGTACGGGTCTGGGGTGTCCCCGGGTAGAGCCATGACCAGCTTCCTTCAGAGGCAGGTCCTGCAGTGTCGCCTGTGCACAGCGCAGAGGCTGAGACGGTCCCAACCCCCGCGCCCGCCGTGGCAGCAGCTCCGGGATGTGGTCCCAGCGGCTCCGACCCCAGAGGCCCCGGGGGGGCGGCCTCATTGGAACGTCCCCGGAGGAGCAAGGGTGCAGCCCCCACACGCGGGGGCACCCCAGCAGCGGCGCCCAGGGCTCCAGGGCGTGGGGAGAGTAAAGGCTGCCTTGCCTTCCCAGCGCTTCTCCATGGTGCATGATTGGCCCAGACCCAGGGTCTGTGCGGCCCAAAGCCGGCGCGGGCACCGGCGGTTCCCTCAAGCTGTCGCCGGAGGTGGTATGGGGCCTTGCACGCTCCCGCTGAACCCCACGTGCTCCCCGATGCAGGCTCCTGCCACCCCGCACACACTCCCGTGCCAGCCCTCGGGCCGTGCGCCTCCCAGGAAGCCCACTACCAGCCTCAAGGCTCAGCCAGCTTGGGGAGGGCCAGGAGCCTCAGATGTCCCCGGAGCCCTCTGTCACCCTGAACCCTCGGTGTGGACTTGGCATTCCTCTCCTCCCAGGATCTTGGGCGCTGTCCTGGTGGCTGCCCTGGGACTCACACCTTGCTCCCCGCGCTCTGCTCTCATTCCTCTGGGGCCTCCTCCCTGCCCTGCCCGGCTGCCTCGTGGTCTGGGAAGGCCAGCTCCGGTGGCTGGGGGCGAACTCCTAAGGCCCAGCTGCTGGGTCCCACTTTCCCGCCAAGATCACAACAGGTTCAAGCCACAGTGGGTGGGAACGGGCCGAGGCTGGGAGCCCATTTGCCGTGTGGCCGGGCAGTGGCCTCGCAGGGCTGGAAGGACCCGTCCCGCTGCCCCGGGGTGCCATGCGAGGCCTTCTGGGTCCCAAGGTAGGCCCTCCAGAGCTGGCCACGGCCGCAAGTTTGGGGTGAACCGACCCACCCTGGTTTTCCCAAAAAGACATACATTCAGACCTGGCTCGGTGTCACTTCGTGTCTTCTGCCTTTACAGCGGGACCTCATTCCTCCTAGCTGCGCATCCGTGTATAATTTCTCTAGTGACCCCGCACTGGGGTTCTCGTCGCTGTTATTGCTTTGTGATTATTTTGCTTCATCTTCATGGTTTACTGGACATCTGTGTGCAGCGACCTCCCTGTTTGCGAACGTATCGTTATGGCATCGATCCCTGGAAGTGGAAGCACTGGGTACATTCCGATTATCCCGTCACCCCCAGAATCTCCGTACCAAGTGCCCTGCCGTGAGCATGCCTGTGTCCCGGGCCCCCTCCCTGCCATGTTCCTCAGGCGCTCGCCCTGTCCTGCTATAAGCACGTACGCGTGGACACTGCTGCATTGGTCTTCATTCCGTACTGGTGGCCGGGCCAACGACCATGAGCGTCCCCTGCTGAGGACCTCCAGGTTTGTTTTCCACCACCAGGACCTCCCTGAAACGGCTTCGTCCTGCCTGGAGAGAAGACCGCGACACTGGTTGGGGTCCGCCCAGGCCCGGGCTGGCCCACCCCGTCTGACTCCCTGGCATTGCCATGATGCACAGGATGAGCCTAGGCCCGAGGCAGAAGGAGACAGAACACGCGGCTGTGCTAATCTGAGAGGCTGTGCAGATGCTGTTCCTGAAAACCCAGAGCTACCATCCCACTCGCACTCCCCCCCGCCCCCCCGGCAGCTGAGCCGAGCGACACCTGTCCATGCTGGCTCAGGAGTCACGGCTAAGAATGTGTGGAGACTGGGCCCGCTCCTCAGGTTGCAGGCCTGATGGCTCAGATCCCAGCGGAGAGTAAGGACCCCACACCTGCCTTAGCTCCTCCCATGCTTATCGTAGGAGTATTTCTAGATGCGAGTTGACAGACACGGAAAATCCAACTCCAAATGGCTGAACAACAGAGCCAAGCTATTGATTCATGCTCTGAAAAGCCCAATCAGCCGGGAACTGGCTTTCGGGCAAGGCTCGGTCTGGTGGCTCAACCGTCCTGTCGGAACCGTGTCTGCCCTGCGGTTCCCTCTTTATCCTAAGGCCCCAGGGTGCAGCTGCTAAGGCTGCAAGCTCCCTGGTTCACACCCAGCTTTGTACCAGCATCCCGGGGATGCTGGCCTTGCCTCTGATTGGACTAGCTCGTGTCACGTGTCCACCGCAAAGCTAAGCAGGGGCCCAAAGGATGCTCTGTGCCAACTGTGGCATCTGAGCGCCACGCTCCGGCCCTGGGAGCCCGGGGGGAGGTGCGTTCCCTGGGACCCGAAGGACACCCAAGCAGAAGTCTGAGGAGCTGGGGAGCCGGAGGGCAAGGCTGGAGAGTGACGAGTCCATGACCCCGCACCGCTGTGCAGCCCGCTTCAGTGCCCTCTGGGGCCCGGGCCAGCTTTCCCCGGGGCCGAGGCTGAGGCAGGGTGTCGTGGCCCCCTTCTGTGTGGCAGGGTGCAGCACGATGCCAGGAGGTGACAGCCAGCGTGGTACAAATGCTGGTGACGGATGGGCGAGGCTCTGCCTGTCTTCTGTTTTCTCAAGGCCAGGCTGCTGCTCTATGGAAGACGGCCGGGGCAGGGGGACAGCTGCATCTCAGGAGAGGTGGGAGCTTGGCCGGGGTGGGGGGGTGTGGGTCCAGATGTGGGCGAGTCCAGTTTGGGGCACCCAGGGAGGCTGGAAGGGAGAGGACGTGCGCGCTGGGGGACCCCCAGGAGACAGAGCCACTAACTGACCCGCGCTGACCCCAGCCAACGGGACCAGTGAGGTGCCGATCAGCAGCACTAAATGCAGTGCACTGAAGACCGGGGGCCCAGGGGCTCCCCCCAGGGCTGCACCAGCCGTCACACAGGGAGCCTGTGAGGGGCAGATCCTCCTCCCGGGCGCCCTGTGCCGCTCCTCCCAGCTCCTAGGTGCAGCAGTGAGGAGGCACGTACAGAGCTCCTGCTGGAGCCACACCGGCCTGGAGTCAAATCCCACCTCTGCCATTTCACTCAGTTTCCCCATCTGTAAAACGGGGCACCATCCGGCCCTCCCTCTGTGGACCTTGTAGAATTAACAGAGATGGCGGAGGATGAGGGAGGGGGCAGGAGGGAGCCCCGCTACAGCTCCTCAGTGCACGGAGGGGCCTCCCTGGGCCTCTCGTCACTCATCACCCCCGCACTGGGGGAGACAGAAGCAGGGGCTTCTCCTGGGGTCACGGGGGTTTCTTCCTTGAGCAAATAGAACTAAGGTGGGAAGAGCATGGCGGCTGCGGGGCACTCCGTGCTGCACAGCGAGGGGTGCCGGGGGTCATTCCTGTCCTCCCTGCAGCCCCCGACACTGGCTTGTGTGACACCTATGTGCTATTTGGGGAATCATGACCCCACGCCAGAGCGTGCTCTGTGAGAGACAGACGGAGAGACAGAGACAAACGGAGACAGAGGGATTGGGGAGAAGGCCCGTGCAGAGGTGGAAGGCCGCTGACCTCAGGGGAGGACAGACAGGCCTGCAGACCTGCTTTCCTTCTCCTTGTGTTTTTCCTGTTTGTTTAATGAGCCACGTGCTTAAGAAAGAACCCCCCCCAGCCCCCTGCCCCCGCCTTGCTTTTCCTCTTTGGTCACTCAATGGCTGAGAGTAATGATGAGGCCCTGGGGGGACCGGCCAGTGCATCCTCTGGGCTCTCCTGGCCAGGAGGGCCTGGGAGCTGCAGGCCTGGGCTGCAGCAGCCCTGCGTCCAGGTCAGGGCACGTGAGGCCTGTGACAGCAGCCCCCCACTCCAAACAGGCAGAGACAGCAGCTTGCTTCCTGTGCTCCCATCCGAGTGGCTGTGGGTGGTGGCTCGCCTCCCTGAGACTCCTCTTCCTCTTGTGAAACGCGAAGCATCACCTCCGGGGTTCCCGGAGAGCACGGTAGACGGAGCAGATGGTGGGGCACTGGGTCCCCAACTCATGAGTAAGTTGGTCAGTATGAACCTATGCCAGTCCAGTTGCACCACCAGTGGCCTGTGACACTGTGACGATGGCACACAGTTCGGGCATCTGAGCTCCAGACTGGGGTTGGGTGGCCCGGAACCCACACCTGCCCGGGGGGCCAAGGGAGGAGCAACAGGAGCCCTAGCCTCTCCCGGGGCCATCGTGCGTGTCAGCAAACGCCCTCTCCAAGTTTGTTGGGAGTTTATGGTCCCCTCTTCCCAGAGGCTGAGAGCTGGCGGGCAGGGAGGCTCTGGCCAGGCCGGGGAGAAGCTGCACCAGGACCCAGGGGACTGCAAAGTGCCAGAATCGGAGGTCCCACAGCTCCGGTCTGCCAATAAAACTGTCAGGGACACGGGTTGGACCAGCCTGAGGTGCAGGGGACACAGGTGGGACAACAGAAGGCTCGGCCAGGACCGGGGCCAAGTCCCCACCATGCCTGGTGCCAGGGGATTGGCCTGGGCTGCCGGGACGGGAGGGGAAACAGGGGTTTCCACGGCAAGAGCCCTCAGTCAGGTCAGTGCACGGGGGTGGGGGGGTGGGGGAGGTGGAGGAGGAGGTGAGCTGAGGTGTGGGGGGAGTGTGTGCAAGGGCGCTTCCCAAATTAACAGCCACCCCGCTGGCGAGACGCCCCTCTGTGTGGGCACACCTCTGTGATGCTGCCCGCCAGTGCCCGGAGCGACGCCCAGGAGCTGAGATGTGCTTCTGTCCGTGCACCCCCAGCTCTTGGGCAGAGACCCGCTGAAGGGGAGGGCAGGGGAGCCAGGCCAAGCGCAGAACCCGCCTGAAGCTCGGGGGCCGGGGGGGGCAGGAAGGCCAGGGAGCCCGGGGCGCAAGCTCTGTGCGGTCCCAGGTCAGCGTCTGATGGGTCACGCTCGGCCGCCCCGGGTGTGAACCAGCCCAGGGGTTGGTACAAATGCTGGTGACAGCATTTGTATCAAGACTCAACCACCTGCTGGGCTGCACTGGCCACGCTGCCTGCTGCAAGCGGTTCTGGGGATCCGCCTCTGTTTCCCCCAGTGTTGGCTGATAGAAATTTCTCCCAATTTCATCCAAAAACATTTGTGTGTGTGGCAATCTCCACGGCTCTGGGTGAGTGGGGCCATGAAATGTTTTGACAGTGGAGAGCTTCCTCCGGTCCGGGCTGAGCTGACCCCACGCAGGCGCCCGGGGTGGGGGCTTTCCCTGTCGTCCTGGTGCGGGGAGGGCCAGGCTCTGTTGGCCGGGAGGGGCAGGGGTCCCAGACCCTCCATCCTGCCTCTCCAAGTGGAGAAGCTGAATAGTGTTCCCCAAAACATGTGTCCCTAATGCCTGCAACCTGCGGTGTGACCTTTTTAGGAAAAAAAGATCTTTGTAGATATGATTGAATTAGGAACCTCGACAGGAGACTGTCTAGGGTTAGCCGGGTGGGACCTAAATGGTGTCACGAGTATTCTTATAAGGGGACACGCAGGGCGGAGACATAGAGGAATGCCACCTGAGGACAGAGGTGGAGGGATAGGGCCACAAGCCCGGGGCGCCTGGAGCCACGTGAGCTGGAACTTAGGGATGGATCCCCACCTCAAGAGGGAGCGCGACCCTCCCAACACCTCGATTTTGGACTTTCGGCCCCCAGATCTGTGTGAGAATGAACGTCAGTTGCTTTAAGCCTCCAAGTCTGTGCACTGTAAATTGTCACAGCTGCCACAGCAAACACCACACCGGTCTACGCAGGAAGAGGAAGAAAGAGCGCAGGTGGTCCTGGCCGGAAGAGCTCTGGTGTCCCGCAGCCCCCACCTGAGGCCTCCCCGGAGGAAGAAACAGCCCCCGGAAGCCAGGGGCATCCCCCCCGCAGTGGCTCCAGCCTGCCCTGCAGCCCCTATGGCCGGGTTCCCCGACTTCTGTTGGCTGAGCCCGTGGGCAGTGTAGACACCCGCAGGCTGGTCTGGTGACTGCGTCCTCGGCGGGGGTGTCGGGCTCCCGCCTCATCCCCCAGCTGCCAGCCCCCCGCACAGTCTGGAGCGAGGACTGCGGACAGCCCACCTGTGCCTTGGTTACGACTCACCACACTGCACTTTCCGGGGGGCCCCGAATGCGACTCGGGGGAGGCCCGTGGGGCCCTGACTGCCGTCTTCTCCTTCGGGCACCTCTGCGGAGTGAGGCTTGGCATCCCTGCGCTTCCCAAAACCGTAGGGCTCAGCCCGAGGCACGTGAAGTGAAGTGCTCTGCAACCCGAGGTGGCCGGGTCCCAACACTGCACAGGGCTGCCCACAGTGTGACCTGGGCCTTCTTACCTCTGAAACGGGTGATTCCACCCTGAGGGTCCCACTGCCCTGCATAGCAGTGTGCACCCCACCATGGCAGGCGGCGTGGGCATACGCACCCCACCGGTCCCTGCAGACCCCCCATGCCAGAGGTCCGTGTCACAGCTGCTCTGGGGGCCCCCAGCCCCTCCACCAGGACTGGGACTCCTGCAGCAGGCGGTGGCCGCCAGCCCTGGCACCGCGTGGTGCCGGCAGGAGGAGGCTGGCCCGCTTCCATCCGACCTGGTGTTTGGTTTCAGGAGGAAGAGCTGACCGTGGCTGTCTCGCTTCGTGTGACGTTTTCAATGTCCACGCACGGCATGGGGCACGTCAGAGCTGGATTCCTACTGATACCGAGGGCCACTCCGCTGTACGGATCTTTTAGAGATCTGCTCATCTGTCCGGGGGCACTTAGGTGTCTCCCCTTTGGGCCCTTGCAGATGACGCGGCTACACACAGGGTGCACGAGCATCCACGCGGCCACCCCCTTCCTTCTGCCCTAGGCCTCGGAGCGGAATTGCTGGTTCCTATGGTAACTTTACAGTCAACCTGGGGGGGGGAGCTTGCCAGACGGTTTCCCATAGCGGCGGGAGGCTGTTCGGCTCACAACCGCAGCGGCGTGTGCCAGGCTCCGCACTTGGATTCCAGCCACCCTGGTGGGTGTGAAGGG
Source organism: Urocyon cinereoargenteus (assembly GCA_032313775.1). Classification (NCBI taxonomy): domain Eukaryota; kingdom Metazoa; phylum Chordata; class Mammalia; order Carnivora; family Canidae; genus Urocyon; species Urocyon cinereoargenteus. The sequence goes on along the minus strand of JAVLSZ010000026.1, from coordinate 48,548,692 downwards.
GTGTCTCATGGTCGTCCTGACGCGCATTGCCCTTCTCAGGTGTTTAGCTGGTCTCCTGTGTGGGCCTCGGGCTGTCGGGCCTCTGGCTGCACCTGGGACGGCGACAGCCATCGCCCACACGTCCTGCTGCAGGTGGGACAACGTATCCGGGGGAGACATTCCGAGAAGCCAAGGAACCAAGGCCTTGCCTGCTGTCAGGGGGTCACCGGATCTGCCATCCGGCCCCCAGGAGCATGCATGGACTTTCCCTTTGATAACCTCGAGACCACATTTCACAGCCGTGACGGCTGTCCTGGGGGACATTCATGAGTGTCTGGAAACATTCCTGATGGCCATGACTGGTGTGAACACCGTGGCACCTAGCGGGAAGAGCCCAGGCGTGCTGCTGGACCCCCAAAGTGCCCAGGACCCCCACAGCACAGAGTCACTGTCTGCGGTGCTGGTTTTGAGGGGCCCCATTGCATATAATCTTTTCCCACCTATTCTTTTCACTGAATAATTTTGTATGAACGTCTTCCTAAAAGTCCCTTCATTCTGTGTCCTCTAAAGGTCAGGACTTGTGGGGCACCTGGGAAGCTCAGCGGGTGAGCATCTGCCTTCGGCTCAGGGCGTGATCCCAGGTCAGGGGATCGAGTCCCACGTCGGGCTCACCGCTGGGAGCCTGCTTCTCCCTCTGCCTATGTCTCTGCCTCGCTCTCTGTGTCTCTCAGGAATAAATAAATAAAATATTTTTAAAAAATAAAGGTCAAGACTTGCAAAGAAGATCAAAGACCTTGGGTGGTGAGTCCAAGCTTCCCATGCGTAGTCTTGCCGCCAGAGAGCCCCCCACGCAGCCCAAAGCCTGCTGAATCACCCCGTCGGGAACTGGACTTCACATGGTGGGGGGGGGGCTTCAGAGGCCCCTCCTGGTCCCCGAGCGCAGCCCCACGAAGGCTGACCTGTGTGATCTCCAGGGGCCTCCCTGGGCCCATCCTGCATGGTCCCTCCTTCCCATCTGCAAACACCCCCATCTGGGAATACTCTCCCTTCCACCAAACCTTTCCTCCCAACTTCTCCTGTTTACTGGGGTCTGAGAGCTGCACCCCTCAGCAGAGCCTGCTTAGAGACCTGGTGTGGCTTTCCCCTCATTTGCTGGAGACCTCAGGAGAACTTGAGCTTGCTCTTCTGTTAAGTGGACCATGGGACTTCAACCAACATCAGACAGGTAAAAACCCGGGGTGGTTTGTAAATCCCACAAGTGGGGCCAGGAGTGAGGTCACCTCCGGAAACTGATTTCAGTTCAGCCCCCTTCAAAGGGGCTACTGACACTGGGGTGCTCCGAGCTCCTAGGAGCCTATGGGGTGAGTGCTCTGCAAATGCCCCTTTGGCTGGAGGAGCTGCTCAGCCGTGGAAGGCCTTTCCTGTCACTGCCATCACCACGGGGCTGGCACCTCTGGCCCTGGACTGCTGAAGCCAAGGTCAGTGGCCCAAGGCTGAAGTGTCCCTTGCTGTGCCGTCCTGGAGGTGGACCCTTGTCCCCACACCCCCTTGTGCTCTGTTCAGGGACCTCTCTAGGAGCTGACCAGGACCACTTCCCGGCTCCGAGCATGAGATTCACTTCCCGAGGACCCCTTGATCGTGGCCCCCTATGACTGAGGGATTAAATCCAAGCCAGAATGTGTGCAAAGCCTCTGCATCTCACCTCACCTGCCTCCCGTCTCCCATCTGCCCCCTACCCTGCTGGGTCCCACCTGCACACCTCTGCATAGGGGGCTGTCCCCCAGCCCTCCCTCCAGCACAAGGGACCTAAGCCTCAAGGCTGCCTGCAATGCTGGGGGCTCCCCAGGGTCCCTACCCCTCAGGCCTGACCCTGCCCTGGCCCAGACACAGTGGGAACAGACTTGGTCTGCAAGGGTCCCCACATTCCCTGGGCTGGTGAGCTCTTGACAGACTATCCCATCTGTGCTCCTACCCCTGAGTCCTCCAACGGGGAGGAGGACCTCTGCGTGCCTGGGGGATGGGGTGCACCTGGGGCTCCAGGAGGGAGGATGCTGATGGGGGGGCACACTGAGGACCGGGCCGGGGGGCGGGGGGGGGTGGCAGGCCCCGGAGGTGCCCAGCGGGAGGTTGTAGGCAGGGAAGGGGCTGCGGATTGTCTTCCGGCCCGTGGGCGAGCAGGCTCCCGGCGCCCGGACGCTGTCCTGGGGCCCCTGCGTGGCCGGGCCGCAGCTCCAAGCCCCGCCACCGCCCCTTTAAGAAGGGGTCCCGCGTCCCTGCCCAACCGGCACGAAGCCCCCAGACCGAGGGAGGACGGGGCGGCGCTGGGCCGGGGCGGGGGCGGGGGACCCGGGGTCGGGGGCGGGGCTGCGCGGGTGGGATGCCCGGCGGCGGCCCAGCATGCGGGGCGGGGATGGGGCCGGGGGCGGGGCTGGGGTGGGGTGGGGGCGGGGCTGGGTCGGGGACAGGGTGGGGGGCAGGGCGGGGCTGGGGCCGGGGTGGGGTGGGGGCGGGGCTGGGGCCGGGGCCGGGGTGGGGTGGGGGCGGGGCCGGGGCCGGGGGCCTGCGCGGGTGGGATCTGCAGGACGCCTGCCCAGTATGCGGGGCGGGTCCGGGGCGGGGATGGGTCGGGGCGGGTCCGGGGCCGGGATGGGTCGGACGGGTCCGGGGCGGGTCCGGGGGCGGGTCCGGGTCCGGGGGCTGCGCGGGTGGGCCCTGCGGGGCTGCTCCCCAGTGTGCGGGGCGGGGGCGGGGGCGGGTCCGCCTGGGGGCCGGGGCCGGGGATGGGGCCGGCGGGGGCGGCGGGGTCGCGCGTGGCGGGGGCGGCGGCCGCGGGGCGCGGGCACCATGGGCTGCTGCTCGGGCCGCTGCGCGCTCCTTTCTCTGCTCCTTCCAGCTGGTGAGTGGCGGCTCGTCCTCGGGCCCGCGGGGGGATCCGGCGCCGGGCTCCAGCCTCGGCGGGACCCCGCAGGGTCCGGAGCCAGCCAGTCGGGTGCCCGGGGGTGCGTGCGCTCGTGGGGGAGGGCGCAGCGGCGGGCACCGGGCGGGGGACAGGTGCGGGGCGCGCTGGAAGGGGCGCGCGAGAAACGAAGGGCTCGGCGGGGCGTGGACGGTGCCCTCGCGGCGTCGGGCGGGGAAGGCGCGGGGCCGGGTGTGCGCCGCGGCCGGTGCGTGTCGTCTGCGCGCTCCTTCCCCAGGGTGGGAGCGAGCCGCGGCAGCCTCGGGTGGGGTGTGCCGTGAGGGTGCGGGACTGGGAGGCGCAGTCGGGTGCGCACCTGGGGGCAGGGCCCCCTCGCCCTCCCCAGTCCCGGAGAGATGCGGGGGAGAGAAGAGGGCGCGAGCTGGCGTCCGGACTCGCCCTTGGGCCCTTTTGCGTTGCGGATTAACTGGTGCCCTGGACCCAGAGCTTTGCCAGAGAACTTGGGCATCTCCCCGCCCAGTTTCCACTTAGCCGTGGGAGCTCCAGGCCGCCTGGCGGTTCCCACATTCCCAGAGCCCCGCCGAGGCCCTGGGTGGGGGTGGGGAGTGCTAAGCCGAGGTCTGTCCGCAGGGCTGGGGAGGGGATGCTGGTGGGTCCCTGGGCTCCCATCTTAAAAAGGAAATTCTGCTTTGTTGAGACCAGGCCGGGTGGGCTTCCGGCTCAGCGGGGCAGGGGGCTTTCTCCCTCTGAAGCCTGGAGGCCCAGGGAAGACGAAGTTTTAAGCAGAAGTCCTCCCAGGCCTGTGGCCTCCTGTCCTTCGCTTGCCCTCTGTGTGGGGGTGAGGGTTGCTGTCGGTTGGCAGGGGGCTGAGATACCAGGCTGCTGTATCGCACGTGGAGGAAGGAGGGAGCTTCCAGGGGTTCCCTGTGGGTGCACACCCAGTGCTTTGGGAGCCTGAGGGGGTGGGGTGAAGGGCAGCATGGAGGAGGTGCGGCGTCTGCAGGGTCTGGCTGCACGGATGAGGCGGGGAGATAGCTCAGGGCTGTGCAGGAGGCTCGGGCTCAAGCGCTCTTCCAGGGGCAACACGGAGCTCCCGCCACCACCGTGCAGCGGAGGCGTCCCCTGCTACATTTTGGTGGGAGGCTCCCTCAGTGGAAGCCCTGGGGAGGTGCCTGGGGGTAGGGTGGGGAAGCAGGAAACGGGAAGGGAAGGTCTGAGGGAGAAGGACGCTGAGGAGCCCAGGCTGGTCAGAAGCTCTCCAGCCAGCTGGCGCCTGGAGATCCTAGAGCAGAGTGGCCTTTGGCGGTGGTGGGACTTTGGTTTTCGTGTTAAGTTTGGCGTGTGGGACGTACTTAGGGTTGACTTGTGACCTGAGGTTCAAGGCCCCAGAAATAGATGTCCCGGGTGAGGGATGTGGCCTCGGGTCTGGAAGGCTCGGGTAGGGTCATGCTGCATGTTTCACCGCTGCAGCAGACAGTGGACCGTGCGCAGGGGGCACCCCCACAGCCCCTGGAGAAGTTGCTGCGACCAAGGGCGAAGGGTGACCCAGGCAAGTTCCAGAGCCAGGACAGAGCTGTGGCCCCACATGGCCAGCGGGGCCCAGCGGAAGAGCAGCAGAGAGCTTTGAAAGGCCTTTTGTCCTGGGCACCCCGTGCTTCCTCTGCTGGGGGGAGGGGGCAGCAGACGGGAGAGCTCTGGTCACCACGTGTAGGGTGGGGGCGCCGTGGGGGGAGTCCTGGGACTTTTCTTTTCTCTTATTGCCGAGCGTGAGAGTTTTCTTGTTACCAAGCTACTGGACAAAGGCCTGAGCACCTCTTCTGGGAGCCTTGTCCCTGGAGAATAGCGTGAACTTGGCCCGCCCTGAGCCAGCAGAGCAGCGTGCTGTGGGGGTTCCCAGGCTGTGCCACGACGTGGACAAGAGGGAAGCCTGCGCTCAGTAGCTGTGTGGGGTGGGTGGGCCCTGCAGCGAAATCTCTCCCTTTTCCCTGCTCGAGCACTGCCCGGGCGTGCTAAGCCTTCTGGTGCGTGGCTCAGACACGAAAAGGACGCCCCTACAGCCCAGCACCTGCGCTGGACACTGTGCCCAAGCTGTAGGGTCCCTGGGGAGCACAGCCGTTAGCAGGATGCTCCTCCAGTCCCAGCATGAGCCTGGACCTCGGAGAACGGTGCCAGCGGCGACGTGGTGCCGGGAGTGGGGGGAGGTGGCAGGGGAGTCGGGCCGGCTCATTCCGTCTCCCCTGAGTGCCTGGCACTGGCGGGGGCTGCTGAAGCAGGGCACATACCCCAGCCCCTCGATTAGGGTCATCGGTGCAAAACAGGCGGCCCGGGGCTCACAATGTAATTTCAGTCTGTGTCTAGAGCAGGTGGCGCTGGCCAGCTGTGCCCGTGAAGGCTGTGAGGCGCACATGCCTGTGTGCATGTGTGCGTGTGGGCATGTGTGCACGTGTGCACGTGTGCATTTCTTTCTCCTTGCCCCGCAGGGACACCTGTCACCATGTAGGCCTGTCCTGCGTGGGGATCCCCCACCCCCAGAGCTTTGCCCCTCATGCCAATCCCTCCACTCACCCCCACCACCCCGACCTGAGCCGGGCCAGGGCTTCCTCTGCCCTCCTGGGCGGGAACACCCAGTCCCTGACCCCTCAGTGGCCGGGGGTCCGTGGGGCTGTCCTCCGTCGGGCTGGCCAAGAGCTGCCGATCCTCGGCTGTCCCTTCAGGCTGGGCTCTCCTCCTAGGACGGAGGCAGGGGGAGGCAGGATCTCTGCCCTCCGACGCCGGTCTCTTTCTCCCACATCTCTAACTAAGGAACGAATGTCTGGGGGCCTCCTCTGGGCACTGGGACCCACGCTGGGATGCGGCTGCTGCCCCCTGACCAGCCATGAGGCACATTAAGGGCTGGGCAGTGGGCCCTGCACAGAGACAGACTGGTCCCTGCCGCGGGTCTGTTCCGCTAGCACCTCAGGGGCCCCTGGGGAGGGGGCTGCTTGCAGGGGACATACCCCAGCCCCTTGATTAGGGTCATCGGTACAAAAGAGGTGGCCCGGGCTCTTTTGGGTGCAGAGCAGGGGCGTAGGCCTGAGGGACAGAGGAGTTGGCCCCGGGACTTTCCATCACGCACACACAGCCACATGCGGGGTCCCCATGGGGCAGCAGTGACATGTCTGCAGGGCTTGGGTGGCCGGGCTGCGTGAGCCAGGGCCATCCCTGAAACGGGGCCAGAGAAACACGCGTCCCTCAAGGCAGGGGGTGGGGGGCGGCGGTGCCACCCTCTCTGGGACAGAGGCTGCCCTGGCCACAGGCCGGAACGGAGAGGAGGGGGCTTGATTTCGGCTTGTGCTCGCCCCGGTCTCCGCTCTCTACCGCGATTCGTAGCCCAACGCACGCTTCCTTCCACGAGGGAGCTCGGGAGCCTCCTCCTGTGGGCTCCTCGCCTTGGAAGAGAACGTGGGTGGGAGGAGGGGCAGAGGGAGAGGGAGAGTCTCCCACAGACCCCGACGCGAGGCTCCATCCCGGGACCCTGAGATCACCGCCTGAGCTGAAGTCAAGCCCCTGGTCCTCCTGCCGGGCGTTGGGAGCAAAGTAGGAAACAGCAGTGAGGGGCTGGGCTGGCCTGGTTCTCCTCGGAGACTGTCTGCCTCTTAGGAGACGATGCCCATCACCGAGCTGCCCGGCCTCGGGGGGCTGGTCTGGAGCAGGCCACCACGCCGGGCCTGCAGGGTGGGGGGCTGTGGCGTGCAGGAAAGCGGCCCAGAGCCTGGCGAGTGCCCGCTGGATGCTTCCTGTGCCCTGCCCTCGGGCTTGCTCCCGCTCCCCACGCCGCACTCCCAGCTGTCTCCTGGGACGGACCCCAGCCTCTGCAGGGCATACTTGGAATGTCCCCCTGCCAGAGACGTCCTGGAAATAGCTGCCACTCCTCTGGGGCCATACACAGCAGCTGGCAGTGCCCGGGATGCCCCCACAGCAGCTGTTCCTGGGTCCTGGTCAGGCTCCTGCCAGGAGCCAGCGTGGAGGAAGGGCCAGGCGCTCCTGCTGGGGTCGGGGCATCTGTGAGGTCCATGAAGGCCCTTCCTGCTGGGCTCGTCCGTCCCCCTCTGTGGTGCATGCCCGGCGAGCTCGCTCATGGTTCCAGCCCATGGAAGGGCCCGAGGGGGGCTTGCTTGGAGGGGCTCTCCTCCCTCTTCCACCCTTCAGAGTCCTTCCAGGGCTCAACACAGCTGAGGTTGCTCTGGGTTGGGAACCGGCTCTCAGTGCCAGTGGCGCACTGGTGCATAGTGGGCCCGGGGTGGAATTGTGGAATGCACCCACGAGCTCCGCCAGGGTGCTGTCCCTTCCCTGCCGGTCTCCCTTCAACCCTTGCTGGACTCGCCTTGTCTCGAACATGGACGGGAAGGTGTCAGGTGCAGCGGATTTGGCCCTATTTTCTCCCGGTGTGTGGTCCTGGTTTCTGGGGATGGGCCAGGTCCGCAGAATGAACGAACGCGTGAGCGCGTGCGTGTGTTCTGGAGTCGAGCTTGAGCTCAGAGCCGGTAGGTTCCCCCACAGACGAAACATCAAGTTCCCGGGGCGCCTGGCTGGCCCAGTCGGTAGAGCGCGTGACTGTTGATCTCAGGGTTGTGAGCCCCACGTTGGGTGTAGAGATTACGAAGGAGGGAAGGAAGGAAGGAAGGAAGGAAGGAAGGAAGGAAGGAAGGAAGGAAGGAAGGCAGGCAGACCTAAAAAAAATCGGGTCCCTACATGTGCCTGATTGCTCTGGTTGGTTCTCGTCGGCCAAGCCTGCGGGCGAGAGGGCAGGAATGTCCTCCAGGTGGAGAAGCTGCTTTGCCGCCACCAGTCCATGGAGGAGGGGGAGCCCAGTAGACAGGGAGGGTGCTGACCTGCAGGCCCCAGAGCCCCAGCCCCACCTCCTGCGGAGAGCGCCCCAGAGCCCCGTGACTCGGCCTCGAGTCCTGCCCCAGGGTTTGTTGTCGGGCCTTGACCCTGTGAGTCAGGAATGCCGCCCCGGTTCCCACTCTCGGGTTGAGGGAATGGAGGATGGAGGGGCCGCTGCTCGCCCACAGAGAGCTTTTCAAGGTAGAGGGAGCACCCCAAGGTGAGGTCTGAGGGCTGGGCAGACTCAGGTGGAGATTTTGGTCGGAAGATCCAAGACGGTGGCAGATGCTGGACAGTGATGATGAGGCAGGAGAGGCTGGCCTCGGGGGTCTGCTGGCCCTCAGGTGCCCGCGCTGCTCCTAGGTCACTGCTCTGGAGCGGCAGGTGTTCGACTTCCTGGGCTACCAGTGGGCACCCATCCTGGCCACCTTTGTCCACATCGTCATGGTCATCCTGGGACTCTTGGGCACCATCCAGTACCGGCCTCGCTACGTTGTGGTGGTGAGTTCATTCTGCTCCCACACCCCTCCCACGGGCAGGTGGGGGGATGACCGGCTGGGGCCTCCAAGGGCCGAGTGTCCCAGAAACCAGCAGAACCCAGGAATCCAGGGCCCTCGGCTGCACTCCAAGACCTGTCCCGGGGTGGGCTCGGGGGAGCCTCCCTCCAGTGGAGCATCCTGGCTGCCAGACCTGGGAGCAGACGTCTCCTTCAAGGTGCTATGCAGAAGCAGGTTGCTGAGTTGGCCTTGTCCACCCCCCCACCCCCCCGGCTTTCTAGTACGCTGTGTGGGAGGCCGTCTGGGCCACCTGGAATGTCTTCATTATCTGCTTCTACCTGGAAGTGGGTGGACTGTCAAAGGTGAGTAGAGTCAGTCCAGGGGTTGTGGCCAGGCCACAGTGAGCATTGTACGGCCTGCTTGTCACCATGTCCCCCCCGCCCCCGCCGTGGTCTGTCATGGCTCTGGCCCTGGCACCCAGAACAGCCCTGGCCCGCAGGGGTGACTCGGTAAAGGTCTGGGGAGGACTAGTGACCTGGAGAGGGGCAGTGAGCACTGGCAGGCAGGTGGCCTTGGAGGATGGGCCTGGGAACCAGGGCGGCACCTGGAAGGGGAGGCAGGACTGGGCGCCAGGGGCAGAGGGACCGGGGCTGCAAGGGCGTGCAGCTGGGAACACCTCTCAGGGGCGCCAGGCGGTCCCCTGGGCCGCTCTTTCAAATGCTGGTCAAAACCGCTGGTCTCTCCTGGGGAGGAGGGGACACCACGCCCAAGCCGTGTTTGGTTAGGAGCGTCGGTGCCAACAAATCCTGAGCGGCTGTTGTGGGCACTTTGGAATGTTTTATTTCAGCCTCTCTTGAAGCGCGGAGCCGGGAATGGGGTCGGGCTTGACTCCAGGCGGGCGCGGGGCAGACTGGCCATTGCCTGGTGGGGCCGCACCTGGGGCTGCAGGGGGCGACCTCAAGCAGTGGTGATGGCCAAAGATGTGAAAGAGGGGCCCGGAGCACTGTGAGGACACACCCCAGGGTCTGACCTGGGCACGGAGGCCTTCCTGGAGGAGGGGGTGTGAGCAGGCTCTGGGGCCCGGGCAAGCAGAGGGAGGCCTTCTTGCAGGGCAGTGACTGAGAAGGCCTTGGGGTCCCTGCCTCCCCTGGCTGGAGGGCAGGGCGCCCCTCACCCTTGTCGGGGCCCACACTGGACTGTGGTGGGTGGGTGGGCAGTGTCCCTGCGGCTCACCAGGTCCCCCCCTCCTCCCCAGGACAGCGAGCTCCTGACCTTCAACCTCTCCCGCCACCGCTCCTGGTGGCGTGAGCACGGCCCGGGCTGCCTGCACGACGAGCCACAGGCTGGCCTTGGGCCCCTGGGTGGCCAGGCCTTGGTGGCAGGCATCAGCTGTGCCCTGGAGCATGGCTACACCGAGGCCCTGCACAGCGCCCTGCAGATCCTCCTGGCGGTGAGCTGGGGGCCTGGGGGAGGGACGGGGCGGGGGTTAACCCCTGGCTGGGCCAGGTCTCCGCCTCCCAGGTCTCAGGGGTCCCCGCCCTGCCTGGCAGGTAAGGACTCCCACCCCGCCCCCACCTGTGCACTTGGGCCACTGGGAGCCTCGGTGTCCTGCTGTGTAGAGGGGGCTCGAGCAGTTTCCAGCCCCCGGGTGGGGTGCGCATGAGGAGCCCGAGGCTCTGCTGATGCTGTGGGGCGGGGGCGGGGGGGGGGGGACAGAAGGAAGGCAGCCCGGAGGCGGGTGGGCAGGGCACAGCCCAGCCCAGAGCCCCACCACAGCCTCCTCCGAGCAGCTGGCCCCCTGCCGCCTGTGTCCCCCGAGGCTTGTGGTCCCGTGAGCAAGGACACAGGACCCCGGCACACCTGAATTTCAGATAAAGGACCGGCGTTAGCGCGGGGTCCCGGAAACGCTTCCTGTGCGTCTAGACCTCCGCTTTCCGCGCGGCCGTGGACTTGCCCTGTGAGCCCAGGGGAGAGGAGCGATCTGCCGTCTGGCCTGTCTGCAGGCCCCGGGGGCTGCCCTGCACGGGCCGTGGGAGCTGTTCTCCCGGGGACCCCCCCGGGGACCCCCCGGGGACCCAGGACGCTGCCGGGACTGGCTCGGGGAAGCCTGTGAGCCGCTGTGAGCCGACAGTTAGCTTCCTGCACACCCACTCCCTGCCCCCACTCCCACGGGGGCTCTGGGACCGGATGGGCGGCCAGGAGGGCGGGGGATTGAACCAACAACCGCGTGGGACGGCGGGGGCGAGGGGCGCGCTCTGCTGGGCCCCCCAGCTCGCAGCTGCGTCAGGCTCCGCCGTCCGCACTCAGCTCGGAAGCGACTTCCACCCACGTTCACCAAGCCTGTTCTACGCGGAGAGTGAAACGCGGGAGAGCGGTGCCCGGGCCTTGGCGGGTGGGGGCGGCCGTGGGGGGACGCGGGGTGCTGACACACAGTGCGGTTGGCATCACTCACTCGCTCTCCTGTGCCTGCCTTGTGTCCCCAGCGTGTGGACCGGAAAACCGAAGCCCAGGGAGGGAGGCCCACGGAGCCGCAGAGCTGGTGGGCAGCCGTAGCAGCTACATAATATCCTAAAACGTCCCGCTTGAAACAGTAAAGCTTTGTGCAGGGTGGCAGCGTGGGGGGCTTAGATGGCTGGTTCCGGCTTGAGGTCATGCACGAAGCTACAGTCGGGCCCCCGGCTGGGGCTCCGGGGCCCTGAGGGCCGGTCCGGCTGCAGGTGCTGCTTCCAAGGAGGCCCTCCCGTGGTCCTCGCCGCGTGGACTCTCCCCAGGGCTGCTTGGGTGACCTCACCGCGGGGCGGCTGGTCCTGCAGGGCCAGCGGGTGGGAGGCAGGGGGGCACCCTGCCTTGGACATCACACTCGGTCATTCCTGGAGACTCTCAGCGTTTGCCCAGGCCAGCCCTAGTCAGGGTGGGAGATGGCCCCCCGGGGCGTGGGGCCAGGGGGAGGCCCCCCAGGACGGCCTGGGGGCTTCTGCAGGGGCGCAGGCTCTCCCCGCTGTTGGTCTTTTGCGATGACCAGGCAGGTGGGGCCCAGGTTCCCATCGTCCACCGAGGCCCACCGTCTCTGGACCTGAGCCCTCGGGAGACCCGTCCTCCCCACTGGAGGGGGCTGGCCTGCAGGCTCCCGACCGCCCGCGGCACGCAGTGAGGTCAGCGTGAACGTGTCTGGCGGATAATGTGTTTATAGGACGGAGGTCCTGCACCCCGCTACTGATGCTGGAAAATAGATTCCAGATCTAGGGCCATCCGTGGCGTGGGGCATCCGCGGCTGCCCACGGCCGACCACGGCATGAGAAACCACAGCAGTTCAGGCGCCTGCACGCTTCCACGGTCCCTCCTCTCCAGGGCTACGGACAGTCGGACTGTGGCGCACTTGGGGTGCTGCCCCCATAGCCGGGAGTCAGAGCTGCCCTTCCCTCGGGTCTGAGGACCTAATCCTCCACAGCTCACGACGCAAAATGGGGGCCACGGTTACCAGAAAACACACGGGGACCCGGGTGCCTTCCTTGAAAGGAGAGAGAACCCACTTGCCGAGGAGACCCCTCGGTGCTTCTGAAGGCATTTACAGAATGTGTAAAAAATGCAACGAAAAGGAAACTGCAAAGGAACAAATTCTTGGTGGGAGTTTCCGACACGCGGCTGCTGGTTCTGGTGCCGGAGGGGCGCGCCCCGTGAGGAAGGGAGAGGCGGAGCCCCTGGGTTGCCGTCCTCCTTCACCCCCAGGGATGGACATTTCGATCACGAAATGCGCGTCTCTGAATACCCGCCAGCAGGCACCTGCTTTGCCTCCCAGGAGCCCACCTTCTGCTGCTTGTTCTGGGGGCTTGGCCGGGCTTAGCGGGCCCTGCAGCCCCGCTGGTGAGGAGAGAACCAGCAGAAGGAGGCAGGGCCGCACGGCTGGCGGGGTGGGGTCTGCAGATCCTGTGGGCCTCCGGGAGCTTGGGGGGGGGAGCTGGGGGGGAGCCCGGAGGGCACGTGGGAGGTGGAAGGGGGGGTGAGGCCGTGGGGCGGCCCCCACCCTAGGACCCAGTGAAGGAGCAGTGGGGCGGGGTCAGCACCACGGCCAGCTCGGGCCCTGGCCCCACCCCACCCCGGGAGGCCCACCGGGGACCACCGAGGCCCACCGAGGACCACTGGGGACCACTGGGGACCACCGGGGGGGGCAACGGCACAGCAGTGCCCACGCGGAGGACCGGCCCAGGTTTGCCTTTCCTTCGGGAGGAGGGGTCGGCATAGAGGAGGCCCACCACCTGCTCCCTGGAGGATGGGGGCTTCCAGAGCAGGGCGCAGCACCCTGTGGTCTGTCCCTCCCACTGGGCCTGATCTGTGGGTGAAGGAACCAAGCCCCAGAACTTAAGTGAAGGCCTCAGGTCTCCCCGTTGCCAGTGGAGGGCCGGCCACGCCAGGAAGGCTGCTGGGAGCACTCTCCTCCCCGAGGCCCCTCGCTTCCAAGACCGCGCTGCTGGCCACCGTCCTACGCCCCCCCCCCCCCGTCCCATGTCTCACCCCATCCTGGCCTGTGTTTGCCTCAGGGACGGACCCCACCACTGTCGCTCAGAAGAGCTGCTGTAGCTTCTCCAGAGCAGGTGCCGCTGTGAGGCATCTTTTCTGATGGTCCCCTGACCCATCAGGGTCCAGCAAGACAGAGATGGTGCGCTTAGGTTAAATCCCGGGGGCCGTGGGGCGGCCGTTCCAAGTGGGTGCCCTGCCAGGGACCACACAGTATCCCGTTCCCTGGGTGTGTAGCCACTGAGCTGCTGCCTTCCCCCACCCCCACCCTCGGCCTGCAGGGGTGTGGGGAGGAGTTACCCCAGGCAGAGTTCTTCCTCCTGCCCCTGGGGTGCAGCCCTGAGAGGAGGATACGTGCTCTGCTTCCCTCCTTCCCATCTCCTGCTGGGCTCCCCACCTGCAACCCGAGCAGGAGCGTGCCGGAGTCTGGACACCATCCACACTGCAAGGGGTGGAGAATGTGGAGGAGGGTCATGTGGGGCCCCTCCAAGCCCCATCAGACTCTTGCTCCGAGCTGCGTCCGTGGAGTTGAGGCCATTGCTGCCTACGGGAGATGCTCAAAGAGCACCTGGTCCTGAGGACGCAGGTCTGACCTATGGAGGCCGGAGAGCGTGGTCTCCCCATCCTCGCCGCCTCCCAGGTTCCCAGCATCTGTAGAGGCTGACTTTGCTTCCGTGTGCAAAGCCTCCTGATGAGCTGGGGCTGCCGGCCCCTCCCGAGACCCGGGAGCACACAGAGCTGAGGGCCTTTCCCGGGAATCTGTGCTGCCCTGTGCCGCCCAGATGTGCTTCGCTGGCAAGTTACAAACAAGCAGGTCTGCTCAAGGACCGCTCTGGCTCTGTGGTCTGGCTGGGTGTCGGGGCTGTTCTCATTCAGGGAGGGGGCAGCTCCCCCATGGCATTGAATGCCACCCTCGGGAGGTGCTCATCCTCGGTTAGCACTGCCTGGGCCGCGTGAGTGCGGAGAGACTGGGCCACGGGCAGTGCCAGCAAGACAGCAAGACAGAGATGAGTTGTCTGAGCTGAGCTCACATCTCAGCTGGAGCCCTTTGTCCCACTACGGCCCTGGTGCCTGGCTGTCCCCTGGGCACTTAATGCCAGCCTGCCCTCTCCCCTGAAGCTGAGCGGCCTCCTGTGAGCCTGGCAGGGAGCCTCTGCCCAGCCAGGCCCCTGGCTCCCAGGGCGGCGGCCAGCCCCGTCCGCTCTGCCCTCTGGCTGGGTCCTTGGCACTTGCAGCCGAACCATCCAGCGAGGCTGGCTCCAGCTTCTCCAGCCGGGGCTGCCATCCTAGATCTCCCCAAGGAGGAGAGACCGGGTGGTGGGCTGGTTAACAAGAGGCCCCGGGGGACGTGGCTTGGCTGGACCTGGAGGGGGGTTCAGCCTGGGGGTCCCTCGGGCTGAGGGCTTCTCTGCATCTCACCCTCCCCTTAAAGCAGGGACTCAGTCATCTTCCCAACTCACTGGTCCATTGGCCAGCCCTTCCCCCTCTCACCCCTCACCCCCAGGGGCCGGGTCAGCCCCACGGAGGAAGCCAGACGCCGTCTGGAACCTCGAAGCTAAAAACGTCACACGAGATCCACTCTCCTTGTTCATTTTACAGACAAGGAAACAGGCCGAGGAGGGGCTGTGGCCCATGCGCCTCAAGCTTGCCTGGGTCCTCATCCCGACCTCTCGGTGTCTTTCAGCTCGTGGGCTTCGTCTGTGCCTGCTATGTGGTCAGCGTTTTCACCGAGGAGGAGGACAGCTGTGAGTGTGCGGCTGCCTGTGAGCGCCCGGCCTGGACGCTCCAGGCAGACACGGAGGGACAGGGAAGCAGGGCTGGCGGGGGATGACTCTGCGTCCTCCTGGCCTGTCGTTGGCAAAGCCTGAGACCTCGCCTCTTGGGTCCCCATGCCCTTGGGGTCCTTGCCTGAGCAGAGGGGTGGATGGGGCCAGCCACCTGAGAAGAGATGAGGAGGGGACGCGGGCTGTGGCACCAGGGGTCGTCTGGCCCCCAAGCCCCCAGGCTGGAGGGCTCCCGTGCTGCAGGGCTGGCCCCCCACAGCGGCTGCGGGTGCAAGGCTGAGCCCTCAGACCTCCAGAGGGATGGGCGCCTCTGCCTCCTTGCAGCTGAGGACCAGGCCCTACTGGCTGTGGTGTCCCCATCTCTGGACCCATCTGAGCGGCATCTTTGTTTTCTGCTCCCAGAGGTGGGTCCCCTTGACCTTCCTCTGTTTTGCAACGTCAATGTTCAGACACCTCGCCGGCCCTGACTGCCCCTGGCTCTGACGTGCTTTCCTGGGAAGACCCTGCAGAGGACAAGGCTGGGTGGGTGGGGACTGGGTGCACCTAGGGGGCCATGGCTCCAGGGGGCAGAGCTCCCCCTGGGGTCAGAATGGGGATTCAGAGCCTCTGTCCCCGGGAATCAGGTGGCTGTGGGGTTGGGAGTGCACGTGTCCGAATGGCACGCTGTCCTCAGCCCCCAGACGCCCCAGCTCCTGTGCCGCATGACCCCGACACCGTCTCCCAGACCACTGTGGCTGGGAGAGAACCAAGCGGAGCTCACCTGTTGGTGAGGATGTTTTAGGAGGGGAGCCAGCCCGGGGGTTGGAGATGCGTTGCTCTGCCCAGCAAGCCCTGCTACCCACTGGCCGTGCAGACACAGCCTCGGGGGGCAGGTGATTGAGGTTCGTGGATGTGGGGGGCCAGGGGTTGGGTCACAGTGAAGGTCCCTGCGGCTCTGAGGATCCAGGCTGTCCGGGCCTGCTCTGTCCCCCCAGGCCACCCCCCTCCCCCGCCGCTGAGCTCGACGGTGTCCACTGGGGAGTCCCACTGTTCGTGCCCTGGAGGGACACGGGCAGCTCTGAGCTGGGCCTGGGCTGGTGCCTGCCCTCCCCGGGCCCTCAGGCTCGCGCCGGCCTCTGCCGTGACCGCACCAGCGCTCGGGCTTCGGCGTGTGCTCCATCTGCCCTCGTTTCCATTGTTTGGGTCTTGTTTTATTTGGGTCTCGATTTCTTTCAGTTGATTTCATTGGTGGATTTGACCCATTTCCTCGCTACCACATCAGTGAAAAGCCTTCCAACCTCTTGCTCAAGCAGGTGTACTTGTAAGTATGGCCTCGGCCTCGCCAGTCGGATTAGCTTCTCTCCCTGTGGAGGCCTCACCAGGCAGCCATCTGTCCACCCATCCGTCCGTCCATCCGTCATCTGTTCGTCCACCCATTCCTTCCTTCTCCAAGATCAGCTCCGTGCGGGCTCTGGGCTTGGCCCCCACCCCCTGGGGCTCCATGCCCAGCAGTATATGGAGTCGGGTCTAAGACAGTTTTGTTCTGGGGGCTGAGGGGGCAGGGGGAGGCCACCTCCCAGGAGGGTGGCCTGGCTGTTCTCTAGGGGCCTCACTGTGCCAGGAAATTTGGGGTGTTGGTTTCCTATCTTTGGAAAAATCAGACTTTTCTCTTAAAAAGCAGTATCCACGACCCCAGGCTCAGGGTGACAGTGCCTGGGCCACCGGCCCACCTCTCAAGCAGCCAGCTTTGCCAGGTCCCACACCTAAGCCTGAAGTTTGGGGGGCCCCAGAGGCAGCTGGTGGTCCTCCTCCTGGTAGAGCTGCGCTTCCTTCATCCCACCCAGGCCATCAGACAGGATTCTGCCCTCGGGCCACACCCGTGGCATCCCCTGGGGACCCTGGCCCTCTTGGCAGCCACACCTTTTCCACCCCATAAGAGAAGGCCCACCTCAGCCTAGGGCCGTCTGGGGGAGCAAGCCTGTCTGTCCCGTGACCGGAGGGCACTCACTCGGGCCCTGCGCCAGGGCGGGGGGTGAGAGCCGACCACCCGGAGCACCACCCAGAGCACGCGCCTCTGAAGGAGTTGGCCAGGCTGGAAGGGCCTCTGGGGGTCTCCCTCCAGCCCTTGGAGCTTGGGTGGCCAGAAGGACCACGGTGGGCCCCTCACTGCCCCCAGCTGCCGGCCCAACGCCTGGGGAGGTGTCTGCAGACACCGGGCTGCGCCGGCCCGGAAGCCCTCCCCGCTGCCCACGGGGATGCTGCCCCTTTTGCATCGGAGCTCTCTGAGGCCAGGGCACGGCAGCCCCTGTTGACTGCTGCCACCCCCCGCCCCCCGCCCCACCAAGGGCTGCTCCCCAGGGGTGCCCTGACCTCTGCCCGCCCCCGCCTTCCCTGCAGGCCTGCGTAAGGGAAGAAGCACCAGTCCCGCCTGCCCCAGATGACCAGATGACCAGTGAGCCTCCCTGCCCTCGGGGCGTCCCAGGCTGGAGATGCTGCAACTTCACACACACACACACACACACACACACACACACACACACAAAGAGGAAGGGAAAGAACAGACTGATCTCTGTCACCGGCAGCCGGCCTGGGACTGCTGCACACCCGCTGCTGGGGGAGGGACATCAAGACGGGAAAGTGTGAGCTCACCACGAGGGGAGTGTAAACCCACGGTGATGCCCCCGCCCCCTGAGCAGCACCTGCCCCCGGGAGGGGTCTCTGGGCAAGTCCCCGCCCACCCAGTGCCCGGCTGCCCGAGCCCCTGGTGGCTCCTGGTCCTGAGCCAGGGGCGCTGTTGTTCACTGAAGGGATTTAAGCCCTGCAACCCCCCCCCCACCAGTGGAAAGTAGAAGGACGCTGCCCCCTAGGCCTCCTTCCTGAGAGGCGGGGGTTTGCAGGACTGAGGCTAGGTGGGTGGGGAGGGGGGGCAGGTGGGGAGCGGCGGCCCTGCTGCCCTGGGGTGAGCCGGCCGCCCGTCCTGGCACAGAGGCTGCTGGGCACCGTCCAGGGAAAGCCCAGCACTTTATTGTGAATCTCCAAAAGCTCTCAAGTGTCAGTAAAAGCGCCTTTACACCCACTTCCTTCCACCATGTGCCGTGTCTGGGCACTTGGGACGGCCGGTTTGGGGGCCTGCGCATGGCCGCAGGGACACGCTGAGATGGATGGGCGCCCGCGTGACAGCCAGCACTGGAAGCGCCTGGGGGGGGAGGGAGGGATGAGCGGGCTGCTCCCAGTGGGCTTGTCCACCGGCCAGGGACCTCAGCCTGCAGGGAGTCCCCCCGAACCACCCCCGGCCACTTGACCCCCTGGGAGATTCTCGGAGAGATGGTGGGGCACAGAATCCTTTGACAACCAGGAGGAGGTTCCCGCCATCCGCAAAAATTTAAGTTCATGCTCCCCTCCCTCACCCGCCTGGCCCTGGCTGCCAGGCTAAGGTCCGGCCCAGGCCCGTCCTCATAACGACACACTCCGGAGCCATCCTGCCCTGGGCCTGGCTGCAGCCCACGCACCCGGCCGGACAGGGGGTGCTATCCCCCCCCACCCCTGGGGAAATCAGGGCAGAGATGGCCCCGGTGGGTTAAGGTGCCCGAGCCGAGCGGTAGGGGCCACCAGGGCACAGCATTGGGAAGGACCCAGAGCCAGTATCTAAGCGTCCAGGGAAGGTAATGGGGTTGATTAGCAACATCTGCCGGGACCAGGGAGGTGGAGAAGTCAGAAATGCCGCCTCCCGCCGGCCCTGCAGCGCCAGGCAGCCCCTGGTAAGACGCGGTGAGCTGGGCTCACAGCCCGGGGCCGTCCTGAGGTCCCTGAGGCCTGGGCGGGGGTTGCCCAGGCCAGGCTGGGACATGCCTGTGGGTAGCTCCGAGCACTCACCTGGCTAGGGCAGGAAGGTACGCACACAGCTGCGGATGGGGGCTCTGCAGACGGGGCACAGCTGCAGGGCTGGCGCGCACTCGGCGCAGACCAAGTGGCCGCAGGGCACGAAGACGGTGCACACGGTGCGGTCCAGGCACACCTTGCAGACGCGCTCCTCCCGCAGGCGCTGCAGCTGCTCCTCTGCATCCCGGGCTCCTGGGGGTTCAAGAACCCAGCAGCACCCTCTGGGCCTGGGCTCCACCCCCTCGCCTGGACACACGCCCCCCGCCCCTCGGACCTCCACCTTGTGTACTGGGCTAATGGAAGAGGAGGAGGGCTGGGGCCAGGCCAGGAACGCCCCCCCAGGATCCGGGGGAGCCAGCCCTGCCCCCGAGTGGGTTCCGCCCTCACCTGGCTCCCTGGCCCCTTCGGACTGGACCTCTCTTCTGGGCGTGGGCAGCTCAGGACTCATGTCAGCACCTACAGGAGCTGTAGGTGGTGAGAACAGACCAGAGGCCCCCAGGGGAAGTGAAACCCCACCCAGAGGGGGCCGCAGGCGGGGTCCCCCTCCCGCCCCTCCCACAGCATGCCTGAACCCCCGAGCCCGCTCCCCCGGGACATGCCCCTGCAGCCCCTGAGCAGTGGCCGCGGGAGCTGTGTGCCAGGCACTGGGGGGCAGCGAGGGAGGGCCGTGTGCTGAGGGCCGGGGGCGGGGGCGCACCTCTGGCCTCCGCGGGGCAGGCCCCATCCTCTTCCTGGAGCAGGTCAGCCACCAGCTGGGACGCGGATACGCTGGCAGGGACCGCCCAGCGGTACTTCTGCTGCACCAGCTGCTGCACCTGACTCCGCCCGAAGCCCATGCGGAGCGCAGCCCGCACCGCTGGGCACTGGCTCCACACGGACCACTCCTGGCTGCCCCTGGCATCTGCAAGGCAGGGTGAGGGGCAGCCGGCTGGCCCCTGTGGCCCGCCACCAGGGCCACCTCCACACAGGGGCCTCCGCGGCCACTCGGCAGCGCTCCCGTGAGGGCTGTCGCCCGAGCCTTTGTTCAGGGGTGTCATCAACAGCAAAGTGAGCAGAGCCTCGTCAGCAAGGCCCTAGAGACGGCCCCCCACCAGGTGCCCGGCGCTGCTCACGTAGACCCGGCTTAGTTCTAAATGGGGTTGGCACCATTGGCTTTCGGGGCTCGGGGAGCAGATGTCCCTCGCTACGCAGTTACAAGAGCCGGGGTCTGAACCTGAACCTGACCGCCCTCAGTGCTGGGCGCGGGGTCAGACGGCACGTCTCCTCTTCGTGCTCCCACTGCCAGCCCTGGGATTGGTGATGCCCATGGTGGCCTCCTCGGAGGTAGCAGGGGACTGCTTTGGCCTCCCCTGAGCACCAGACCCACCGAACGCCTGCGCGCAGCCCCCATGGCCCCCAAAGCAGGCCCACCCTCACACCTGGCCCCACTGTCCCTGCCCCAGGACACGTCACGCATCACGGCTCACCTGACGGGGTGGCAGGGGCCATGTCTTCTGGTTCTTCTGATGGGTCCTGAAAGGAGCCAGAGGACATCTGTGCCCTGAGTAGACACAGGAGTAGGGGAGGGGGGGGACCCGCCCGGCCCGAGCCCTGCAGAGAGAGGCAGGACTCACCCAGGAGCCCAGCAGGTGGCAACAAGCCTCCTGGACGCTGCAGACGAAGTCCTGTCCCTTTGTCTGGAGCAGAAATTCGCACCTGGAGGAAGTCGGTGGGGAGGCGTCAGGGCAGTGGGCCCGGGCTGCTCGGGAGCCCCTCCGGCCAGCGTTGTGCCCGCGCAGTGCCCCCCAGAGGGCAGCTGGGGCAGCCGGTGTCAGCACCTGCTGGGGGCTGTCCTGGAGACAGCCTCTGCCGAGCATCAGGGAAGAGACAGGGAGGATGCTGCTCCCAGAGGGGCCCCATCCCCAGGAACCACCCCCCGGGAGAGGGAAGCTGGCCGTGCCCAGCGCCAGGAGTGGCCTGCAGGGTCTTTACCTGGGGAACCACTTGGCGTGCTCCGTCCAGGGGTCATCCCCTTGCTCCCAGCTCTGCAGACCCCCGTAGCAGAAGAAGCACCTCACTTTGTCTTGCTGGCCTAGGTGGAGGGTGGACGCTGGCCTTGCCCACGCCCAGCCTCCCGGCACCCGCCCACTGGGCCAGGTGTGCCCCCGAGGCTGGTTGTGGGGGCCCCTGGTCTCTGCCCCCTTTGCCCTGTATTCTCCTTGGATCTCACAGGCACCCCACTTTCTCAAAGGTGAAGTGGGGAGAGTGGAGCCCGGGGAGTGGCGCATGGTTCACTCACAGGAAGGCAGGCGGACAGTTAGGGGTGGGGGCCTGGAGCCCCGAACATTCCGTCCCCAGGATGGATTCCAGGTGATGGAGACGGGTGCCTGCCGGGCTCCTGCCTCCATCGGGATGCGGCGCCTCCCGTCTCTGCCCCCACAGCCCTCACCCCGGCCTCGCCCTGAGCCTTCAACAGAGGCTGCAGGTTGGGGCTGCTCCAGTAGACCCCGAGAGCCTGTCCTCAGGCCCCGGGGACCCCGCGGGCGCCCGCGCACCCCCCCTCCCCTGTCACTTGCCACTGTCTGAGGC
This sequence comes from Urocyon cinereoargenteus, assembly GCA_032313775.1. Classification (NCBI taxonomy): domain Eukaryota; kingdom Metazoa; phylum Chordata; class Mammalia; order Carnivora; family Canidae; genus Urocyon; species Urocyon cinereoargenteus. Next base: position 48,527,711 of record JAVLSZ010000026.1, on the reverse strand, counting down.
ACCTGAGGAGGTGGCGGGAGACAGGCCTGGGAAGGCTGCAGGACCCCTGCCCCCCACCCTCCTCACGTGGGGCCAGACCCGCCGTGCGGGGCGCAGGGGCTCCTAGGGGCTGCAGAGCTCCATCGCTCCATCCAGAAGCCCCCTGAGCGGCGCCCAGGCCCCCGAACTCACCCGTGTGGAAGAAGCCTGCCGCGGCCAGCAGCTCAGGCCGCACCACGGCGGTCAGCGGCCAGGCGGAGAAGGAGGCCAGCCGCAGCTGCTCCGAGCCCATCCCGGGGAAGGCCGGCCTCGGGGGGCCAGCCCGGGGCTCCCCTGCCTCCTCCTCCTCTGCGAGGGGGCGCAGCTGGCCCAGGATCTGCCCGTCCACGCGGTCCCGGCCTCCCCAGCACCGGGCGCAGCGGCCGTCCCAGCCCTCGGTGTGGCCACACGGAGAGAGGCGTCCGCGGCCAAGCTCGGGACCGCGGCACCAGCACTTGGCCCTGTCCTCGGGCCCCATGGAGCCCACACCGGCCCTGGCCAGGCCCGTGGCAGTGATGGGACCCACGGGAGCCAGTCCTGGAATGCGCCCAGCCGGCCCGCCTCACGCCTCCTGACCCCTGGGTCCTGCCTGGGGACAGCAGTGGCTGTTGCCTCCCGCAGCTGGCACGGTCCTGCCCCTGATGCCCCAGGTGGGGGAGCGGCCAGGGGGCCCACTGCCTTCTGGAAGGGGCCAGCGTGGCAGCCAGCATCACGCGCTCTCTGCAGCAGGGCTGTGTCATGGGGCTCCCAGGCAGGGGCCGCGGTGCTGCGAGCCTTGATCCACGCACAGGCTGCACAGGGATGAGGGGTGACTCTCGGTGACTCTCAGGAAGGAGAGGGCGGGGCAGGAGCCCGGACACCCCTCCCGAGGCAGCAGGGGCTAGCGTAGGGGGAGGGGGAGAAGGGGCAGGCCATGCCGTGGGTCAGTTCCGCGTTCCTGGGTCAGATGCCAGTGCCAGCCCCCGAGGGCACAAGGTTCCAGGGGCTCTGACCTGTGCAGCTATGCCCCCCAGGGGGGAGGGCAGCCCCTCCCACAGGGACGACACCGGGCTCCCATGGACAGGGACACCTAGGGAGGGGCAGGCTCCTGGGGCACGTTACCTGCCATCCTGCTCTGAAGCCTGAGCAGAAGGGGGCATGAGACACGCGTGTGGCTGCAGGGCCGGAGCAGGAGGGCCTCCGCGGGTCACTGTGCAGCTCTGGGCCGTAAGCCATGGAGACTGGGGACACCTGGGCTTGTGCCCCTGCTCTGGGGAAGGGGCTGGGCTCGCCTCTGTGACCTCTGTGACCTCCCTGCCCAGCTGGGACAAGGCTGGAGGGTGAAGCCACACAGCATAGGCTCAGTTTCCCCCTTGGAATTAGAGCCCCCGCGGCCTGGTGACCCAGACAGCAGGGACCTTTGGGGAGGGGTCACAATTCCCACCGCCCATGCCGGCTGCATCGGGCCAGTCCCACTGCTGGGCCGACCAGACCAGCCAGCCCACTGCCCGGCCCGGGGCCCCCTGCTCTGCCGCAGAACCGGCCCGCCTCCCCGGGCCTGGCTGGGGCACCCACCCTGCTGGGTAGGCCTGGGGTGGCCCCACTGCCGGCCAGGGGTCCCAGGCTCCAATACCGCACTCGCCCAGGCCCAGATCAGAACCGCTGGCCACGTGGGATGGGCTTCGCTCAGAGCTAGTCATGCCACGCAGTCTCCACCAGCCGCTCAAGCCCAGGGCCCCGGGTGCCCCCACCCCAACAGTTAGGGAACGTGAGAGGACGGCTGCACCCCGGGGAGCTGCAGCGCCCAGGTGGGCAGAGCAGGCTCTGATGCGGACGGAGGGACAGAAAGGCTGGATGGGGGGTGGGGGCCGTGTGCCTTCCCCCCACCCCGGCCCCACGGCCCCTGTCCAGCGGCCCAAAGCTACTGCCTGCTTCCCGGAGCCAACCTGGCCCTTCTGCCCGCCCAGGCCCTAAGCCCTCTCTCATCCCTAACACGCTTTTCCTGGCAGCGCCCAGCTGGTGTCAGCACGTCTGCCCACAGTGCAGCAGCGCTTGCAAAACAGCTGTGTGAACAAAGTGAGGAGGGGCACCCGGGGGCTCAGCAGTGAAGCATCTGCCCTCGGCTCAGGTCATGATCCCGGGGTCCTGGGGTCGAGCCCCATGTCGGGCGCTCTGCTCCTCGGGGCGTCTGCTGCCCCTGCCTCTGCTCCTCCCCTGCTCATGCTCATTCTCTCTCTCCCTCAAATGAATAAATACATTTAAAAAAAAAGAGTAAAATGAGGAACCAGGACCTGCTGACAGGTGGTAGGGGTGTAGGGGCTGATCAGGGGCAGGGGGGACTAATGGGGGGCCGGGGGTGCTGACAGTGAGGAGGGAGGGCAGGATGGGGGCACAGAAAGGGCTGACGGAGGGGCTGACGGTCGGGGATAGGGCTGCCGGCAGGGAGGGCCATGCCCCAGGGGGGCTCACAGAGGACTGTGAGGAGGCGGAGGGGTCTGGGGTGTAACCCTGGTTAGACCTGGCCAGGTGCCCGTCCCAGGTGCCCTCACTCCCTTCCGTGTAGGGGTGTGTGAACTGGGCCTTGAACCTAGCCCGGGCTCCTATATGCCAGCCTATGCCCCCGTGCCGGGGGTGGGCGCTGGCCCCTCGCCCTTGAGGAAACCCGTCACTGTCCTGGCTACACCCGCTGCTCAGCCCCGATGCTGCCAGGGTCCCAGAGTCCCCGAAACCTTCCTCTACCAGAGGCCCAAAGCCACCGGGTTCCCTGCAGGAGATCCCGGGAAAGGATGTGGCTGGAAACCAGGCAGCAGTGACCAGGGCAGCCGCACCCCCTTCTCTACGCACCCCATGCCCGCTCCCGAGGGCAGAGTGCCCAGTGGACAGTGGAGAGAGGGACGGGGGATGCCTTGGGGGCAGGGGGGCTGGGCCCATGGGCTGGTCCCAGGATGTCCAGGCCCTTGTCCCCGTCCGTGCCCCACTGTCCAGGATACAGAAGGGTCCTTACCTTTGGCCCCCTCAGCAAACCCCAAGGGCACCTGCCCCAGGGTCTGTCTGCGAAGTTTCCTCAGGGGCGACCCCTCTGCCCCGCGGCACCCCCAGGCTCAGATGGACAGAGAGGTGGGTAGCGAGTCTCCAGCCCATCCAGCCCCCGGCTTGCTGTGGACCCTCTGGACCTGGGGCCGGCCGGGGGCTCCGGGGGGGCCCTGGCAGCGAGGCGGCTCCCACTGGGGCCTATTCCCTCCCATCCTGCCGCTGGGCGCTGGGACGGAGACGGCGGGTCCCTCCCTCATTACAAAGTGGGGGGAAGGCGGCGTCTCCCGATGTGGAATCTCCCCCGAAAGGCGGGTTTGCTGCCCGAGCCGAGGGAGACCCTCCCCTCCGCACCCGGGGCAGGTGTTCCACAGGCCTCGGGCGCGCGTCCGTGCAGAGCCGCCCGCGGGAGCAGAAGCCTGGGCCTGGCTGGAGACCGGGCACCCCTGCGGTGCATCGGAGGGTGGGTGGCCCTGGGGGGTGGGGGAGGAGGCCCGGCGCCCACGGCCTTGCTCATCCGCACCCACATTTGAAATTCTTGAAACGAATTATCTGCGAGTTGCTTATATAATTAAAGAGCAACGGGGAGATGCAAACAGCTCTCACACGCTTGTTCTGGCAACATTGATAATACTGAAAATACAGAGAAAATAAAAGTCACCGTCTGAACCAGCGCGGAGGCACCGCCAGGGCCAGGTTCTGGGTCTGAACTTGTCCCGAAGCTATGTCGCAAGGTGTCATCCTGGGGCGGGGGGGACCCCTGCTTGCTTCTTTGAACCTCCCTGTGAACCTGTGTTTCAGAACGAGCCGCTCAGGCGCCCAGAGCCTCGCCCACTGACACGAGCTTGGCCGCCACCACGGCCACCGCCCCGCCGCCCACTCCCGGGCCGCCCGGCTTCTCTGCTAACCGGGCAGCTCTCACACACGGAGGGACCTGTGCCAACGCCTCGATGGCTCCCCTCGTTGACTTGGGGCTGCCGTGTCCTTACAGCGAAGTCTTCCCAGGTAGGACGATGCCAGACGGGACATGAGCAGACACCCGGGTCACCCCAATCACCTACGGCTGGGGCTCTGAAGGCCACCCCGGACCCACGCAATTTGCTCCTGGAGCCCGACGAGACTCCCGCCCTGCCAGAGACATTCAGAGCCAGCTGGGGTTGGACGGGAAGGTCCTGGGGGGGACTTCTCCCCACCAGAGTGAGGGGCTGGCCTGTCGGGTAGGAGAGGGGCCAGCTCAGCATCACCACCCACAGTCCCCCTCCCCGAGCCACATGCCCACCTGAGAAGGTTCTCACGTGGAAGCCGTGTGATGTGCCCTTCACACAGCACCGCCTTTCCTTGTAGATGATTGGGGCCAGGCCGGCTGCGGGGTCGGGGGGGGGTGTCGACCCACTGGACGCACTCCCCGGGGTGAGGCTTCTGAGGCCAGGCCTGAGTCCACAAAAGGGGGGGAAGGGAAGTGGAAGGTCAGCCCCTGGCTCTTGGGCCCCCGGGTCAGGCCTGCTGCCCAGGCCTGGAGGCATCCCACAGACCGCCCTGAGAGGGGCAGGAGGCCCCCTCCTTGCTGGAAACAGGCTCCGTGAGCTCTCCGCCCGGGGGCCCAGAAGCCTGGCAGCCACAGGAGCCCCCACTGCGGCCACGGAGCGAGGACTCCAGGCGACCACAGGGCAGCAGGCAAGCGCAAGAGAGGCCCAGAGAGGCTTTGGGCTTCAGAGGGGGCAAGAGGAGGTGGGCGAGGATGGGGGCTGAGCCCTGGCGCTGGGAGCCTGCACACACTCCCCCCGCCGTGTCCTCACTGCCGCCCTCCTCACCTCACGGCCCCTGCCCGGTAGCCCACGCTCCATCTAAGGCCGCGGACCCAGTGCTACAGCCGGGCCCCTTGGTGATGGTGACGGGGACTCTGTCCTCGTGGCTGCTGCCAGCAGAAGTCCCAGCCTCAGCACAGGGAGGCCAAGGCACGGTAGAGGCCAAGGCAGCCAGCGCGGGAGGGCGAGAACCATGTCTGGGTGGTTCTCTGTGGGCTCCTCCCGGCCCGGAAGGGTGCCTGGCCAGGGTGCCACGAGGACCTGCGGGAGGAAGACCAGCGGGGGGTGGGTGGGGAGGGAAGGGAGCCAGACGGGCTGGATTCCACTGTGTTGTCCCCCCAGAGGATGCCTCTGTGTACCCCACCTCCTTTTTTTTTTTTTTAAGATTTTATTTATTTATTCATGAGAGACACACAGAGGCAGAGACCCAGGCAGAGGGAGAAGCAGGCTCCCTGGAGGGAGCCCGATGCAGGACTCGATCCCAGGACCCCGGGGTCATACCCTGAACCAACGGCAGATGGTAACCCCTAAGCCAGACCCTGTGCCCCTCCTTCTTCACCCCTGCATCCTGCCTGTGCTCTCCAGTGGACCCTGGGGTATAAGTGCTGGTTGGGGTCACAGCAGGAAGCATAAGGAGGGAGAGGGCAAGTCCCTGATCCTGGGGGTGTTCCTCGGGGGTCACTGCAGCCCTGCTGGGGGCCTTGGGACCTGTGGACCCCGCGGCCGGCCGGCACGGGGACGGGGGGGGGGGGGGGGGGGGGGGGGGGCGGCTGAGGGGGGCTGGAGGGGGCCGCGGGCAGAGCCGCCAGAGGCCAGCAGGTGGCGCGTGGGGAAGCTGAGCCCGGGCCGGAGCCTCCGGCCTCTCCCCGCCTGCCCCGCCGAGCCCACTGGACCCACGGGGCTGCCTTGCTGGTGGGGCCCGAATCCCCTCAGGCCCATGGAATCAGATTCTTTCCTGGGCTGCGCGGGCCTGGGCGGGCCGACGGCCTTCAGCGCCGCTGAGCCTGGCTTCCTGCTGCTCCTTCCCCAAGCACAGGTGCCCCCCAAAGCTGAGCCCCGAGGACGGGGGACGGACAACGGTGCGCACGAGGCTTGAAGGGGAAGGAGGGATGCGAGCAGCCCACTGTCCTACCGCAAAACCTGGGAGGCCCACCGGCCAGACGTCCTCGGGCCAGCTCTGCTCTCGGCAGCCCACTGGTGTCATCTGGAACCCTGAGCAGCCCGTATCTGGGCCCAGATCCCAGCCTAGGGGCCCAGGGAATTGTTGGGTTCAGCTTCAGGGAGCTCAACCCAGCTTGGGCAGGTAGGGGGCTCCAGGGAAAGCAGAGCTGACAGGTCGCATCAGTAAACGGGCCCCAAATTCCCCAACCCCGTGCGGGCAGAGCTCACGGGCTGAGTGGATCATAGGCCCTCCAGACCTCTTCTGTCTCTCCCTCGCTTTGGATTATCAAACTCACGAGACGCCGAGTCCTGCTTGGGATGCCCGGTGGCTCAGCGGTTGGGCGTCTGCCTTCAGTCCTGGGTGTGACCCCGGGGTCCTGGAATCGAGTCCCGCATCGGGCTCCCTGCAGAGAGCCTGCTTCTCCCCCTGCCTGTCTCTGCCTCTCTCTGTGTCCCATAGGTAAATAAATAAAATCTTTTTTTTTTAAGATTTATTTATTTATTCATTCAGAGAGAGCGAAGAGAGAGGCAGAGACACAGGCAGAGGGAGAAGCAGGCTCCATGCAGGAAGCCTGATGTGGGACTCGATCCCGGGTCTCCAGGATCACACCCCGGGCTGCAGGTGGCACTAAACCGCTGTGCCACTGGGGCTGCCCCAATAAATAAAATCTTTAAAAAAAAAAAAGGTATAGGTCCTACAGAGGAGGGAGGACTTGGCTGGGCCCCAAGGTCCCCCAGAGTGAGCCTGAGGATCAGACCACCCAGGAGGCCCGGGCAGGCTTGGGAGGGAAGGCGAAGCAGGGCTGAGTGTGCCGGTCAGAGAGCGGGAGGGCATCACGGCAGAGGAGACGAGCCCGTGGCTGGTTGTCGCGAGGACTGGAGGCGCTGGACGGCGCAGGATGTGGTGCAGCTGGTCGTGGGTGCCACCGGAGCAGTTAGGCTGACGATGGTAGCCCAGGCTCCGCAGATGCCCTCGTCGGGAATCTGAGGTCTGGGCCTCGCGTGCTGTGCACGGTCACTGGTCACTGTGGTCAGAGCTCTCAGGGGCAAGTGACAGAAAGTCAAAGCTTCACAGAAGGGAAATGTATGGGATCCTGCGGCCCAAAGCACAGGGCTGGCCTGCTTCTCCCCTCTGGCTCTGGCCTCGGCGTCGCGTTCCGTCCTGGCCAGCGAGGCCCTGACTCCTGGCTGCCCGCCTCACACCAGGGGAAGCATCTCATCTCCACACCCAGGCCCCACCCTGGGGCTCCCCGGCTCCCACCGGCCGGCCAGGTGAGGGGCCCACTTCCAAACCCCAGGGACCGAGGTGAGCGTCCAGGAAAGAAACGCGGGCTGCCCTGCTCCACGGGGACGACGCTGGCACGAGAGGAGCAGGCCCGGGGTGCTCCAGGGCCCAGTTCTCTGGCCGCTGGCTCCTGCGGTTCCTCCCCCCCCCGCCCCTTCCTGAGCCCCTGGCGCGTAGTCTTCATGGTACCCTGCGGCCCTGCGACCCAGGCCTGGCCTCGGGGCATTCCACACACTCCACGGGCTGGCACCTGGGGTTTCAAGCTCCGCGGTCACCATCTCGACCTTCTCAATGCTTTTGTCCTTGGACTTGTGAAGTGACATCTGGGGGGATGATGTGGCTAGTGCTGGGGACCTGGGGGTCTCCTTGCTCCCTGCCCCCAGGAGGGACCCTCAGCTGCCCACCGCACAGTCCTCTGCCAGGTGACTGCCACTGCCTCTCATCCCGCGGGGGCCTGGGTGTGAAGGTGGAGGGGCGGCCAGCCACAAGCACGGGCTTGGGGAGCCCAGGAGGGCCTGTGTGCCCCCTGGGAGCACGCTGTGCCCCCGGGAGTGTGACATTACGCAGCCTGCCACGACGGGCCCACAGAGGGTTCTGAGTGAGCCGGGCATTCACCTGGCACAGGGCCTGCTGGGCAGAGCGCTGCCCCCCAGATGTCAGAGGCCGTGAGCCCCTCCCTTTGTCACAGCCTTGCACGGCTCCATTGCCAAGGTCAGTGCCACCTGCATCGGGACAACAGTGCAGTGCCCCTTGACCCCCTGTGGCACCGGCTGCCGGCAGGGTGCATCTCTATCCTGCCCCACACCTGGGAGACACCTGCAGAGATGTGTTGGCAAAGTGCAGTTAAGATTCTAAAGGCACAGGGGCGGCCCAATGGCTCAGCGGTTTAGCGCCGCCTTCAGCCCAGGGCGTGATCCTGGGGTCCCGGGATCGAGTCCCACGTCGGGCTCCCTGCATGGAGCCTGCTTCTCCCTCTGCCTGTGTGTCTGCCTCTCTCTCTGTTTCTATAAATAAACAAAATCTTAAAAAAAAAAAAAATTCTAAAGGCACAGCTCCCGGAAGAGCCGGGTGCAGCCTACGGGCACAGATGGCCTGGGGGGTGCTACTGGGCCCTGCGGGGCCGTCACGCGGAGCGGGTGGAGCAAGGGCACCCGCTGCGGACAGGACCGGCCGCTCGGAGCCAGGGGCTGGTTAAAGTCCTCCAGCTGGCCGTGGATGCGCTGTGCGGCCTGGCGAGCTCTCTAACTGCGGAGGCTCCGCCGCCCCGGGGTCCCAGACCTGCCGGCCGCACCTCGCGTGCTCCCCACTGTCCCCAGGTGCCTCCGCAGCCCAGCTGCCTGGCAGGCAGTGGACGCAGGCCCAGCCCGGCCGCGGGGAGCTGCCCCGTCAGCGGCACGCAGCTCGCGTTGTGCCCCGGCTCCTCGGCCTCCGGGCAAGCAGCCGCCCGCTGGAGCTCAGGGCTGGACGGGCCCCGGAGGCCTTCCTGAGGCCAGACCGGCACCCTGCCTGCTGGCCCTGCTCTAATCCGAGGTGACCTGTTCACGCCCATCGGGGTCCCTTCTGGGTCACAGGGCACAGCATCTGGCTCACTCCCTGTCCCTGTGCCTGGTTCCCGGGACACAGCAGGTGCTCAATAAAGAAGCTGAGCCACTGCTCAGGCTGTGTCAATGCTCCCCGCTCCCCTTGCCAGCTCCGCAGGGCTGCCCGCTGCGTACCCTCAGCACCCACCTAAGCAGGGCGTGCAGCAGGTGCTCAATGAGCATTATGGAACGAGTGGCCTGATGAAATATTTAAAAAGAGGAGGTTTCAGAACGGTAAAATGCTGTGGATCACAGGAGGCGTGCAAGGTTCCTTCCGGGGGTGGGAGCACAGCATGTCTGGAGAAATGAGCAGGTTTTGTCCCAGACGAAGCAGCCCCCCGGAAGGCAGAGGAGGGGGTCCCAGAAGGAGGTCCCTGATCAGGGATAAACTCCGGGTATGGCTGAGCAGGTGACCAGGGAGCAACCGGACGCCGGCATGGGTGCTTTCATTATTCCTTGGGTGGACGGGGGTCTTCGTTTGTAGGCCCCCAAGGCCAGCTGTTGGGCAAGCTATGTACCCATGGGTCTGTCTGTCCCTCACCCCACCGTTCAGCCTGCACACAGCTCTGCACCGCACTGATGGTGACAGTACCCACCAACGGCTCCCCTCGTCCCACCCAAGGTCACTCCTGGGCTGTCCAGGCTCTGGTGTCGCTGCAGTGAGCATCCCAGCCCGGGGAGTCGTTGTGTCGGAGGGCACTCAGTGGCCGGGCTGCGACGTCGGGTGTGGGAGATCACCCTGAAAGAGGCCGCGCAGATTCATCCCAGCGCGGGGGCGGGGCCTAACGGCAGGCGGCCCTGAGTCCAGGTGACCACTCGGCTGGAGCAAACACTCCCCTGGGTGTTAGACCCAGCTCACACCTGTGTGCCTTTGAGATAACGGAACATCGCAACAAGCCTCGAGAAGTGGCAAGGTTTAGAAGACCCCATTCTAGGAGGCACCCGTCTAAGGGCAGTGGACCCAGGATGGGGTGCACGCTCTCTGCCACGGGACACGCACGCAGCGAGAAGCCTGAGCCAACTGCCAGCGTGGACTCGGCTCCTCCCTAAGGCGGAAGGGTGAGCGGGGCCCAGGTGGGGAGGGCAGGAGCAGAGTGTCACAGGCCATGGGGAGAGCTGGTAGCACAGGCCCTGGGGCTGGGCCACCCGTGCTCCGGAGTTTCCTGTACTGCTCCGAAGCCTAAGCTAGTCACTGCCATCGGGGGCCTAAGCCCACCATGCCAGGGGCTGCCCTGTCCCCAGCCTGCAGGGCCCAAGCCTCTTTGGTCCAAGGAGCTGGCCCGGGAGGGCACAACGGGGGCAGTTTCTCCGACCCCCCTCAGGGTTGGCCCTGGCAGTGGCTCAGCTCCAGACTGTGTCCCGCCACCCCTCCTGGGTCCTCAGGCCTGGCAGAGGGAAAGGCTGGGGTGGCCTAGGGGGCCTCAGCCTTCTGTGCTGGGCTGCAGATTCAAGCTTCTCTGGGGCCCACGCTCTGCCCCCGTCCCCTGTCCCGGGCAGCCCTCGCTCCGCCCCTCACCAAGCCTGGCACGAAACACTTCCAGCGGCCGGGGGCGGGCCTGTGTGGTGGCTGTCAAACCTGTCGCCCCTTTCCTGACCAGCAAGCTGGCATGACTGTGCCTCCTCTAGCCTTCATTCCGGGGCCAGTCCTTCCCCTTTGTGGGGGTAACTCAGCTCAGCCCCTGGACGCTCTTCTCCAAATTTTCCAGTTGATACCACCTGTGTCCTAAGCCGAAAAGTGCTCCCCCAAATTCACATCTACCTGGTGCTTGTGAATGTGGCCTTATTTGAAAATAGGATCTTTGCAGACAGAATGAACTTGGGAGGAGGACTTACTGGAACAAGGTGGGCCCTAAATCCAATGACAGGTGTTCTTTTAAGAGGGAGCCTCAGAGACAAACAAAGGATAAGGCCTTGTGACCCTGGAGGCAGAGAGATGGGGAAAGCCTCGGGCTGCCAAAGCTGCCAGAGGCGGGAAGGGTCTTCCCCTGGAGGAGCTGCGGGCCTGATGACACCTGGAGATAATCAATCTCCGGTGCCCGGAAGCCACCCAGTTTGTGGTCCTTCCTTACAGCAGTCACGGAAACTCACACGGTCCCCCGGGGGCTTCATCCAAGGCCAGCCGAGCTCCAGCAGCCACTTCCTCCGGGGCATGTGGCCTCCCACGGCTCCTTAGGCAGATGTGGGTGAGGATGAGGCATAACGGCCAGCTTTTATGGGCCTGCCCTGGCGCTGAAGCTGTGCATCCCTCATCTATTGCTCATGCTTTACCTGGATGAGGAGAGTTGTCCTGCCCCAAACAAGGGAGGAATGGAGCATAGGACAGGGAAGGGGCTGTAACTGGCTGTGTGGCCCCACGACCCTGTTGTGACCACCATGCTGTCCTGCCTGCGGGTTGCCAGCTGGAGAAGCAAGGAGCAGGGGCTCCAACAGAGCTGAGCACCGGATGCTCCTGTCTCTGGTCACAGGTGCCCTGCTGTTCTGGGCCCTAGGGAGGAGGATGCTCCATGTGGTAAGTCCTCACCTACGCAGAGGCAGACAGCAGCAGCAAGACAGCACTAGGTGCCCTGCGCCTCCACGACCTTGCTGGCAACCACAATCTCAATGTGGCTTCCCTGCATCTACCACCTTTCTGGACAGGACTCACCCCAAATGTGTGACTTCATGTTACCATGAGCTGCCTGTGGCCCAAGTGAACCAAAGTCCTGCTGGACCCAGATTCACCTGCAGGGCATCAGATGTTCCTCTGGGTTGTGCCCAGCCTGCCTTTCCCATCCTTACGTCAGGCAGGGCCCCAGGGAGACCTAGTGATGAGCCATTTGGAGCAGTGGATGCCCCCATGGCCCACCCACCTGCCACCGTCATCTCTACCTCCTCCTGCAGCCGTTACAGATGCTGTCTGGTACCCCACTGATCCTGTCTCCCCAGCGCCGGAGCTGGCTCTAAGCTGGTCTTGGCGTCCCACCACGATCCTAGCAGTCCCCGTCCCCCTGCTTAGAGCATGGCCCGCCTGCTGGCATCTGCCTTGGCCCTGTTTCGGGGAGTGCTCTTCTTGATGCCCACCTGCCTGATGCCCCACCCTGAGCCAGCACTCAGCCTCTCCCCTTCCTTCCGCGGAACAAGCGCCCAGACCTGGGGCTTGTGAAGATGTTACAAGAGCGGGCCGTAAAGGGCTGGGAAGGGGGGAAAGATTCCCCCGCACCTGGGAGCCAGGGTGGGAAGTGGCTGCAGGGGCTCTGGAGCTGGGAGCAGGGTCCAGGGTGAGCGTGGAATAGAACCGCACTCCTTCCAGGAGGTCACGCTCAAGAAGCGGCCGTCCGTCCTTAAACAGAGACCAAAAGGCCCCTCGCCCGGCCGGACTAGGGCACAGGCCGGGCTGACCTCTCTGCCCCCCGCGGTGAAATCTGCGGTGGACGCTGTCACGTGCAATCTGGTGCTGAACTGGGGGCGGCCCTGGAGGCCCAGGACAGCGCTGGACAAGCAGGACGCTCAGGGAGGCCGCAGGACAGGGCTCCCCGGGACGGCGGCTGCAGAAGGCGAGCGCAGACAAAGCCCAGGACCCCGGAGGTGCGGCCCCCGCGACCGCGGCGCTCACACCATGCTGCCCCTCGGAGGGCCGGGGGACGTCTGCGGGCGGGGGTCCGGCCTGCTCTCGGTGGCTCAGCTGGGGGCCGCACGCGCCGGCTGAGCTTCAGACCTCGGGGCTGCGCCCGGGCGCCCCGGGCCCAGGCCGGGCAGGTGCGCGTCCCAGCAGGCCCGCCGCAGCCCCGCCGCTCCGCCGCCGCCGCCCACGTGACTTCCCGGGCGCGCTCCGCCCCCGCCGCGCGATACCAGGACCCGCGGCGCGAGATCCGTCCCGCCCGGCGGAGGCGCGCAGGCGCGGCGCGTGGCGGCCCGTCGGCGCTCCCGGCCTGCCCCGCGCGCGCTGACGTCGCGCAGCCTCGTCCCCGCCGTCGCCGCCGCCGCCGCCGCCGCCGCCATTGGAGTCGGCGCCTCGTCCGTGCGTCCCGTCCAGGCTCGTCGCCCCGCGAGCGCCCCGCGCGCCCGGTAGTCGCCGCCGCCGCCGCCGCCGCCGCCGCCCGGCCGGCGCCCGGGGAGGAGGCGGCGGGCCCGGGGCCGCGAGAGCGCGGGTGACAGGCCCGGCCTCGCGGGGAGGCCCGAGCCGGCGGGCGCCCCGGCCCCGCGCCGCGCCGGGCTGTTCATGAAGCATGTCGGCCACCAGCGTGGACCCCCAGGTGGCTGCGGGGCGGGCGCGGGCGCGGGGGCGGGCGCGGGCGCGGGGGGAGGGCGCCGGCGGGGGCGGGGCGGCCGGGCTGGGGGCGGGGCGGGGCGGGGCGGGGCCGCGCGCCCGGGACCGGTCCTCGTGGGTAACTTTGTGTCTCCCGCCCGCCCGCCCCGGCTGCGCGCCCTCCCGGCCTCTGCGGCCCCACAGAGAACGAAAGGACAAGACGCTAAAGGTGAGCCGCGTGGGCCCGGGCTGCGCGGGGCCCCCGACGGGCGGCGGGCGGTGGGGCGGGGGTGGGGGGGCAGGTCCGGGAAGGGCATCTGGAACCGGAAACTTTGCCCCCGTGTGCTTCCGGGAGATAACCCCGAGGCTGCGGAGCACGGGGCTCCTGCGGGTGCTCAGGGACCCTCGGCCGGACGGGGACGGGGACGGGGAGGGGGGGAGGGGCCGCCCCCACCCCTCGGCCCCCTGCATCCCGGGATGTCGTGGCTCCGGACAAACCCCCAGAACGCGATCTGGGGAGAACCCGTAAGTGACACTTGCTTTTTTTTTTTTTTTTTTTTTTTTTTTTTAACTCGGGTGTAACCAAATATGGTTCATCACGTTTTAAGATTGGAAGAGGCCCAACGCTTTATTTACCTTTTCTTTTTTTTTTTTCTTGCCTGAGCCATGGTAACAGTGGGAAGTAAGTGGAGAGCCGGACAACGGCGAGCTCAGAAGCTTCCCCGGCTGCCCTGCGCTGGAAGCCGCGGCGGGGGTCCCCGTCCTGCAGGCACCCTGGGCCCACCGACCTCCGCTTGGTCGTCTTAACCAGGACCCAGTTACTAGTTCCTTGTGTTACTCTGTCTGCACCTGCGTGTTGCCGGCTTCTATCAAATTATGATTAGCTTTGCGTCAAAAACGTGAAGTTACTGGAAGTTGTGCATCACCGCGTTAATTACTTGTGTACCTATTAGTTGGATGCTGGTTGTCTTCCTTTTTAAATAAAGGCAGGTTCTAGGAATTGACGGGTGTAGACTTGCCTACTTTTTTTTTTTTTTTAAAGATTTTATTTATTCATGAGAGACACACAGAGGGAGAGAGAGACAGAGACACAGGCAGAGGGAGAAGCAGGCTCCATGCAGGGAGCCCAACATGGGACTCGATCCCGGGATCTCCAGGATCACGCCCTGGGCTGAAGGCGTTGCCAAACCACTGAGCCACCCGGGCTGCCCTAGACTTGACTACTTTTGATCTTAGTGCATCAAAGCTACTTTTTTAAGATTCAAAAATTATATTTTTCCTTTTTTTTTTTTTTTGTTCTAGTACAAAATGGTTCTTTGCATCAGAAGGATACAGTCCATGACAATGACTTTGAGCCCTACCTTTCTGGACAGTCAAATCAGGTGAGTTTATTTTATGGCCTATATCTTTATGTTCATTTTTGTTGAGTTTTGTAACACATTTTTATTGTTAACATTTTTTCACCTTATTCTCCTGAACGACCAAGAAGCGCAGTATAAAGTACTAGCAATAGAGAGCATACTGACCACTTGCTTGGTTGACTGTCCTTGAGTTACACGTAGGGCATGAGCGCAGTGAAGCGGGTGTGCTCTCAGAGGAAGCGGTGTCCCACGGGGCCTGCATGCAGGTGGGCTTCTGCTAGCCTCACATGGATGGCTCAGTAATGCACTGTTTTTGATGAAGTGGAAATGTGTGCAGTTTTCTGAAATTTTTTGGTGATTTATTTTACCTCTGGGCAATTAGAATAGAATAGGTGGCCTAGGAGAGCATCTAAGAACTAAGCTCTGGAGCCAGACTTTGGTCTCATGTTTGAATCTTCACTCTACCACTGACTCCCTGCCCCTTCCTTAGGTGACTTGCCTTCTCTCTACCTCTCTTCCTGTTCAGTAGACCCGGTTGTAGTGACTGCCCACAGAATTGTGGGGATGGTAACAGCGAGTGGCTCACGTGAAGCTCTAACTGGTACCTGTGCAGGGCCTGAAAGGTCACAGCTGCCCATTTTTCTTGGGTGCTTCAGAGTTCGTCAACCTTGGCACTATAGATGTTTTGCGCTGAAACATTCTTTGGGGGGCTGCGCTGTATGTTGTAGGATGTTTAGCAGCCTCCCTGGCCTTTATCCATGAGATGCCAGTAGTAACTGACTCCCCTGCACACACGCCAGTGTGACAACCAAAAATGTGTTGGTGGTGTCTCCTGGGGGCCAGCTTGCCCTGGTTCAGTCCACTGGGCTAGTGCAGTATAGGCTTAAGCATGATGTCTACCAGGTTTTAAATATATTACATCTGTTTGCTTTAGGATAAAACCAGGCTTTGCCTTTTCCTGCAGTGGAGTAAAGTTAGTTTGTTCCTTTTCTTTTTAGTCTGCTCTTGTCTAAAGAGTCTTAAAGTTTCTTAGAACTTTTCTCCAGTTTTCTCCTTTTTATTGCATTGAGCAGCTCAGCAGCAGAGGCACCAAGGAGACCCTTTATAGAGCCTCCCTGGACCCAGCCCCAGCCCTCCTCTGCACAGGACCTGGAGCTGCAGAGTAGAATGGCCTGGCTGCAGTGATGCATCATTAGAGCTAATGGCAAGAAGTAAAACAGACCTAATTTTATTTTGGTATTTTATTTTTTCCTTATGTGATTTGAATATAGCAGAAGTATATTCTAAATTTTAACCAGAGTAAATTGGAGGGGGTTGCTTCACTATTCTTGAAATACGTTTTTATAAGGCAGGAGCTTTCATGTTATTTGGGAGGACTGCTTTGGAAGTGGAGCAGATGATTTTTTGTCAGGAGGGTAGTTACAGCTGTTCCTCCCTGGGGAAGCTGGCTGTGAAGACCATTGTAGGTTGACATTCCCATGAACAGCCTTAAAACAGCTGCGTTATCTTGGCCGTTAGGGTGTGTGCTTTTTCAGCAAGATGGTTAATCAGCACGCTCCTTAAGAGTAAATGCATGCTTTTGATTGAGAACAGATTTTCCAGAAACACCCAACTGTGTTTGGGTGTGTAGGAAGCAGGTAACAGGAGAGCTCTCAGATCCTCCTGTTCCTGGTCCTCTTGTTTTGTGGATGAAGAAGTGGGACTGGAGAGGCCTGGTTGCCCAGGTGGTGGAGCCAGTTTGGCAGCTGGTTCCTCACTGATTGTGGGGAGGGGACCGGGGATGCGTGTCCATGGCAAGGGCTCCTATTTTGCTTGTGTTTGTCACTTTTTTATTCAGTGGAGGGTGGGGGCACCATGCGGTGTGGCCTCCTTGCTGATAAGCCCCTGGGAATTGATGACACCCCCGGTTTTGGACTCTGCTGGCGAAGATCCCTGTTGAGGAAAGCTCTTGCGTGTTGGTCCTCCAGGTCTCAGGCTGAGGGTACACCATGGTGTCCAGGCAGCCAGAGTGCTGGCGAGTCAGTGAGAGAAGTGGTTTGTGTGGCCTGGAGCAGCACTTCCAGTTGTCAGTTGAGGTATTGTTGACGTGCCAGGCTGCACGTGTGTGAAGGGTGCAGCCTCATGAGTGACTCTGTGTGCCTGTGTTTGGCCACAGAGAGGGTGGGGGTAGAGCTGTCAGCCCCATGGTTGCTACTTTGTGGCTGTTTTAGTCCACATGTTCCTAGTAGCAAGTTCTTTCTGTTTCTGTGTTTGAGGTTCTCATACCTGGGATGATTAAGAAACTGTTTCAAAGCAGGACTTGCAAGTTAATGTAACTTGTAACATGCTGTGAAGGAACTGTTGTCCTTGGGGTAGGTGATTTTTTCCCCCCAGAAAGGTCTCGGAACACTGCTTCTCGTGTGCAATTTTCCTTCCTAGTTCCCCCCCCCAGGACCATCTTGATGGTCTGGGCCCCTTGTGTGACTTGGAATACATGTTAGCTTTAGGGAATGGGGCAGGCGGGGGGAGTGCTGGGGAGCAGAGGGGCTCTGGGTGAGGGGCTCTGGAGGGGTTCTAGGTAAGGGGCTCTCTGGGGATTTTGGGTGAGGGCCTCTTAGGTTCTGAGTGGGGTTCTGGAGGGGCTCTAGATGGGGATTCTGGGTGGGGTTCTGGGTGAGGGGCCGGTCAGTGTGGGCAGCTACGACTCAGAATACATTCAGTTATCGACACTTGTTTTCCTGGTCACATCTGATGGGACAGAAAGGAACAGGAATAAACTTCCCTAGTTTCTTCTCAATCCTTCAGTTGTGCCGTCTGTGTAATAGGGCACGTTCACTTTATGGGAATGATGTGTAAACTCTTCAGTTCCGAGATTCAGTGCTGGTCTGTCGTAGTCTCTTCTGTAGCCTAATCTTGCCCTGAAGATGTGTCCGTCTTCCTTTCTTGAGGTCCTGTGTCTCCCACAGGCTATGATTAGAAGTCTGTGTATGTGAGAGCATCGGTCGGGGTGGTGGTTTTACCTGCATTGTCCTTAAGGGGATTTGTCATGTGCTATGCTTTGTGTGGCCAACATGCTGAGGGAAAGCTCAGCATGTGTGTCCACCACCCAGCATACACACCTGTGTCCCAGGTATGTAGGCTGCTCGTTGGTGGCCCTGGGTGCACAATGGGCTGAAGAGTGGTCAGGTGGCAGTACATACGTTGGCAGCAAGTGCTCCAGGCAGGCTGCGTCCTGCTTTGTCCAGGATGAGGCCTGTCAGTGGGGTCACATTCCAGTTCACCCTTAAGTGTTTTGCTGGAAGATCAGGCCAGAGCAGTCAGCCCCTACACACTGTAGACGGGTGAACGGACGGACTGGGAAGCTTCACTCCCAGCACAGCCGGGGGAGGAGGGCGTGGGTCCCAGTAGCAAGTGAGGGGTAAACGCACCCATGTCTCTTTACAGAACAAATGACCCACTTCACAGAGTTTTGCAGACTGATTTGTTGCTTGGCTTTTGGAGCTTTGAAAGAAAGGTGGCTGACGCAGCAGGAAAAAGCTGCCAGTGAGATATTGGGGTAAAGGCGTAAGGTAGGCTCAAGGCACACAGCCTGGCAGGCAGCAGGGCGCCCCTCGTGCCCCAGTGAAGAGGGATGCCAGTGGGAGAAGTGTGCAGGGCTGGCCTGGAGCCCATTCCCGGGTGTAGGTAGTGGGCTGGTCGGTGGTGGTGGTGGTGGTGGTGGGGGGTGTTCCAGGCCCTGTGTGGAGGAGGACAGCATGAATGATAGTGCAGGGTGGGGCACAGTGGGACAGCTGCTGGGGGACCTGCAGCCACTGGTCAGGACACTCACTGACGGACAGCTCTATCTGGGAACTGGAAGTGAGTTGTCTTCGCTCCTTTTATTGTGAGAATTTAGTGCCCAAGGAAGAGCTGTAGTCCAAATCGTTTTGTGACTTGTCAGCAAGCTGCAGCTCCACCAGTGCTCGCTGTACCGTGACCCGCCTACATTGGCAGACCACAGGAAGAGAGGGTTAAGTCCTCTCAGGGCTACCACCGGGGCTGACCCCCCCCCCCCCCGATTAGGTCTGCCTTCTGAGCAGAGATGCGGGGTTCAGGAGATGTCAGCTGGGTTGCTTCATCATTGCACAGGATAGTCCTGATTGGAGGCAGCGGAGAGCTGCGTGTCTGCATGGTGGGGTCCGCGGGATTGGAATGCTAGGTTTGTAAGTGGTGAATGTGATGGATGTCATCTTGTGTCTTAAATTATTTCTTGTTACGGTTAAGACTTAAGTGTAAGTCACAAGTGAGGTCCTGGCCTCGTGGGAGTCCGGTGCAGAGCACCTGGTGTCTTACCGAACCATCTTTGGGTGCTGAGGTCAGGCGCCGGGGGTGTGGGGTGGCTGCCCTTTGCCTTGCAGAGCACGTCCCCTGCCCAGACCTGGTGATTGGCTCTCCCCTTTTGACTGGTGCCCTGAAGAGGCTTTTCTGAGGGCTGAGGTTGGGTGCAGGCAAGCTGAGGGAGAGGTTACAAGAAAGGGGCCAGAGTCGTGGACGTCTTTTCTTTTCTTTCTTTTTTTTTTTTTTAAAGATTTTATTTATTTATTCATGATAGTCACACACACAGAGAGAGAGAGAGAGAGAGAGAGAGAGGCAGAGACACAGGCAGAGGGAGAAGCAGGCCCTATGCACCAGGAGCCCGACGTGGGATTCGATCCCGGGTCTCCAGGATCGCGCCCTGGGCCAAAGGCAGGCGCCAAACCGCTGCGCCACCCAGGGATCCCTTGTGGACGTCTTTTCAAGGGAGGGTAGTGCTAGCTGTTTCCAGGCTTGTAGAACATGGATGGTGGCTGTTTGTTGTCTGGGTTTGATGGTTTCGTTTTATTTATTTATTTTTTTTACTTCCTGAGCATTCAAGGATTTTTTGCGATAGGGAAATAGTTATTGCATTTAAAAACGTGATTCTGGAATAGTTTGCCATCAATGGGAACAGCACATAGGAACTGTGATACCTGAAACCCCATGAATCCTAGACGGGACAGGGAGGCAGGATGTGGCTCTGGAGCCTGGCAGCCAGGAGGCTGGGTCAGCATAGCTATGTGTTGGGCAGGGACTGCTGAGGGAGCAGCCCGTTCTCCTTAGGGTCCTCTGGAGAGTTATTCTGCATTCTCATTGCAGGGAGGCAGAGATGCTTGCATGTCTGGTACTCTAGCCTTCCCTGGCTGCCACTTTGGCAGGTCCTGGGCCTGAAGGTGGCACCGAGGGCACCAGACACCCTGTGCAGCCAGGGTAGCTGGTCTTCTCACCTGAAGATAGGTGTGGGGTTGGAGGAGGAAGTCTCTAGCCAGTGTTCTCCGTGTAGAACTTCTTGGTTATTTGAGGTGGAAGGTAGGGGAAAGGATGAGGACCGTTGAGCAGTCAGAAGATGGTGTCACAGACTCAAAAGCTTGCTGTTGCCCCCTATTCTTGTTTTCCTTACAGCCTTTTTCACTCTTAGGTCAGCTGCCCTGGGAGGGGAAAGCCTCTATCCCCTTTCCCGTACCTCTCAACACCCCCCAGCCCTCACGCTCCCTAGAATACCATTTAAGTCACCCAATAGTGGCATCGCCTCTGGGGCCCGGATATCTGGCCAGATTCCTGGTGACTCTTTCCCCAGGGAGACCCTTTGCCAGAACTGCTGATCCCAGGTATAAATCTGCATCCTGGGCTGACTTCTAGAGACTCCCGAGATGAGTTCCTGCCTCGACGGGCAGTGCAGCCTTTGAAAACCCCTTCCTGAGGGTTTGGCTGCCACGCAGGTATTTTCTCAGTGATGGACTTAGTTGAGGCTGGAGCCCGTTGTGAGGGCTTCTCTACCCCGGAGAGCAGGCAGGACAAGGAGTCTTGGTGAAGGAGCTGGTCTGGCCCTCCATGCTGCCAGAGCCACTGTGAGAGCCCAAGGAAATGCCCAGGACAGGGTGGATGTGGGCTGCGAAGCCCCTTTGGACTCAGAAGAGCGAGTGGGCTATCAGGAGAGGTGTGGGGAAGGGCACTCTGAAGTGGCCCTTGCTGGGTGGGGAGGAGTCTGGTGGGAAAGGGTGTTGCAGATGAGGTGGGACGCCCGGGCGTGTTGAGCCATCAGAGAGCTTGAGACCAGATTGCGGGGCAAGCTGCCCCGTCGCCCTGAGTGCCCCAGTTTGTCCTGTGGCTCGAAACCTCTCCTTGCCTTTTTAAGATGTTTTCACCTGCTGCCATGCTGCCTGTGCTATTGGTGTGCGGATGAGCAGGACTGCCAGTTTGATGGGTTCAAACAGTCCGCTTCATGAGGGGAGAGAGGGGGCTGCCGGGTAGATTGCTGATGGCCTGGTGGTGTCACCCAGGTCCAGGACATTGCAGGTGGCCACCTGCCTTCTCTCAGTCCTAGCTTTGTTGTCGCTCGGTGCTCTTTGCCTTCCTGTGAGCAGTGATGGCGCTCTGTGGTCAGCCTCTACCTAAGCAGGAAGTTCCTCCAGCTTGTGTCTTGGAAGCAGTCTAACTCGTCCGTGCTTGTTTCCCCAGAGTAACAGTTATCCCTCCATGGCGGATCCTTACCTGTCCAGCTATTACCCACCGTCCATCGGATTTCCTTACTCCCTCAATGAGGCACCCTGGTCTACCGGAGGGGACCCTCCGATCCCATACCTCACCACTTACGGACAGCTCAGTAACGGAGACCATCATTTTATGCATGATGCTGTGTTTGGGCAGCCCGGGGGTCTGGGGAACAACATCTATCAGCACAGGTTTAATTTCTTCCCTGAAAACCCTGCCTTCTCAGCCTGGGGGACGAGTGGGTCTCAGGGGCAGCAAGCTCAGAGCTCGGCATATGGGAGCAGCTACACTTACCCACCAAGCTCCCTGGGTGGCACAATTGTGGACGGGCAGACAGGCTTTCACAGCGAGACTCTCAACAAGGCCCCTGGGATGAACAGCCTGGAGCAGGGCATGGTGGGTCTGAAGATTGGGGACGTCACCACCTCTGCCGTCAAGACTGTGGGGTCGGTCGTTAGCAGTGTGGCGATGACTGGTGTCCTTTCTGGCAGCGGTGGGACAAACGTCAATATGCCAGTTTCAAAACCAACCTCGTGGGCTGCCATTGCCAGCAAGCCGGCAAAGCCACAGCCGAAAATGAAAGCAAAAAGCGGACCTGTAATTGGGGCCGCCCTGCCCCCTCCGCCGATAAAGCATAACATGGACATTGGCACGTGGGACAACCAGGGGCCCGTGCCCAAGGCTCCGGCCCCGCAGCAGGCTCCGGCCCCCCAGTCTGCCCCACAGCCTCAGCCAGTTGTGCAGCCTCTTCCCACTCAGCCTCCCCCTTTGGCCCAACCACAGTATCCAAGCCCTCAGCAGCCACCCCAAACCCGCTGGGTTGCCCCTCGCAATAGAAATGCGGCATTTGGGCAGAGCGGAGGGACCAACGGTGATGGTAACTCGCCTGGAAATACCCAGCCTAGTTCTGCCCCCACTGTGGAGTCCCACCCGGTTCTTGAAAAACTGAAAGCTGCCCACAGCTATAACCCTAAAGAGTTTGATTGGAATCTTAAAAGTGGACGCGTGTTCATAATTAAAAGCTACTCTGAGGACGACATCCACCGCTCCATTAAGTACTCCATCTGGTGCAGCACAGAGCACGGCAACAAGCGCCTGGACGGGGCATTTCGCGCCGCGAGCAGCAAGGGGCCTGTGTACCTGCTCTTCAGCGTCAACGGGAGTGGGCACTTCTGCGGGGTGGCTGAGATGAAGTCACCCGTGGACTACGGCACAAGCGCTGGCGTCTGGTCTCAGGACAAGTGGAAAGGCAAGTTTGACGTGAAGTGGATTTTTGTGAAGGACGTGCCCAATAACCAGCTCCGGCACATCAGGCTGGAGAATAATGACAACAAGCCGGTCACCAACTCCCGCGACACCCAGGAGGTGCCCTTAGAAAAAGCAAAGCAAGTGCTGAAAATTATCGCTTCCTACAAGCACACAACCTCCATCTTTGACGACTTTTCTCACTATGAGAAGCGCCAGGAGGAGGAGGAGGTGGTGCGCAAGGTGAGTCTGACTCTCAGACCCGTGCTGTAGGTGGGTCCGGGCAGGGCCAAGGCCGAAAGCCGCGGTCCTGGGAGGGTGTGGGCCGTATCACCTGGGCTTTACCAAGCGTGGTCATTAGGGCAGCGATGAAGTGGATGTCGCTATGTAACTTTTCCATTTTGGGCAGCCCGGGTGGCTCAGCGGTTTAGCATCTGCCTTCGGCCCAGGGCCTGATCCTGGGGACCCAGGATCGAGTCCCACATCAGGCTCCCTGCATGGAGCCTGCTTCTCCCTCTGCCTGTGTCTCTCATGAATAAATAAAATGTTTGAAAAAAAAACAACCCAACTTTTCCATTTTTAAGGAACATAATGATTGGGACCACTGTGCACAAATTCTGTCAGGAACACTCAGAAGTGACACTCTGGCAGTGGGGTAGACCAGCGAGGCCGCGGGGGCTGCAGGCCCTGCCCTCAGCACGTGGGAAGCCCCAGTCTAGAGGCCCCTTGAAAACCCAATGTGTTCAGCTTGAACTCTGCACCAGGTGGTAAAGAGGAGCTGGGCCTGGGGCAGGGCTGGAGTGCAGACATTTGAACCCAGAGTGCAAGCCTCGAGGTGGGCTGTGAGGTCATCTCCGTTTCCTGTCCCACTACCGGGAACGTCCCGAGCCAGAGCTGGCACAGCACCTGGAGTGAAGTGTGTGCAGAGCCTGTGACCTGGCCCAGAAATGGGAGAGATAGGACAGCCTAACACACTTCTTTAAGCTGGTATGTCTGGGAGACTTCATCCCGAGATTTGTTCTGCTGATATTAAAACATCCTTTTTATTTTTTTTAAGATTTTATTTATTTATTCATGAGAGACACAGGGGGAGAGAGAGAGAGAGAGGCAGAGACACAGAGGGAGAAGCAGGCTCCATGCAGGGAGCCTGATGTGGGATTCGATCCCGGGTCTCCAGGATCAGGCCCTGGATTGAAGGCGGCGCTAAACCGCTGAGCCACCTGGGCTGCCCCTTTTTTACTTCCTTAAAGTTTTATTTTATTTATCATGAGAGGCAGAGAGATAGGCCGAGGGAGAAGCAGGCTCCCTGTGGGGAGCCTGATGGGGAACTCGATCCCAGCACCCCGGGGTCATGTGCTGCGCCAAAGGGAGATGCTCAGCGGTTGAACCACCCAGGTGCCCCAAAAACATCCTTTTTAAATTAAATGTTAGTTGACAATACATGGGTTTGCAGCCCTTTTTAGCTTCCCATGTTGAGAAAAGCGTTACCCATCTGTGAATGGCAAATGTCCTAAAGAATTTTTAGCTGAAAGGCATGTAACGGGGCACGTAGATGATAGTGCTGTTGGCAGTTTAGAAGCTACACCTGTTCTAACAGCCCAGCTTGTCACACTGAGAATGAGCTGGTCCCTCTTTCATCTGTGTGGGAAAGAGAGGGGTTTGTCATTTCAGTTACTGAAATTCTGTGTTTGAATTCTTCTAGGTATAAGATAAAGTACTGAATTGTTGACTTCACAGGGATAGAGCAGAGGTCATATAGGTCATGAAGCTGAAGACCCTTGGTGGGTTCAGGCTGGCAGCTGGCTGTGCATGTGGCTATGGTTTATTTTAGTTCCGTGGCACTTGGTTCTTTTCTTGAAGCTCACTAGGTTCTGGAAGTTGTGCGGAGGTTAGGGACAAATTTCTGCCCGTGACTCAGTTGGTGTTTAAGGTTCCTGAGTCCTAAACGTAGTTAGCAAGTGGGGCTTGGGAAGAGAGACCCTTGAGTCGGTCCAGGGGGTACCTGCCTGCAGGCCGATGGGGGCTGCTCGTGGCTTGGAGCTGTCCTCCGTGAGCCCGAGAGATTGGAAATGCGGCCAGAACACAGCGGTGGGCCGCTGCTTGGACTGTCCCCGCGTCTCGGGCTGCGTTTAGCTGCCCCGTGGTAAGGACGGACTGACGTCCCGTAGGTAGACGTGGGGAGAGGTGGGAGCCACCCCTGGCCAGAGGCCTTGCCTGGAGCAGGGTGTACTCAGCTGGGTGGTGCTCAGGCCCGAGCCGCGTGCCGGCGGGGTGCACAGGCCAGGGCGGGCCTCGCTCTTGACGGGTGTGTGGGGCAGGTTCACCCGGTTTGTTAGACTCTGTCCCTTCTCTTTTTCAGGAACGGCAGAATCGAAACAAACCATAAGGACGAAACAGTTTCCTCGATGTGCTGACGTTTGAAAAGGTTTAAGAGAACATGTGCTTGGTGCTGTTGTCTTGTGCAGGGCCCGACTCGTTGCATCTTACGCTCTTTGTCTTTTATTTTTGCCCAGATGGATCTGCGTTCATTTGTATTTTTCTATGTATTCTAGGATTACAGAGCTCACTAATAAAGAAGTGTGTTTTGTCCGCTCATCAGTCAGACGTAACGTGAAACACAAGTACCCTCACGACAGAACAGAAAACCTAATACATCCCGAAACTTCCGTTGTGGTGGTTTGGCAGAGGTTATGTTCTTACTCAGAGTCACTGTCCTTTAACATCTTTACGTGGGACTTATTTCTCACCCTTTTATTGCTTTATTAGCGACACGAGAAACCATGACTTCTTTTGTCATTTACTGTATTCTGTTAAATACTTTTCAAAATGCTGAAATCAACAGGTTAACGATCACCTCGTTCAGCCGGTTTGTCATTTTGATTGCCCGTTATCTGTCTAAAATACTTGTCAGTCCACTTGATTTTTCTACTAGACAGATAGATTTGAGTTTTTCAGATTCGGGAGCATGCTGTGTTGGTGCAGAGCGTCAGGCCCCACAGCGGCCGCCGCGGCCCTCGCAGCTCCTCGACCCAGCGGGGTGGATGCAGGGCTGCTGGCGGAGGGCTGGGCTCAGTGGTCAGCCGTGCTCACCTGCGTGCAGATCATCCTAAATACCGCCCCCCTTCACTTGTGAGTCCCAGTGCCGTTCTGAGTTGTTTGCCCTCGATGCTGAGCTTCACACGTAGGGTCTGCTCGTACAGATGGTGCCACAATTGTTACTTCCACCGCGTACGTCGGATTTCATTTTCCTGTCAAATGGGTAAAAAAAAAAAAAAAAGCAAACCTTTTAGAAACTGAATCTGCTGTCCTGTGTTGTGGAATGGGGGACCTGGAGGAACTCGCTGCCACCCGGAGTCTGAGTCTCAGCATGAAAATGGTGCTCACGCCTGTCGCTCTGGCACAGTCTGCACGCGCCCATTGTAGGGGATCTCCCTGTTTAGAGAGCAAATACTTTCCGAAAACTATTTACTCCAAAAGACCCTCTGAGTTAAAGTTTAAGCTGTATTATTTAGACTTGTATTGAGAACGTGTCACTCTCTGAACTGTTACTGCCTGTATGGAGTCACGGACAACATCGGATAAATTTTCCTCTGGAGAATACAAGCCTTAATAAACAATACTATTTAGCAAATCTGGCATCCTGTCATTATTCACCCCTGTTCTACGGGTGATGGTGTTTTTAGCTGCACTGCCAGTTGGGGGTGTCCCTGCCCCAAAGCTGTTGTGTGTTTCTCAGTGTTCTCGTCTGCCCCAGGGAGCCAGTGATCCGAGACAGTATCCTAACTTCATCACCCTGCATTATGGTTTGTGGAAAAGATCGGAGGGGTTTTTTTCTTTTTCTTTTTCTTTTATTCTTCTTCAGTTTCCTCCAGTCCAACATGGGGCTTGAATTCAGGACCTTGAGATTGAGTTGCATCCTTGGGACACCTGGGTGGCTCAGTGTTAAGCCGCCTTTGGCTCAGGGTATGCCCCCAGGGTCTTGGGGTCGAGCTCCCTGCATGGAGCCTGCTTCTCCCGCTGCCTATGTCTCTGCCTGTCTCTGTGTCTCTCATGAATAAATAAATAAAATCTTAAAAAAAAAAAAAAATTGGGTGCTCTACTGACTGGGGGAGCCAGCACTGCCTAGAGGAACTTTTTAAAGATCAGTTGTAACTCAGTTTGTAGTTCCCCCAACATAATGCAGGCCTTTCAGATGTGAACATACTGTAGTGTGGGCGTCCTGCATCCACTGCCCGGATGCCAGCATCGCTTATCAGCCAGATTCCCTCATGTTCTCCCTAAGTCCGCATGGGCATCAGAAGTCTCATGTCTCATGGGGGGCCTGGATGGCTTAGGTCGTTAACCCCGGGTCCCTGTGTTGGAGCTGCTCAACAGGGAGCCTGCTTCTCCCTCTCCCTCCACCCCTCCCCCTGCTTGTGCTTGCTCTCGCACTGTCGGTGGCTATCTCTGTCTCAAATAAGAATCTTTAAAAAAAAAAAAAAAGTTTAATGCTTGTTGAGTTTTACTGTTGCAGTAAAATTTACAGACCTGCACAAACCTTAAGAGTTTTAAAGTTTGAGATAAAGACACAGGACATCAGCACCCCAGCAGGTTTGCTCACGTGCTTTCCTGGGCGTGTGCCCCGCCAGGACCCAATTATCTGAGGGCACTTGAACACAGGAAGCCCAGCCCTGCCCCCAACTGGTCCAACTGGGGATTTTGCACTCCCCACCCGGTGAGTATTCTGGCCAGAAGATGTAGCTCAGAATGATTTCTCTGATTTTATTTTGGAAGGTGCTCGTGAGGCCGTGGGTGTGGGTTCCTGCAGTGCCATTTGCTTCCGTGTGCTTGCTCACCTGGCTTCCTTAGGGATTAAATGATCCCTAGCTTGCAAAGTGGCTGGCCCAGCGGTGCCCCCACCTTGGGTTGGGGCCGAAGCAACAGAGGGCCCTGGGCTTTCATAGGCTTGCGGGGAGGGGCCGGGTGTTGGTTACCAAGGAGCAGAGGCCGGGGCGACCATTCGGGTGGTGTATCAGTTCCCATCTGGCGGGTGCCTAGTCCTTCGATGTCTCCTTGTCTGAGGCTCGCTCCACACCTCGCCAGCCGGGCCAGCCCCTGGGAGCAGAGGTCAGGGGTTGGCTTGCACGCTGGCACTTGAGGCTAACCCCATCTGAGGAAGGAAAGACCATACGTGTTGGAAAGGATTATAGGGATGCTTGCAGTTCAGAACAGGACAGGTTTCGCATATAAAGGGCTGCATGACACCAGTATCTGCCTCCCCAGTAGCCAATCAAGTCAGCTCTGGTTGTTCCCCAAAAGCATGACACTCACAGGTGGCTCTTGTGTGGGGGCGTTTCGCTGAGGGAGTCACGGAGACATTGCTGGCTGGACCTGCCTGTGCCGCCTCAGGCTCCTCATGGCCTGCCATGGGTCGTGCAGATTCACTCCCACTCCCCCCCCAACCCCACTGGGCTCTCCCTGCCTGTGCCCACGTGACCCATCACCTCTCGCTCAGCTTGGAGTTAAGATTTGGGGTGTTCAGGTGTTTTTCCCAAAACCAATATGTTAGAAAACGAACAGTTGTCCTGCGTTGGCATTTCTACTACTCTGTGGATGAGAGTCACAGTGAATTTTTTTGGAGCTAAGAACACGCAGAGGACTGAGAGTCCATCTTTGTTTACTGGGAAGCGCCCCCCACCCCTGGAAGAGGATCCGGGTAAAGGTATGACCGAAGTAGCCACACGCTGGGAGGTAACTGTTCAGAACCCTCCTTCCTCAGCTGCCGGGGACAGGCTTTGGTGCCCGCCGGATGTGCACCCAGATTAGGGTTCCCTCTTGCACCACCTGCCCTTGTCCGAGAGGAGCCAGTAACAGGCTTTACCCTTGCCAAGTGGCCTTCCTGCAGGACAGCTCTGGGAGTGACCCGGGAAGTGCCCCTACCTGCCAGCACCCGTTGCAGCACAGGGTTCTCCAGGCCATGCGAGGCCACCACGGTCTTGATCGCCTGCAGGATGTTGGTGGCCTCCCTCCGAGAGTGCAGTCTGCTCGGAGTCAGTGACCAACCTCTGCCACCAGCTGGATGCAGCTCAAGGCTCATGGGTGATGTCAGGTGTCTTCTGGATACATGCCAAGTGCCACTGTTGTGCAGCCGTAACCCTGCCACCTCGTCCCCTTCCTGCCAGCTCCAAGGCCTCAGGATAGACTTAGGCTGTCCAAGATTGACATGTGAGCTGTAAGTGGACATGGAGATGGATAGGGCACCCTGAGGCTGTGGTGTCCTGTGCAAGGGTTAATCCGAACACCCAGGTGCCATGCCCCTGGGAGAGGGCATTCCTGCCAAGTAGAGGGCGCCCGTACCGAAGGCCTGGCCAGCTGAGTGTGGGTGCAGGAGCTGGGGAGCCAGTTCTTGTTTTCAAAAAAATTTTTAAAAAGATTTTATTTATTTATTCATGAGAGACACAGAGAGAGGCAGAGACAGAGGTAGAGGGAGAAGCAGGCTCCCTGTGGGGACCCCAATGCGGGACTCAATCCCAGGACCCCGGGGTCACGCCCTGAGCCAAAGGCAGATGCTCAACCACTGAGCCACCCAGGTGCCCTGGATTTTCTCTTTGGAATAACAAGGTTACAGAAGAGTTGCAAGAGCAACTTTTTTTTTTTTTTTTTTAAGAGCAACTTTTTTAAAATATGGATTTGCTTGTTAACACTTTGCCCCATTTCCTTGGTCCTGTGCTTGCTGTGTACATGCATGTGGGTATGTGTGTGTGTGTGTGGGGGGGTGTATTGTACATGTGACTATGCATGTTTATGTGTGTATACATGAGTTGTGTATGTATGTGTGTGCATGTGTGGTACATGTCTGTATGCAGGGTTCTGTGTATACAAATGTGTGTGCAAATGTTCGTGTATGTGTGCAGGTGTGTGTGTGTGCATGCAGGTGTACGTATGCGTAGAGTTGCATGTGTGCAGGTGTGTGTAGGCATGTGTGTGCAGATGTGCGTGCAGGGTTGTGTGGGTATACTGCAGGGTTATGTGTGTGAAGTGAATGCAGGTGTGTATATATGCAGGCATATTTGCAGGGTGTGTGCTGGTGTGCATGATTGTGCATGCAGGTGTGTGCAGATGTGCGTGTGTGCATGTTTCATGCACTACTTGAGGTCTGCAGTGCATCTTTTATCCACATACTCCAGGGTGTTTTTGACCGCAGTGGGTCAGGCTCTTCAGTGAGGGGGACAGGGCCGTGACCCGAGGCACCCCCTGATTCTGGTTTGATCGTTAGCACAGTGTCCTTTGGAGCATTCTGGGGAGGTGAGGCTTTCTCGCCCAGGTCTTACCCTGTGTCTGGAGGAAGCCTCAAGGCCGACACTCCATGGACCATCCCCGCCCCTCTGGCAGGCCTAACTGACAGGCCCAAGGGACGGGCCACCCTTTGCAGTGTCCCTTGGGTGGGCTTCTCGGCCGGTGGAGGTAGGGGCTGCTGGTGACTGCTGAGTATGTCTCTGGCCAGGGAAGCCCTACGCAGTAGGCCTCTGGAAGTGGAAGTGGGTTTAGCCTGGGGGCCGGCACAGAGAGAGGCGGCGCGTGCCAACAGAGGTAGGTGTCAGGGGCCCCGGGGCTGGGCTGGCTCGGTGCTGATGCCCCCTCCTTTTGACCTGGGCACTCAGGAGGTTGCTGCTCCCCTGGCAGCTGCAGCACCATAGGCCCTTCCTGCCGCTGGGGGTGGTTAACGCAGAGGTCCCCTAGCTCACTGTGACACCAACCACCAGTTCATGGGAGCCATCACCCGAGTGGTGTCCTGAGCGACGGCGGACATCTGCACCCCCCCCGCCCCTGTGGGTTTCAGTGACGCAGCGTAGACAGAATGGCTCCTTCCTGCCCTGTGTCCAGGTGGGTGCCTGTGAAGGTTCTCATGCGGCCCTGGCAGGAGGAGGTCCCTGTGCTTCATGCCCGAGTCCTGTGACAGTCCCGCCAAGGCCAGAGGCACTGGTGCCTGTGGTGCCTCCCTTTTGGTCGGCTGAGTGGCACCCTTTGCCCTGGGCTGGTGTCTGGGTTTCCTTCCTGCGCAGGCACCTGAATCCTGTCACTATTCCTTCCTGCAGCGCTTCCCACTCCCCCACCTCCCAAGCCCTAAAGTCACTGGAAACTGGAACTCAGCCTCTGCGACTCTGGTCCTTGGCTACCTTGAAGGGAACAGAGCTTGGTGACACAATCCCTTGCCACCGAGGGCCCCTGGGCCAGCTGGGGGGTGAGCCACTCCCAGGGATCACTGTGTGTTCAGAGAGCGAGCAGATGGCGGCCTGCTGCTGCGGTGTGGATGGGTGCTTGGCTGCGAGGCCTTCCTGGAGAAGGCCAGGGTGCAGGAGGAACCAGGGCTGTGAACTGCTCAGCGCCCCCGGGGCAGGGTGCCGGAAGTCTGGGGTCTCTCCAGCAAGCACAGGTAAGGGAGCTTGTGGGGCAGGACAGCGGAGCCCATACCTGGGGGGTCGGGGGTGAGGGAGTGTTTGGGTGCAGGTGGGAGAGCAGCAGGCAGCTAGGCATCTGCAGTAGGAGGTCAGGAGTGGGCAAGGGCACAGGTCCATGGTCTGAGAGGGACGTGGTCAGGGCAGCGGGTGAGGAGGCCAGAAGCTGGAGGCTGACCCCAAGCTGCTTGCTGGGAGCTGGTCCTGCCCTGAGCCGTGGCCCTGCCTGAGCAGGCTCCTTGTTTGTCTCCACTCCTGAGAGCCAGGGGTGGGGTCCCAGGCTTCTGGGGGACTTCCTGGTGCTCAGAGTCCCAGCTGCATAGGGTACTGGAGGGTAGGGGTAACTGGGTGCTACCCAGAAGACCGGCAGCCCACCCGGCCCCCCTGGGATGGTCCCCTGTGGGGGCGGTGGAGCTTGGGGGTGCCCGCTCTCATCTGCACCTGGTCATGGAGCTGGTTCAGCTCTTGCCCGTTTCACGGTTTTGCTGGTCACAGAGAGGTGCCACCTGGTGGACACCAGGATGGGGTGGGGCGGGGAGAGGCCCTGCCTGGCTTGGAGGCAGAACCTAGAGAGAAAGGGAGGACTTTGAGCAGCCTGGGGTGATGGCTAGGGTTCTGGTCTGCCTCTCTTGGTGGCCCTGGTGGCCAGTGAAGGACCCCAGTGGGGAGGAATAAGGAAATGACTAAAGGAGAGCCTGTGCCCTGGGAGCACTGGGGCTTTGTCGCCTGTCCCTGGGTAGTCAGGAAAGCCTCCAGAAGACAAACGTCACGCTGAGGCCTGAAGGGCGATTTGGGGAGAGGGTGAGGTTGGTAGAGCAGGAGCATGGGCAGGAAAGCCCAGAGCCCCTGGACTAAGAGGCCCAGAGGGTTGCTGGCTCTTCCCTAGCCTGAAGCTGCCCTGTGTTCTGGGTACACGCACACACACAGCGCAGCATACTCGTAGATGCACACGGGCTTCTAAACACGCCATTATGCACATACACGTAAACATGCACACACCAATGTACATGAACATGTGCACACTCAAGCCTATGCACACACACGCACGTGTGTACACATGGGCTCTGGTGACACAATTGTAAAGATAGTGGCGGTGACGGTGACGGTGGTCATGATGACCGCTTACGTTGGCGGACCCCATCGCGCTCCCTCTCCAGCCACCGATGAGGGAACAGAGGCACAGAGGTGAAAGAACTGGGTGAGGCCTGCGACTGCTCACGTGTGACGGCTGCTGGGCGCCCACCGTCCTGTCTGCCGTCATCAAGAGGCTCCCGCTCTGCCCCAGACTCCGTTCCAGCTGGGTTCCCGGGAGGGACGGGTGCGGGAATCTGTGTTATCCTCTGCCACCAGGGTCCTGTGCTCTGCAGCCTTGCCTAGATCTCGGAGGCACCTGTAGCCTGGCCCCTATGCGGGGCTCAGAAATATTTGTTGAATGAATGAATGAAGAGTATTTAGGGGGGTGGGGACCTCACCTCGTGTGGCCCTGGGTGTCCCTCCGCCCCTGGTCTGAGGTGCTGTGGCAAGGGGCTCCTTCCCAGTGGGGAGGGGGCTGCCTCTGTTGTCACACTCGAAAAGATGGCCTTCGGGGCTGGCTTCTGCTGTCCATGCACTGCCCAGGGTCCCTCTGGGCCCTGTCCGGGTACAGAATCCTGCAGGGTGCCCTCATGTCGTGCCTGTGGGCCCTTGCAGGAGGGTCCAGTGACGGATCCAGGTGTCCACAGGTGCCTGAATGGAAGGTTCTGTGCTGCCCCGCTGTACTTGGAGATCCTACCTGAGCTCGGTGTGGGCCACCTGCAGGGACAGGTGCAGTGGGGACTGTGCACTTGGAGCCATGACCGGACACAGCCCAGGGCTCAGAGTGTCCCAAGCCTGTTCCTGTTGTCCCCCATCCCTCTGGTGTGCACAGGGCTGGACTTCCCTGGGGCTGCTCACCAGTGTTGGTCCCAGTCTGGGGAGGGGGGTCTCAATAGAAGGATCTGGAGTGGTCACACCCAGGATAGCTCAGGTGCCCTCCCAAGTGTCTAGAGCTCCTGACATACATCCTGGCCAGGCTGGAATGTGGAGGTCCCCACCAGTGGTGACTGTGAAGTCCAGCGCAGCCTGGAGACCGTGGCAGCCCCAGACGGGGAGTGGGGAAGGGAGAGGCCGCAGGGGCCCCCACAGGTATCTCAGGGCAGCCAGAAAGGACCTGCTGAATATGGCTGAGCACCTGAGATGGGGCTCGGCACCCCGTGAGCAGAGCCCTGTTATCTAAAGGGGCTCCCTTTTCTCCTGTTCAATCTCACGCCCCTGGCCTGGGGAAGTGGGCTGGCTGCCCTCAACTTTCAGCGGGGCCCCCCCTGCCATCAGAGCATCTGTAGGAACAACTTAGAGAGGGAACCCCCTGCCTTCTTGCTGCAAGCTCCCTTGGTGAGGGTTTGGGGATCAGCCTGGCCGGTGGAGGTGGGGTGTCGGCCTGGGAAAGGCAGGTGCGTGTCCGTCTCTGTGGCTGCTCGTCTTGGCTGCTGCTGACCTCCCCTGCAAGGAGCCAGGGCGGTCTGAGGGGGAAGCAACGTTTCACCCTTCTTACTTCCAGACTTTTCACTCTCCCAGACACCGTTACCCTGCACCCTACTCCACCTGGCTACTGGGAGCCCATAGGTGAAGGCAGGGCTGCTGAGGGTCTGCACTCTAGGGGACCATCCGCTACCGGTGTCCAGGCTTATGGGCTGGGCCAGGAGGTGGCCAAGGGCAAACAGCCCAGAGACCCCGGCTCCCAATCTCTGCGCTGGCCAGAGGCCTGCCTGGGAGGTAGAGCCAGAGCAGGGCCAAGGGGACCCAAGCAGGGGGGATGTGGCCACTCCGGCCCTGCAGCCCCTCCCTCTGTGGCTGCGTCATGAGAGAGCTGGTGCTGGGAAATCTAGAGGGGACCCCTGGATGAGTTTGGGAGGGGGCTGTGGCTGGGCGGCACCAGCCTTGGCAGTTTATTAGGTTTTATTCATAGTGGAGAAGTCCTCTCTGCAGGGCTAGATCCTTGGCAGGCCAAACGGCGGGGGTGTCCCTTGCCATCTGGTCATGTCCTCTTCAGTGGCCCACACTGGGGGTGGCCCTGTGCTGGAGAGCCCCGAGCTGGACCGCAGTTGGTGCCTAGCCGGATCTCGGGGTGTTCTGAGCACTATCCAAGCTTGCTGTCCCCTAGAGGGACTCCCCAGCACCTCCGTAGGGGGTATCCTGTGGGCCAGGTGCTGGCCGGGAGCTTGGGGGCACTTAGCACTGGTCTGGGGGTCCAGCTCTTCCTCTGGAGTGGGGTCAGTGGTCTGTGTGTGGGTGTATGTGCGTCCCTGGGTGAGGAAGAGGGAGGCTGAGCACAGACACACAGCGCCAAGCTGGTGCAGAGTGCAGGTTTGGGGCTCGGGCCTTGAAGTCGAGGCTCTGGCCACGGCACACGGCCCTCCTGCAATGCAGCATTCGGCTGCGGCCCAGCCCTGGGAGGCCTGCTCTTTGGAGGGCCCAGGACTCCCCAGAATGGACCCACCCAGGGGATTGGGGTGTAGGTGCTCTGTGACTTCAGGGGTCCTATGTGGGAAGGTTCTAGAAGGACAAAGCTTCCCAGCTTCTTCCTGGGGGACCCCCAGCAGAGACTCACCAGCCCAGAGGAAAGCGCGAGGGCCATCTTTCAGCTCTCGGGTCCTCCTCCGCCCTCTCTGGCTAAAGGCTCACAGGTCTGTTCTGGTCAGGAGCCAAGTCCCCGGGAGGAGAGGTGGGAGGCGCAAAGCCCGGCTTCATCTTTGGTCCAGAGAGCCCGGGGGGGCAGGGGCCACCTGCCTGGGAACGGAGCGTCGGCTCTGCCTGTCCGGGAACGTTCTGAGCAGCCCCAGGAGAAAGCTCAGACCGAACAGGGCTACACTCCTTCCACACCCAGTAGGGACCCCAGGCCCAGGGCTGTACCCCCAGGCCCTTCAGTGTTGTCCCGGAGTGACCCTGGGTCCCCTCCAGATGAGA
This sequence comes from Urocyon cinereoargenteus, assembly GCA_032313775.1. Taxonomy (NCBI): domain Eukaryota; kingdom Metazoa; phylum Chordata; class Mammalia; order Carnivora; family Canidae; genus Urocyon; species Urocyon cinereoargenteus. Next base: position 48,493,081 of record JAVLSZ010000026.1, on the reverse strand, counting down.
AGTGCCTTTGGAGAAGGAAAGAGAAGGGGCCGCCAAGCTCAAGATCAGTGCTGTGGGGTCCGCTTTCCCGCGTGATGGTCAGGCTGGGGCTTGCTGGGGCCACCTTGGCGCTTCCCGGTTCTCCGGGAGCAGGAGGTAGGAGGACTCTCCTTGCCTCTGCAGTGACCCTGACCTGAGTGGGGTTGGGAAAATGGGGTCCCCTGGCTTCTTGTGCCTGAAGCGTGCATCTCAGGGACAGGCTGGATGTCTGGGCTGAGAAAGAGCTGGGGAGGCAAGCTTCCTGCCCTGCAGCTGCAGGAGGGGGTGGGGGGGAGGGGGCCACACCCTGAAACCTAAGTGGTCCTTTTTGTGCTGGTCTTCGGATCCCTGTGTAGGGAACACGTGAGGGGACCAAGGCCCCTGCCCAGGCTCTAAGAGGAAAGCCTGCCTGCCCAGCTGCAAACCCAGGCTGGGGCCTTGCAGAGCGGAAGGGACGCCTGTCGTGGCTCCGCATGGACCGCGGCCCGGAGGGCCTGTCTGCCCCGGGGCGGAGGCAGCTGAGTGACCAGGGTGCAGGCAGGGCTGGGGGACCCCGCGGCTGAGGGGAGGCAGGAGGAGCCCACACAGATCGCTTGTCAGGGCACCAGCAGGTGGCGCTGGCTCCTGAGGACAGAAAAAAAAAAAATGCCTGCAGCAAACCTGAGTGGGTGTCACTGCGGCTGCAGATGGTGGGGGAGGGACGTGCCATCCCCCTCGGCTGCGGAGCCTCACGTGCCGAGTCCCGCATAGTCCAGAGCGAGGTCTCGGGAGGAATGCGGGCGGCCGCACGCACCTGTCCCGGTCCAGGCCCTGGACGCAGGTGTAGACGCGTCCTCCCCCTCCCCCGCGTCCCTTTTGGAGTCACCTCCGCGGGCGGGGGCGGGGAGGCCGTGCCAGGAGCTGGGGAGGGCAGCCAGCCCGGGCGGAGCGGCCCGCGGACGGGCAGACTTTGCAGTGACCTCGGACCCCGGCCCGCTCCCTGCTCCCTCCCCCGTTGCCACGGCAACTGCCCCGCGGGCCCGCGGTCCGGGCGAGCGGCCTTCGGGACGCGCTTGGCCCCGCGCCCGCGGCCTCCTGCCCCCGGGGGCCCGCGCCCCGCCAGCACCGCGGACAGCGCCCGGGCCGCCAGCCGCCGGCCTCCCCGCGCGCCCGCCCCGAGCCCCGGCCCGCGCCCCCGCCCGCGCCCCCTCTTTGTCTCCCGGCCCCGCTCGCCCCGCTCGCCCCGCCGCGCCGCCGCCCGGACCGCGCGGTGCCCAGACCTGCGGACGCACGTGGCCGGCGCGGCGGGGAGGGCGCAGCCCCGCGGCCGCGCCCCCTCCCGCCCTGCGGCGCCCGGGGCGAGCGGCCCCTTTGTGTCCCGCGGCCCGGCCCGGCCGGCAGCTGGGCCGCCCTCCGCGCGGGCGCATTGTTCCCCGGATTGGTCCGCGGCGCGAGGGGCCGCCGGGGGCCGGGCTCGCCTTCCTCCCGCGGGCGGGGCGCGCGGGCCATTTCCATGAGAAAGGAGCGGAGCGGCGGAGGCGCCTCTCTTGGCATTCACCGCGTGCCTTAATTGTATGGACATTAAATCAAGGTCCGCTGTGAACACGCAGAGGGGCCCTCAGGCAGCGGCGGGCGCGGGCGCGGGCGTGGGCGCGGGCGCGCGTGGGGCCGGCCCCGAGGCCGCGGGCGGGGAGCTGCGCCACGTCGACGGCGCGCCCTGGGCCGCCCGGCCCGCCCCAGCCCCGGGGAGCCCGGCGCGCGGCCCTGCCGGGGAGGGGGCCCGGCGCGGCCCTGGGGGGGACCGGGGCGCGGGGGCGGGGGCGGGGCAGAGGCCTCGGGGCAGCCGGCGCCCTCCCCGCCGCGCCCCTCCCCGGGCCCTCAGCGCGCGGCGACGCGGCTCAAAGAAAGAGCCTCGGGGCTCGGAGGCGGACGCCGGCGTCTCCTGCACCCCGCGAGCTCGCCCTCCCCGCCCGGGCCGCGCCGCACGCGGAGCCCCGGGGCCGGGCCAGGCCCGCCGCGCGCAGTTACCGGTCCCGGGAGCCGCCGCCGCCGCCGCCGCCGCTCCTCGCCGCCCCGCAGCCCCGCAGCCCCGCAGCCCCGCAGCCCCGGCCCGGGCGCGGGGGTCTGGACGCCGGCAAGTCCGCGGGCGCCGCGGGCCCCGGGGTGGGGCCGGGGTGGGGCCGGGGGGGGGTCGGGGCCGGGGCCGGGGCCGGGGTCGGGGGGCTCCGGCTCGGCCCGGCCGCCCCCGCCCCCCCGCCCGGCCCCGCGCCCGCCGCCGCCGCCGCCGCTGCTCCGCGCGTATCCGCGCTCGGCTCGGGCACCGGGCGGTTATACTGGGGCGCGCGGTGACGTCAGCGACACCGGCCCCGCCGCCGCCTCCCCGAGGTGTCCTTGAGAACTGCGGGGCACGCGCGCCGCGCACACGCGCACACGCCCCGCGCCCGCCCCGCGCCCCGCGCCCCGCGCCCCGCGCCGCCCTCCAGCGCCCCGCAGCCCCGGCCCCCCCCCGCCGTCCCCCCGCAGGCCGAGGCCACGCGCACGGAGCACAGCCGGCCCCGGCGCCCCCCACAGCGCCCACGCGGACGCGGAGGCCCGTCCCGCGCTCCTCCCTCCCGCGCCCTCGGTGGGATGCGGACGCGAGCCCCGCAGACAGCACCTGGCGGCCCCTGTGCTGCGCCGGCGCCGGCCGGAGGCGGGAGGCGGGAGCCCCTCCGAGGACTGGCCCTGCTCGGCCCCTCCGCTCCCCTAAGCGCCACCTCGGGCCTCCCCCACGGCCTTTGTTCCCGCGCACGGGGTGAGGGGAGGCAGCCCCGGCCGCCCGCAGGCCTCTGCGCCCCTCTCCGTCCCTCCAGGCCCACCGGTCCGCGCCTTGTGCCTGACAGCAGAGCCCACTGGCCTCCCCGCCTGCTGCACCGCCCTGCGCCCTTCCCCTTCCGCCCTCTCGCCCCCCAGCCAGGGGAGCCCCCACCAGCCCCCTCCTCAGCCCACCGGGCGTCCCTCCCCCTGTGGTGCAGCTTCAGCCTGACCCTCGGAGCCGCAGCCTCTCGTCCTCTGCAGGGTCAGGGCGACGCTTCTCTCTAGCCAGAGACGTGCAACACCCCCCCCAACACACTCATCCGCACGGAAGTGGAACCCTCGCCTCCCCCAGCCCAGCACTGAGGAAGGCCCCTCCAGCCTGTGGGGCTCACCGCCATAGCCAGACGCAGGCTGGACCCTCAGTGGTGGGCGGGAGGGCAGGGGACCCGGGGCAGCTGGCACTTGAAGCCTCATCAGGGACTGTGTGGCTCTGGGCCTCCGTCAGTCAGCACGGTGGAGGACGCTCGTGTCACCCTACTAGGACCGGGCACAGCCCCTCCGGCGGCAGGGGACCCGCTGTCCATGGTGTTGAAACCATCCCTAAAGAAGTCTCCCCTCCCACGTGGCCTCTGAACCTTTCACCCCATCCTCCCCCACCCAGGGGTGCCGAGTGGACACCCACCCTCCAGCCTTGGCTTCCCGGAGAGGCCCAGGCCAGCTCCGGCTTCTAGCTCCCTGAAGCTCGTTGGCATTCTGGGGGGGTCCTCAGGTTTACAGACTGGACCCCAGATCTTCCTTCAGGCCCCTCTTCCACAGGGCTGGCTCCAGGTGGCCCCGGGCAGGTCACCACCCCTCACCCCCGCTCCCTCCCCGGCCGGCACTGCACGCCGCCCCTCTGCGTCCTCTCCGCAGGCGGGGCAGATGTGGGGGTGCTGAGCTCCTTCTCTAGGATCAGCCCAGATTTTTGCGCAGCCGGCAGGCATTTCCTCTTTCCCATTTTTACATTTCAGAGTCCTGAGCACCGAGGCTCAGCCCTTCGTTCCGGTACCCAGCGACCCGTCACCCCGGCCCCCTGGGAGGAAGGGCCGCCCCGGGTGTGGGGTGGAGCCCGCCCCAGCCTCCACCCTGCCCGCCCCGCTTCCCCCTTCTGACGGGCCTGGAGCCTCCGAAGGTCTGGGCAAGTCAACTTACTGCTGCCAGGCCCCCGGGTTTGTGCTCCCGTTGGGCAGGCGCGGGCCCAGCCTCCCCGCGCCCAGCCTCGCTGCGCCCCGCACCTGCTCTCCGCCGCTGCCCACGCCGCAGTCTCTCCCCGGCACACAAGATTTTGTGTCTGTGGATTTATTTGCGAGCTCCTCGGCTGGGCGTGAAGGGCGCAGGGAGGCGGCGCAGCCGAGGTGGCTCAGGGCTCCGGGTCCCAGGCAGCCGCCTCCACGCGCACAAAGGCCCCTCTCGCCACGGGCCGGCAACTTGGAGACGGGTCAGGTGTCTTCCTGGGGGCGGGACATGGGCTGAGACCCCCTCCCCCTTCTCTCCCCTCCGCCTTCCTCGGAAGCCTGTGAATGGAGAATGGCGTGGGATTAAGCAAACCCACAGAAACCGGTGAAGAACCCCCGCCCTCCCGGCTCCTGCTGCTCGTCACCCGCCCCCGCCCCTCCTGGGCGCCAGGCTCTGCGCTCCTCCAGAAAGGGGTGGGGCCGTGGTCACATCTGGGAACAGCTGGCTCTTGGCTGCTTGACCTTTGCCCCCGTTCCCAGGTGGGGGAGGAGGGGACTGGGGTCTTCCCATCCGCAGGGGGTGGGGGAGAGACCGGTGCGGCTGGAGGTGCTCAGTGTGGATGAAGCCTGGGGAGGGGAGGCTGAGGCTTCCAGCCTAAGGGAGGAGGGGACAGTTTGCAAGGGGCTCCAAGCCCAGTCCCTGCTCTGGGTCCCCTGTAGCCACAAGATGGTCCACAGCTTCCAACCCTGACCTGGGAGGCCCCACCCACAGACCTGCCCTGTGGGGAGGCCCAGATCCCCTCCATCCGCATGTCTCCCCTGAGAGACGGAGGCACCCAGGTCCTGGCCCTGGTGCCTGAGCACCTCCCCATTCCTCCCACACCCAGACTAAGGCCCCCAGGGGCGGGGCACGGGCCAGGAGAGGGACCCTCTGGGCACCCGCTGCTCCTTCTCCAACCCACGTGCTCAGGGCGTGCTTGGCCCGGCTGCCTCTCCCCGTATGACTAGGAGGTGGGGGTATAACACAGCAAACCCCCCAGCTCAGGCTCAGGTCCCCGCCTGGAGCCAGCCGCCTGTTCCTTGGCTTAGGTCTGGGCTTAGGTCTGCACAGGGGCAATTTGGGGAGGAGGAACTTGCCCTTTGAAGCTGGTGGGGGCCAGGACCCCCAGCACGCTTGAGTTCCCCCGGGTGGGAGAGGCCACCACAAAGGCTGTGATTGTGAGCCAGGCCAGGCACACAATGGGGTGGGCTGCCCAGGGGCCGGGGGCCCCTGCTTGGAGATGAGGCCACAGCCCCTTCCCTGCCGCTCCCGCCCCTGGCTCCCTCCTCCCCGGCCCCGCCCAGCCCCACCGGGAGAGACGGGCGGACCCAGGGCCCAACAGGCGCAGAGCGGCTCCACCCGATCCCTGAAGGGTTGGTCTCTGGGCCCGAGGGCTGTGGAACCTCTGGACTGCTGGCACGCCGGTGGCTGCTGCGGGAGGCCAGGTAAGTGCTGCACCTGGGCCGGGCCGGGCCAGTGCCCTGGATGGAGGCCAGTGCAGTACCCCTAGGCCACCGTGAGGGGAGGCGGGATGCCTGGCCAGTGGCGGGAACAGGCCTTTTGTTCCCCGAGGCGCCCCTGCTGGACCTCCCCGAGCTTCCAGGCAGCTCTGTGGCCACCCAGCTAGGAAGCAGAAGCAAGGCCAGTTGCCTCCCCACCAGCCTCCCAGCCCCTACCCCCCTCCCCTCCCCGGGCTGACCTCTCCACCCCACTGGACTGGATCCGGGCTTTGGAGCGGTCCTAGAGGCTGTGTTGTGGGGAGGGAGCCCGGGCCGGCCCCCACTGGCCTCACCTAGGGCCCTGGTGCCCTCAGAGTGGCCCTGGAAGGCAGGGTGGAGGGCTCACCCCCACTCCTGTCCCCCAGAAAGCACTTCAGAGCCCTGGAACAGGCCGGACCCCCGGGATTCTTGCAGGGCCTGCAGGGCGCAGAGATCTCTAGCAGCAGGGCCCGGCCCCTAGGGTGGCAGGCAGGATGCCCTGGGCAAGGACGCCCTGTAAAGCCACATTCCTTCTAGAACCTGGGAGCTAGGGGCAGGGACACCCTTGGCCTCAGGTCTCCTTCCATGGGGCCCCTCCTCACAGCCAGCCTGGCCCGGGGTGGGGGCGCTTGTTCCCTGAGTGCTCTGCTCAGGGGCTTCGTTCATCCTCCTTCCCCGGGGGCCGCCCACCCAGCGGGGCAGCAGGTGAGGAGTGCTGGCTCCCCCCTGGGGGCCAACCCCACCTCTGAGTGGGGGCGGGAGTGCCCGGCCCTCAGCCAGCCCCCATCATGAGGCAGAGCGGGTTCAGCTCAGGGGGTGGCCTGCCCTGTGTCTGCCTGGCTGGGTGGCCCCCGCCCCCTCTGCTCCCAGGGCCCGCAGGAGGGCGTCCCACCACAGCGCCCCCGAGCCCGGCCGGCCCATAGCGGGTCCTGCACGTGGGGTCCTGGACGGCGGGCTGGGGACAGCAGGAGCCCCTCGGCTGGGCCGACGCGGCCAGATCTGGTCACGGGATGGGACGCAGTGCGGCCCGGCCCGCTCAGGTCCCCGTGTGTCTCCTGTCCCGCAGTCTGGCCTCGCCCACCCTCAGCTCTGCCCCCCAGCTGTCTCTCCTTCGCCCTCTGTCTCCCCGCCACCCCGTCTCCTTCCCTCTCTGGCCCGGGACCTCTCTCCACCTCTGAGAGTCTCTGGCTCCCTCCTCCTCCCTGATCCACACCTACCTCCAGGGCCCGGCCATCTGCTTCTCGTGCGTGATTCTGGCAGGAGAGTGGGGTCCCTGGGGGGCAGGGGCCGCTTACCCTCGTCTGCTCTCTGGCAGGAGCATGCTCCTGCTTTCCTCTTCAGGGGTGGTCCCTACACAGCAAATCCAAAGTCACGGGAACTGTCCCACGCAGGGAGACCTGTCCAGAACGTCCTTGCCCCTAAGAGATAGCCCCCCACGTGTTCCTGGGACCCAGGTGTGGGGAGGGGGCGGGAGGTCACTGCGAGCCCGGGTCCCTGGGCCAAGCAGGACAGTGGGCCCCAGGAAAGTCAGCCCTCTTGTCTGAGCGTGGACCCCGGGGAGGGGCAGGAGAGTCCCCTGCCCGTTCCACAGGGGCCCGGGGCTTCGTGCTGCAGGTGCTGTGGGCCGGGGGTGGCCGCCGAGCTGGGGCCGCGTGCCTGGGAGCTCAGGGAGGAAGGTGTGGGGAGGGACATGGGGCCGGTGGACGGGGACCTGCCCAGCGGCGGGTGCAGGAGATGCAGTAGGGTGCCCCAAGATCCGGGTCGGGGGGTTGCCCACCTCGGGCTGGGGGTGTGCACAAGGGCCTGGGGGCGGCGGGCCTGCGTCGCACGGGAGGCTTCGATGTCCGTGGCGTCCAGCAAGGCCTTCCCGGTGTCCACCCGCTGTGTGCTTCCTGAGCGCAGGTGCTAGTGGTTTCCCACCAGTGGGATGTAAAGCTCCCTGAGGCACAGTCCCTTAACGAGAAGATGGACGAGAGACCAGGAGGGGAGCGCTGGGCGGCTGCCGGGGGGCCTCCTTCCCGGGGCAGGGGCTCGCTGTGTCCGCACAGAAGGCTTCCGTCAGCCTTGGGCTCGCCAGAGCCTGCCCGGTGAGAGGTGCGCCCGGCGTGGGTGCAGAGCTGGGGGGCTGGAGGGCCGGGCTGCCTGTGGGGAGAGGCTCCGGGGGGACGAGGGACAGTGTTCAGCCCTGAGCCAGGTCCCGGGGGGTCCTCAGGGCTGAGCGGGCCACTGGGCGGGGCAGAGGCAAGGACGGCCCTGGGCGCGCTGTGGGGACTGTCACGGCCTCCCTGGGCCGCCCACAGCCCTCTTGCTCACTGGACGCTCCCCAGGAACGCGCGTGGGTGGCAGCCCGAGGGAGGGGAGTGGGGCTCCGCTCTGCGGGGGGGGGGGGGGGGGGCTGCCCCGGGTGCCTCCTTCTCCAGGCAGGGAGGTGGGGGGAGGAGGACGAGGGAGCCTAGGGCCCAGGGGAGGGGTGGGGCCCAGCTGGAGGGAACCACCGCCTCCCATTCTGTGCCTTCAAGCAGCGCCCCCCTCCAGGCCCTGGCTGCAGGCGGTCACGTGGGGGTCGGGGTGCTGGGGACACGGTGGGTCCCTGGGGGGAGAGTCATTACCTGTGTGCAAGAGGACGCGGCAGCCGGGCCTGCCATGTGGGCGGGGCCCCTTCCTCAGCTGGGGGGCAGCGGCCGTGCCTGCGGGCCTTGGGTGAGCCCGGCTCAGCCCAGGAGGCGCGGGGCGTGTGCCCCGGACACTGCTCCTGGCAGGGGCGTGGGGGCCTGGTCCCTGCTGGCCCTGCCGTCGGGCCCCCCCATGGGCCCAGTGTCCACGGTTTGCTTTAATTCAAAGCTGAGGCATCGGGGCTCTGCCTTGGTGTCTCTTCCCTCCTGTCCCCGCGGGACACGCCGTCCTCCAAGTCGCTGTGGCTGCAGCTCTTCCTGGGGCCTTCCAGGGGCTCGCAGGGCAGGAGTGCCGTGAAGGACGTGCAGGACAGAGCTGTGTCCCCTGCTCTGAGGGGGGCTGCTGTGCGGGCGTGTGCTGGCCTGTCCATCGTGGACGGGGCCCCGGGGCTCCCCACCCCAGCTCCCAGCCACGTGCCCTCTGCCTTCCTCCAGGAGGTGACTTGGGGCAGCCACACGGACCAGACCCTGCTGCAAGCCCGGGAGGCCGCACACGGCTGCCCAGACCCCAGCAGGGATGTGGGTCGGGGCGGCCGCGGGAGGGGGTGCGGGGCCTCGTGGAAGGTTCCCACGACGTCATCAATGAGAGGCCGCGCTGGGGGGGGCTGTGCTGGGTGCTCCCATCGGAGGTGACCCCGCACAGACCCTGCGGCAAGGGGCTCCCTGCCCCCGCCCGCCCCTCGCCCTCCTGAGACCCTGCAGGGCCCGCCCCAGCCCCTGGAATTGGGCGGCCACCCTCGGTCACCTGGGCTGCTGTCCAGACACGGGCTGGGCCTGGCCTCGTGGGCCCGGGGTGGGTCCTGGAAGCAGACAGGGCTGGGCAGCTTCCCCGGGTTCCCTCCTCGCCACCGAGCCTCACCTGAGACGTGGGGACGTCGGCAGCTCCTGCCCTCCCGGCCCGGGAGAGAATTCAGCGGGGATGGGGGTGTCCTTTGTAGAGATAACGTTTGAATGAAAGTGCAAGCCCCGCAGAGCGTCCGGAAGCCTTGTTCAGCGGCGCCTTCTCCCGTTGGGAGCGACCTGCCTCGATCGGGGTGTCTGCTCCCCGCCGGGACTGGGCAAGGGGCCAGAAGGGAAGTGTCCAGAAACGGGCCAGGGGGTGGTCCTGGCCCAGAACATCAGAGGCCTGCTGCCCTCGGCCCCCACCCCCCACCCCGGCGGGGCCTCAGGCTCGGGGCACGTGGGGGCTTCCGGCCCCCCAGGCCCCCGAGGGAGCGCTGGCTGGGCTGACTCCCCGGACGGACACCCAGAAGGCGCCCCCCGCCCGCACAGGCCTTCGGGAAAAACAGGCTCACGGTTGACGGGGGCAGAAGCCCCGTATCCAACGGCCAATGTGGGGTGTGCGTCAGCCTCACACCCCACGTCTGGGCGGTGGGGACTCAGGGAGCCTGGCAAGGGGCAGGTTCGAGACCCCAGGACTGGGAGCGTCCATGTCCACCTCTCGCGCGATAGCGCCCTGCCGACGGCCTTCCGGCAATTCTGGACCTTGAGAGGGCCCCGCTCTGATCTGGGCACCGGCCTTATCTGCTGGACGAGGAGGGGCTTAGCACCCTCCAGGGCGCCCCGCTGATTTCCCCACCCCGAGGCCTGTGGGGCGCCAGGCCTCCTGCCCCCTCCTCCCCGTGGGCCTGGGTCACCTGTCCCCACAGCACTGGCCAGGACACCCCGTCCCAACCCCAGCGATGGCAGCGCCTCTGTGCCGTGGTGCCCCAGCAGCCCCGCCTCTGCCGCCCCCGGGCTGGGACCCTCCTCTCCTAGACGCCGGAGCCCCCACCCGCCAGCAATCCACTCCCCAGGGACACACGGTCCTCTCTGGGTGCTCCCCCCACCGACTTCCTGAGTGTGCCGTGGCCCCAGGCCCTGCAGGACGGGCCCTGCCTCCTTGTCTGGTCCCCACCCTCATCCCCCTGGCCCCTCCACCCGGCCCCTACCCGCAGCAGCCCCCCCACCCCAGTCCCCCCCGGCTTCCATCTCGATCCCAAGGTCTGATGCGACACCGGGCGTGTTTGCCTGTTGGCAGCTTCCCCGTCACGTGCACTAGGCCCCCTGGGAGGTGGGTGGCCCTGCCTGCCGCCCCTGATTGAAGGGCCCATTCCCCGGGGACTCGGAGCTGTGAGCGCCGCTTGCCTGGCTCGGGAGGGCAGGAGCTGCCGATGTCCCCACGTCTCAGATGAGGACCCCAAGGCTCAGGTGGCGAGGAGGGAACCCGGGGAAGCTGCCCAGCCCTGTCTGCTTCCAGGACCCACCCCGGGCCCATGAGGCCTGGCCCAGCCCGTGTCGGGACAGCAGCCCAGGTGACCGAGGGTGGCCGCCCAATTCCAGGGGCTGGAGCGGGCCCTGCAGGGTCTCAGGAGGGCAAGGGACAGGCGGGGGAGGGGGCAGGGGCGGGTGGAGGGAGGGCAGGGAGGACGTGGGGCCATCACAGACCCCCTCTCCTGCCAGGACCGCTGGAGGCCCGAGGGCGGGACAGCGGATGGGGGAGAGGCGGGCAGAGTGCTGGGGCTGACCGGGCGGGGCTGGGAGGCATTTGTGGAGATCGTCCTGTTTCTCTTCTCTGTTCTCCGCGTGGTAGGACGTCCTGGCGGCACCAGGGGAGGGGCCTCGTGAGTCTCTCTGGCAGAGACACGGGCTCAGACGGCAGTGGCCCCTCGGGGCCCTTAGCTGGTCAGGGGAGGTGGGGACCGGGAGTGCCCGTGTGCCCACAGAGATCTCTCGGTCTCGGCAGCGCGCTGCGTGGGCACGTGGCCCTTGAGCTGCTGGCCGCTAGCTGGCGTGGCTGGATCCCGGCCCACGAGGCGGCGTGCGGGGCTCGGGGCCCGGGAAGGCTGGGGGCCTGGGGGGCATCTCCTCCAGACTTGGGGAGAGGGCAGCTGAGGCAGGGTCTGGGGAAGCCGCGGCGTGCTCCCAGGGCCCGTGGGGATGGGGACCGGCGGCTGTCTCCAGGGGAGGGTCCTGCGAGCAGGATTCAGACTCGGGAGGGCCCCGCGGCCGGGTCAGGGCCCAGAGGGGCCAGCGGCTGGGCCCGCCTGGCGCCTGCTCCGGTTAGTGCTGGGCAGGGCCCACAGCACCCTCCCCTGGACCACACGTGGCCAGGCCCGGGGGGTCTTCTCATGGGGGTCCTGGTGTTTCCCCCTAGGGGTGAGGAAGCTGAGGCCCCACAGGTAGAGTGCGTCCCCCGCAGCCCTGAGCTCTGGGCCTTCACCCCCGGTGGCAGGTGGCCCAGGGGAGGACAAGCTTGCTCTGCTGAGCCTGGCCTCCTGGGACCCGCAGCCCCGGCCTGGCCATGTGAGCTGGTCAGCAGCCAGGCCTGGGGGCGGCCACTCGGGGTCCGGTCTACGGCTGGTGTCAGAGTAAAGAATGATGCAGATAAGCTTCCGTTCCAAGGACAGTGGAGAAGCTACAGGGTTCTCGTGCTCCCGAGCATCCCCTGTGCCCCGGGCCCAGAGCAGTGTGGTGGCGCAAGGCCTGGACCCTCCCCCTCGAGCTTGGAGCGGGTGGGACCAGGCGTGGGTGGATGGGCAGGTCTCATCTGTCCTTAAACACACACACAAAGAGCCAAGACAAGGATGGATGTGGAGGCACAGGCTCCTGGGGAGCCCCCAGGGCCGCATTCCAGCGGGGGTGGGGGGCAGATGCCCCAGGAGCCTGGAGGGTCACACACCTCAGTCCCCCTCCCCTCCCCCAGCCCCTACCCCTCCTTCCTCTCGTGGCCAGAGCTCACCTGGCCACCCCCAGATCTGGATTAAGTGCTGCCCTTGGAGCTGGCTTCCCAAGTGGCCCCAGAGAGCAGCAGGGGACACACACGGGGTGGGCTTCTGAGGCCCGAGGGAAGGGGAGACAAGAGGGACCAGGCACAGAAACCCACCTCTCCCCGTGGCCAGCCCTGAGGTGCAGCCTTTCTCGCAAACTTGATGGGAGTGGGCTGGCGGGGGGGGGGGGGGGGGGGGGGGGGGGGCGGGGTGTCTCGTCCTCTGGGCGTCTGGCTGGGATGGACTCCCTGCAGAAGGTCCTCAGGGTGGCCCGTGGTCCCACGCTGCCCCCCCACCTTGTCCCCCAGAGTTCCTTGGCTGAGTTTCTGGTCCCTGCCCATGAGGTTTGTAACCCTTGCCTCAGGCTCTGCCTTCTGGGGACCTGGGCTAAGACAGGAACTGAGGCCCCAGGAAGTGGCTGGACTGGCATGGGAGACACTGGCTGAGTCTGTGGTCACTGCTCCGTCCCCGCCCCTGTCGGGGAGCGAGGAGCGAGGGAGTGGACGTGACCTTCAGGAATCCCACCGCGATGTTCTTGGGTCCTGGGCAGGAATTTACACCCCGCCGCGGCCCCAGGGCCTGACTGCAGGGTGGCCGGGACGCTAGAGCTGGGACTGGCAAGACCCAAGCAGTCTGACTGTGTAGACCACTCCTGGGGCCAGGAGGGAAGTCAGGGGAGCCCCCCCGCCCCCCCCCCCCCCCCCCCCGTGGCTGCCCGTGGTTAGAAGAGAAAACAGATCCAGGACTATTGGAGCCACCAAGTGGTTAATTGGCTTTGCCTCCATCAGTGCCATGAATATTCATGAGGCGCGCTGTCCTCATCAGGCCGGGTCTGCATCCAGCGCCCCCCGCGCCGAGAGCCTGCTATACCGGGTCTATACCCGGTCCCGGTCGGCGCTGACAGCCGCCAGCCCGCACGCAGCCCTGATTGGCCCGGCTGCTCTCCCAGATGCCATAGCAACCCTGGCTGGTTGCCTAGCGATTCATCCCTCTCTTCCTTTCTCCCTAAAGCCCGAGCCAGTAATCCATAGGCTGCGGTGGAAACGTCTTTGTGCCGTGGTGTGTGCACGTGTGTACCTGCGTTTGCACACAGGTGTGTCTGGGTGTGTGTGCAAGGAGGGAACGGAAAGGGGCTGTCCTTCCACCAGCAGACCTCAGACCCTTGGGGCGCACCTGTGCAGCCCTGCTGCCTGCCTCCCCTGCCCTGCGCTCAGTCTGGGTGTCCTGGCACCTCCCTTCCTTGGGGACGGTGGTGATGAAGGCCCAGGCTGCAGGCCCAGGTGCGACGTCCTCAGATGCCTGCTGCACCTGGTCCCAGCCGGGTCCCCGAACCCCAAGCCCTCGGGGGCCACGGGTGCGTCTCTTCAGCACCCCCACCCCACCCTGTGCCTTGTTGGTGAAGGGACGATATGACAATGCCCAGGCTCTGTCCTTCTGCTGCTTCATGGGCCAAACTGTCAGCTTCACGCACCGGGAAGAGCAGGAGTTGACCGGTGCTGCGATGGGGCCTGCGTCCAGGGCCCGGCTGCCAGCACCAGGCCAGGGGGAGCTGAGGGCCAACCCTGCTCCGTCCTGGCCAGTCCCCTCGGAGGGGGCTTCTAGTGGACATTGGGACCAGCCCCTTGGGAAGAAAGTTGGTGGGAAGACTCTCTGATTGGCGTTGCCATTTATTTCTTTTTTTTAAGTTTTTTTTTTTTTTTTTTTTTTTTAGGTTTTCTTTATTTATTCATGAGAGACAGAGAGAGAGAGAGAGCAGAAGAGACACAGGCAGAGGGAGAAGCAGGCTCCATGCAGGGAGCCCGACGGGGGATTCGATCCCAGGACCCCAGGATGAGGCCCTGGGCTGAAGGCAGCGCTAAACCGCTGAGCCACCCGGGCTGTCCTGCTTCTTTTGTTTAGAAAAGACGTAGGAGAATTTGAAACCGAGGATGTTGCAATACCACCTGGACGAGTTGGGGGTCCCGACCAGAGGCGGGAGGGGCCCGGGTCTGCACAGCACCCCCGCTCCCGGACGGCAGGCCCGGCGCGGACCCTCTGGGTGCTGAGCGCAGCCCTCTAGGGCGCGGGGCCCTGTCTGCCCGGCCCACGCAGGCCGGGAGAGCACGGCCAGAGCAGGTGGCGCTGGGAAGTCGAGGCAAGGTTCCCCTGGCCACGGGGATGCGTGGGAGGCCCCCTCGCCTTCCAGAGGGATGTGGCGAGGTCAGGGTCCCCGGGGGAGGAGACGGGGGATTGCAGCAAGAGCCCTGCAGATGCGCTAAACTTCCTTTATTTTGAGACTTTAGAGAACTTAAGTCTTTGACGTCAATAGTGCGTCAGGATCAAGAAATCAGGAGAATTGGACCCAAAGTCAGCCACTAACATTTAATCGGGTCATGAGACAGCAAAGTAGAGCAAACTGCTCCCTTGCACGCACAGGCACGTATTTCTGCTTTACCCCGAGGGGGTGTCTCAGCGCACCATCTCTTCCGGGGCGGTGTGCGCGTGTGCACTTACACGTGTGCGTGTGTGTGGGAGGCGCTTGGGCTGCCTGGTTCTACAGCGCAGGCCCGTCTCTCACGAAAACTCCACAGTGACGTCATCTCTGACAGATGGTGGGGGAGGGAGATGGGACTTGCTCCCTGGGGCCCCGGTGGCCCGATGGCAGTTGTTAGATGTGGACCGTGGCGCAGGCTGCGCGATAGCCGGGTGGCAGGGCCGGGGGTGGCAGGGCCGTTCCCACGTGCTGGTGGGAGGTTTGGCGATCGTGGGGATCCTCGTGGGGCAAGTGGGAGGCCCCAAGAGGTGCCAGGTGCCCACTCCTGCTGGGTGCTAGGCCCTGGGAACCCTCCCCCATCTCCCCGAGAGCCCCTCCGGGTGGGCAGGGGCTGCGCTCTCCGTCCCAGGGTGGGTGAGGTCACCAGGTGGGGGGCCCTCAGCGGGTCCAGGAGGAGCATGACTGGTGTGTTTTCCAACCAGCCCAGCTTTGTGCTCCTAAGGCGCTTGCTCCCCGAAAAGCCCAATGTGGGGAGCCTCGGAAGGCAGCGCCCAGAGCCTCCTCCAGAACCTCAGGGATTAGGGGCCACTGCCACGGCTGCAGACCTGGGGCGGGGCGGGGCGGGGCGGCTGGTTGGTGGGCACAGGTGTGGGTGCAGCTGGCTTCAGCAGCAGTAGTGAGGTGAGGGGGCCTGGCCAGCCGGGGAGACGTGGAGGGGGGAACGTGAGTGAAGGCAGGGCAGCGGGACCTGGGGTGGCTGGACTCAGGACAGGACCCCGTGCCCGGGGGAGCTCAGGGGTCCGCCTTCCCCTGGTCTGTGGATGGAGGGGTGAGGTCAGGGCCGGCCACCCCGCTAGGCATCCCCACCTCCCACCCCAGCAACCAGGGGAGCCTGGGCATGGAGCTGGCCATGTGGGTGAGTCCCGCAGCGGGGAGGCGCCTCAGGCTGGTTCTCCAGGGCGACCTGGGGATGTGGAGGGGCAGAGGACCCTGAGGCTGTGGCAGACGGTGGGGGGGGCTGAGGCTCCCGTGGGGGGGCCCTGGTGGCAGCTGCAGCGAGCTGGACGCCTGCCCCCGGGTGAGCGCCTGCCCCTGGGCGGCTCCCTCCCCTGGGAAGGCCAGAGAGGCTCCGCTGCGGGAGGGAGCCAAGCCCAGGGGTGCGTCCAGTCCACGTGCCCATCTCTGGAGGCCGAGCCCACACTTCAGGGCTCCAGGTCAGTCTGCTGGCAGGGCCTGGGCGTCTGCGGAACTCAACATTCGGGGGGTCTGTGTGCGGGTGTGTGTCACGTGTGTGATAGGACGTCACGGCCAGGAAGTGTGGCACTGTGTCTGGGCCAGGCTAGAACAAGAGGAGGCGCGGAGGCCCAGCTAGGGGGGCTTCACCTCCAGGGCTGGACGTGTGACCGTGTCGCATCCTCTGGTGTTTGGAGGTTCAGGAGAAAACAGGGGATGGGGAGGGTCGGACCCCCACCTTCCCCTTGAGCTGATGCTCAGAGCCCCCCTCGGGAGTGTGGAGGGTGGCCGACAGCTGGGGGCAGGGGGCACAGCCAGGCACGGGCCAGTCCGGGGCTCCACAGACCTCCAGGGAGGGAAGGCTGGCCCCAGGGCCGGGGGTGGGCGTACTATGGGCCCAGGAGGGGGCCCTGCTTGGGGTTCAGGCCTCCAGAGAATTGGTTGGTGTGTTCCCGGTGCGTGGACCCCACCCCTGTCGCCGGGCCTGGACCTCCCGCGTGGCCCATAGCCACTCCCACAGGCCCTGCAGGTGCCTGCCCGCTGCCAGGCTCCCCGAGGTGGGGCTGGGGCCGAGTGGGCCCTCTGCCGAGCACGGACCTCACCCCCTTCAGGGAGGGACACTGTCCCACGGACACTAAAGCCTCGGTGGACCCCATGCCGGGTGCCGGGAATATCCACACGAAGGCAGAAGCCCACGCAGCAGGGACTGCTCACCCCGCCCTCCTGCCCCACAGCCCGAGGGTCCCTGGGGCTCGGCCTGCAGAAGCCCCTCCAGCTTCTGGCCAGGGGCCCGCGCCCAGCTCCAGCGAGTGTCGCTGAAGCACGTGGCCATTGTGCGGTGTCGCGGGCCGTGTGGCTGCGCCCCAGGACTGAGCATGCGCCCCTGAAGCAGGGCGGCTGGCTCAGGGGTGAGCCCCCTGGAGGGAGGGCCAGGCCCGCTCAGCCGGGTGGTGGCCGGGGGCACACAGCTCTCTGGGAGGACGAAGGATGGGCGGTTGGCGGGCTCACTGTGTAGTTGGACACTTCCCTCGTCTTGGGTGTGTTGTCTGATGACAGCGCTGTTGAGGCGCGGCTCACACACCCTGTGTCACACACCCGTTAGCGTGCGCAATGAAGCCATTTTCACTGTATTTGCAGAGTTGTGCAGCCGTCATGTGCCCGTCAGTCTGAAACCCGGTGCCGTACCCACTGCTCCGCACCCCTCCTCGGCCGGAGGCAGCCACTGAGCCACTTGTTGTCTTAAGAGTTGCTTATTCTGGACAGCTCGTGGAAGCAAAGCTGCGGCATGCAATCTCTCCCGGCTGCCTTCTTTCCCTCAGCACGATTTCCAGATTCATCCATGTCGTAGCTGTGTCAGCGCGTTGTCCCTTTTAATGGTTGAACAATATTCCTTTGTACAGATTTTATTTCTTTACTCATCGTGTGTTAGACATTTGTGTCGCTTCTACTTTTTGGCCATTTTGAATAAAGCTG
Organism: Urocyon cinereoargenteus; assembly: GCA_032313775.1. Taxonomy (NCBI): domain Eukaryota; kingdom Metazoa; phylum Chordata; class Mammalia; order Carnivora; family Canidae; genus Urocyon; species Urocyon cinereoargenteus. Next base: position 48,475,956 of record JAVLSZ010000026.1, on the reverse strand, counting down.
CTATGGACTTGTGTGTATGAATTTTCCTGTGGTTGTATGTTTTCATTTCTCTTGGACAGGCACCCATGAGTGGAATTGCTGGGTCACAGGGTTAGTCCGTTAGTTTTTTGAGGAACTGCACTATTTTGGGTTCCCATGAGCAGTGTAGAAAGGTTCATCTGGCTTTTTAATTATTCTTATTCTCTGGAGACTAAAGTCATCCATCCATCCATCTACCTCTCCATCCATGCATCTGTCTATCCATCCATCCAGCCACCCCTCATCCATCCAGCCACCTATCCATCCATTCATTTGTCCATCCATCCACCCATGCACCCACCTATCTACCCGCCCATCTATCCACTCACCCACCAAACCATCCATCCATCCATCCATCCATCCATCCATCCGCCCTCCACCCATCAATTCACCATCCATCCATCATCCACGAGTTCCCTGAGCACCTTCTGAAACCCAGGCCTAGGCAAATGAGCTGTGGAATTCAGTGGGGTCGTGGCTCTCTGCCCTCCAAATCCCAGGAGGGTCTTTAGGCTCAGAAGCACAGTGATGGGCACATGCACCCACCCACATCCAGGGGTCTGTGTCTTCCTGCAGTTTTTCTTGCTTTTAAAAAAAGAATGTGCAGAGGATGAGCCATGTAATTTCAGGCCCTGGTTGATGCTCTAGTTCATCGGCCACTGCTGTCCCCGCCAGGGCTCTCCCCATCCTGCAGAGCCCCCATCCAGGCCAACCTATCCCAGAAGCCTTCTAGGCCAGCAGCTTATGAAACTTAAATGTATGCTTGAGTGACCCACAGGATTGGGGGGCACTGAGATTCCGCATTTCCCACAAGCCCCCGGGGGGCCGGTTCTGCAGGACACTAGGGAGCAGACCCTGAGCTCTCCGCGTGTCCTCCTGGCTGTCCGCACCTGGAGATGCCCCGTACTTGAGGTCCTATTGGTGCGGGTGGACGTTTCTCTCATCAGACGAACCTCCCCTCCCACACACCCTCCAGCTGGAAGCCCAGCTGTTCTGTCGCAGGTGTCCACAGCTTGACCGGAAGTGACTGCAGCCACAGGGCTGGTGGGAGGAGCTCGGGGGGCCGTGGAAGGACCCTCCTAGCATGGGAGTCACCCATGGTCCTGTGAGCCGCCGGGGGTCAGGGGCTCCTAGTCTCTCAGGGGAGGACCCAGGAAAGAGGCAGCTGCTGCCCACAGGTGTTCCCCGCAGGAGGGGCAGCCCCAGGGTCTGGCACACGTGCCAGCGTGGGCCCTGCTGAAGTGTGTGCCCCTGTGGGCAGCTGGAGCAGCGATGCTCCTGCCAGCAGCCGGTGGCCAGCAGGGCGGAGGACGGTGGACACATGTTGGTAATCCCCGTTGTCCCCGGGAAACTGGTCCTCACTTAATACCTCTTGCTCCGCTGGGGCCACACCCACCTGACCCAACCACAAATAGCTCCGGACACGAATCGAATCAGAGGCTTTATCTTTGGAAATTAATCCAGCTCAGAGCAGGATTAACCAGGACATCCCTGGAGACAATGGTGCCCAAGGTCAGGGGAGCCCTGGTTTCCTTGTATTTCCTCAGCTGAAGCCAGGGGGCCCCCAAAGCCCGCCCCAGCCCCACTCCTCCCTGTGCAGGTGGGGCAGGTGGGGCAGGTGGGAGGGCCCAGGGGTGGGAGGCAGGTGGGGGTCCTGGCCCTCGGGATCCGGCGCGCCCCCCAGACAGAGCTCTTCCCTCTTCACTGCCTCCCGTGGACAGAGGTTCTCAGTCCTGAGCACCGTGGGGCTGAGTCCAGCCGAGGGACTTCCCCAGCTCAACCCCCGGCAGGCCTTGGTTAACAGGGTCCCCTCGCCCCTGCTCTCCGCTCAGGTGTCTCAGGTGACTCTGGCGGAGTGGCCTCCCCAGGGACCCCAGCCGGTCCTCCCTCACTACACCTGCCCTGGGGCCCTGGGGGGCCCGTGAGGAGAGGCCGGCCAGCCAGGTCCTGGGGCCGCGGAGTCCCCGCGGCCTGAGCCCTCCCCATACTTCTCCGTGTTCCACTGACCCACATCCCTGCGCAGGGCGCCTGGGGAGGCCGCGGGGATCTCCCATGGTGCCTTGGCTGTCCCCGGGGTGGGGACGGGACCGAAGCTGCCGGTGGCTGAGGGTCTGCAGGAACCTCGGCTCCACGGAGCAGAGACGCTGGGAGACGGCTGCCTGCAGCCTCTCGCCTGAACTGGGGGAGCGTTGTGTTTTGGCTTCTGCCATTTCCAAACGGGCTTTTTTATTCTGTATGTGAGTTTTGGAAACTGCCTTCTGTCCTCGTTTAAAAGCAGAGGACGGATCTTTGTGGGGAAGAAGAGACCCTTGGATGCTGGCGGGAACTGGGCAACCAGAAAATAGAGGGAGAGGGGAGGAGAGAAGGGGAGGGAACAGCGGGGGAGAGCGAGGGGAGGGCACCACTTCGTTTTCCCCTGCCCCGTCCCAGCAGCTCCAGGTAGGGCTTTGGCCCTCCTGTCCATCCGTCCGTCCGACAGAGGGGACGTGGAGGCCTGGCAGCCCCTGCTCCCCCGGCGACCCCTCCCAGGCGCCCCCAGGGCCTCTGTTCCTCCAGGCTCTTGTCCCAGACAGGTGCAGGCCGGGCAGCCAAGGGGACATGGGGCGGGGGGCCGACAGCTTCGGCCCTGCACCCCGGTCCTCCCCTCCTCCCCCATCCTCTGTGGGCAGGGGCGCCCAGGGGACGCAGTCTGCAGAGGGAGGGTGGTCTGGCTCCTGGCCGGTGGGCTGCCCGGCGCTCCAGGCATGGGAAGGATTTCTGCAGGATTTCTGCACGGTTGCGGCTTTTACCGGTGATTGTACGGATCTCTGTGACGTCCTTGTTCATTTTCTTTGATTATGCTTTGATCTTAAACCTGGGCCCGCTAGACGGGCAGGGGTCTTGCCCCTCCACACGCTCGCACGGGCAAGAGCTAGACCTTTAAACAGGGCCTCAGGCCTGGGCAGCCTGGGAGGGTCCAGCCCCGCGCACAGCACGCGGCCTTTATTACTCTGTTAATTTGGAAAACAGGTCATGGAAAATTAAATTGCTTAAAATAGGTCACCAATTATAACTCTGCATTCTATTAAAATGGGAGCATCTCTGGAATCTTTGTTAGTTTATTGTAATTAAAGGCAAAATATGCAGAGTTAAGTCATTGCTGGCTCTGTGTGTTGGGTCGAGGTGGGCGCGTGGCGGCCTTGCCTCTGCTGGGCGGCCCCGGCTCGCGTGGCCTCTTGCTTCACAGCCCGTGATATCACTTTGTGAACAAAGTCCCTGCAGGACAGAGGACGAATGGATATAAAAAAAACCACATTTCTAAACATTAATGAAAATGAGGCAAAGCTTTACGTGTTAGCAAAACGGGATTACGGTCTCGACTAGATTCAGTCCTGGGAAGGGCCGGGCCTGCAGACGCTGCGAGCCCAGAGCAGGGCGGGCGCCTCCAGCCTCGGGCCTGCGCCGGGGCGTCCCCTGAGCTCAGGCCAACGGGGCAGCGCAGGGAGCGGGAGCCCCTTTCAGCTCCTCCGACGGGGAGGACGTTGCTCGGAAACCCACTTTCCCAGGATCCCAAGGCCCTGGCTGCGCCGCCTGGGAGCGGCCTGGACGTGCCGGTGAAACGGGGCAGGTCCCTGGGAGGCGGCTGGCAGGGGGGAGCCCATGCCGTGGGACTTGGGGGTGCGGGCCAGGCCCCAGGCCATGGGGCACCTTTGCCACAAACAGTCCGCTCGGTCCCCAGTGCGGGAGGACATTGGTGCCCTGCAGGCTCTGCTCACACCTGGCCCCACGAGGGGCGGCCCCCGCAGCCTGCCCGGGGGCTCAGGGGGGCCACGGCGGGCCTGCCCTTCCCTATCCCGCAACAGGGGAGCACCTCGGCTTCTCCCTGCCCCAGCCTCCTCCAGCTGGGAGCTTGCCGCAGGGGCTGTCCTTGTCCCCCGGGCCTGGCCACGGTTCCGAGCCCACATACAGGCCACGCGGAACGCGGTGCCTGTTAATCTTTGCTCACTGTGACCGTGTAGGACCCTGTGTGAACCCGAGGCCCAGTGAGAGGCTCACGGTGGGGGCGGGGGGGAACTTGTGGATCCGGACACCCCGCCTGGAAGGCGTGCAGGACCTCGACTTCCCTCCCGGGAACGAACAGCTGCCCTGCACGAAACCCGGACCCCGGCAAGCCACTCCCCATCTGGGAAGTTGGGGACACGTTAGTCACCTTCCATCGGGTGCCCCCCCCACTGGTCTAAGCGACCCTTGAAGGCCTGTCGCTGGTGTTATTGCAAAAAATCATTTTGTACTTTATTTTGAACAAAAGGACACTTTGCCGAGTGGGCCCTTTGCTGGCGGATTGTACTGTTCTTGTTTCAACTCACCTGCGTCGCTGCAATCTGATTTAAAGGCACTTTCTAAAAATAAATGGTCCTTTTAAAACTGGTCCTTAGGTCGAGCGTCTCCGGCGGTGTGCTGTTTGCTCTGACCGGGGACGGGTGTGATCTGGGATCCCGGGGGCACAGAGGGCCCTGGGACACGGGGACCAAGCGTGCCAGGCCCTCCTGGAGTGACGATCCCCGGGGCCTGTGCAGGCCAGGCACCCGGGCTGGAGCGCGGGGGGTGTCGGAGGCCCGGGAGCCTCCCTGAGGAGCAGGCTGGGCTCCGAAAGCCTCTTCCAGGCAGTGGCGCACCCGAGAGGCCGGGCTCTGTGCGCCCTCGGGTCCTGCCTCCCGTACCGTCGGGCCCCACGAGGACCCTGCGGCTGAGGGCTGATGGGGGCAGAGTCAGGGCCGTGGCCACAGCCAGGGTGAGTCGTGGGCTGCCACAGGGCCGCAGGGTGGCAGGTACGTCCTGCCCGTGGTCTCACCACACGGCCCTGTGGGACGCCCCCAGTGTCAGGCCTCATGGCGGTGGCGGCACCAGGGTCCTGGGGCCAGAGCTCTGATCCCAGCATGAAGGCTTGTCTGTGGCCTGGGCCAACGTGGGGACCTCTGAGACCTCGCCGAGAGGCACACAGCTCAACCCGGGACACAGGCACCCAAGGCCCCAGCAAGTGGGCAAAGACATGGGAAGCGGGTCCCCGGGTGGGGTACATGCTGCGCCCCACGGAGCACATGGGCAACAGCACACAGACCCGGGTTTAAGCAGCCGGCTGACGGAACCCCACTGTGCGAACGACAGCCCCGCTTTGCCGACAGGACGGAAGCGTAGGGAGCCTGATCCAGTCGCTCACTTGTCCGCTTGCTCATTTATCAAGCACCGGCTGCATGCCCAGCACTGTACTGGGCATGGTGGGTATAGCCATGAGATGGCACTGTCCCTCCAGGCGCGGAGTCTGGAGGCTTGAAGGGTTGGGGGCCCCTGCCCCCCTAAGACACCAACAGATAAGGACAAAGGAGGACAAATGCTCTGGAGAACGTGGCCTTCTCCTGAGGCTGGGCCCCGGCTGGCTGCAGGGACAGCGCTGGGGTGCAGCAGGGGAGATGCCAGCTGGGCTACCAGCCTCACCAGGGCACCTGGCAGGATACAACAGGAGCCCCCGGCGGCCACGTGCCCGCTCACAGGGCACAGCGGAGGCCGGGTGCTGGGCCTCTCCCAGCAGGCGTGGGGGTCGCATTGGCTCGGGGCTTGGGAATCCAGACTCAGGGGCTCTGGAAGGGTCCAGCCCTTGTCTTCCCCGCTCCCCTGTCCCCACCCCCTCTCTCACCTGCTCTCCTATCCAGGTGTGCTGCAGCAGAGCCCCCAGGTGTACCCCCGCCCAGGCCTCAGACAGCACGTCCCCCACCCCCACCTCCTGGCTTACCGCCCCCTCAGGGCATGAGTCTGGTAGAGGTCAGCAGGGGCCCCGGCCGAGCTGGTGGGGCTCTGGGACCAGCTTGTGGGGGGGCAGAGCCTGAGGGCCGTGGTGAGTGGGTGCAGCGCACCCTCCCCCTGGGAGCACACACAGGGAGGCAGGGAGGGGAGGCCTCGACCACCCTCTTGAATTCTGCTACTAGGATAGCCTGGCCCTGGGGGGACAGGGAGGGCTCCGTGGGGGGAGGAGGCGTGTCCCGCAAGACCCTCCTGCCTGCTGGGGTGCAGCCGGCCAGCCCTCCACCTCCTGCCCACTCCAGCCCCTGGTGCCCCCTCCCCACCCGCCCTGGGGAGCAGGGCTTTATTTTGGGCCCAGACACAGGTGCAGGGGGGTGGCCTGCACATGACCACCTTCGATCCTGCAGTGAAGACCTCCAGCTGGTCCTGCACCGACCTGGCTTCTTGGACGTGCCTGGCGTCCAGTCTGAGTGCGGGGCAGGGGGAAGGGAGGACAGTTCCCACACTTGCCAAGCCGTGCCACCATGAGCGTCTGTGACCTGGGGGGGAAGCAGGCAGACGGATCCTGGTTTTAAACGTGGTATTAGTTGCCCAGGGCAGCTGGGATAAAGAACCACAAACTGGGGGGCTTCGAACAGCAGAAATTTATTCTTTTACAGTCTGGGGGTCAGAAGTAGAAGTGAGGGGTGGGCAGGGCTGGGCTCCCCACAAAGGGAGGGCCCTTTCTGCCTGAGGCCACGGGTGGCTGTAGCCGCATCGCTTCCATCTCCGCCTGCTTCTCACGTGGTTTTCTCACCTCCGCGTGTGTCCCAGGAGGCCCCCTCCTTATGGGGGTGCCAGTCACTGGATTACAGCCACCCGGCTGCAACGCGGTCTCGTCTGTACTGATTACACCTGCAAAGTCTCTGTTTCCAAATAAGGTCACGGCATAGACTCCAGGGTTAGGACTTGAATGTACTTTCTGGGGGGTTCCATCCCTTGTGTCGGGGCTCCTCTCGGGCTCCCCTCCACCTGGTGGGCAGGTGCCTTGGTCTTTATCCTCCCGTCGTAAAAACATAGTTTGCCGCGAATCCCCAGGCTCATGCCTCCTGTTCGTCTGGCCTGTCCGCTCCACGCCGGTCTGGAGGGGATCTTCCCTGGGCTCAGTCACTGTCCTGTGAGCGCTGAGTTACCCGGACAGACCGAGCTCACGTGGCACATACAGGAGTGACCACGATGCCGGAGCCCAGCCGTAGACCTGACCGTCACGGGACCAGAGGTCTGAGGGGCCTCACATCAAGTCTGTGCTCGCTCCACATGATGCCCGAGTGCTGAGCTATTCTGGCAACTTCCAAGTCTCTGGAGAGCTGCCAGGGAAACACACCAATTAAATATTCTCATCAGGTGCTTGGGGTCACGCAGACCAGGTTTCTCCTACAGCAAGCAGGGCGTTCGTACAGTTATGGCAAATACACACGTGGATACTGGGAAAACGGAAGCTGAAACCGGGAGCCTCGGTGCTGGGCTGTGAGTTCCTGGGGACACGCTGAGATGGGCAATCGTGCCCTGAGATGTGGCCGAAGGCAGGAGGGGCGCAGGCAGCTTTCACCCTGGACTCTGGAGACAGGCTGCTTGGGGGCATCTTGCCTCTTACACCTTGCTAGCCCTGTGACCTTGAGGGAATAATTTAATTTTGCTCCCCACCCCTCCATCTGACAAATGAGGTCAGTGGCAGCCCAGCCTCATCTGGGTGAGCTGTATGATGGTCAGTTGAGGCTGTGTCTCTGTGGCATTTTGTTCAGGGCCTGGCACGTGGGAGGTCCCCAGTTAATCTCAGCTGCTCTTCCATCAACCCGACCAGAATTCCTTGCAGTGGTCTCAGGACTGCTTATGTCAGAATCACAATGGTGGTGGAGGGAGCAGAGAGCAAAAATGCAGCAATCTGGGGGGGCCTTCTGCATCCAACCATGAAAAAATTGCTGATCTGGTCTTGCCTTTTGCCACTCCCACTAAAAACCGAACAAAGTTTAGGAGACAGTGCCTTTAAGCATGGATCCATGAGAGAGGGGTCACATGAGGTCAGTGCCAGATTTGCCCTGGCTCCTGCCTGGGTGGCGATATTGAGAGGTACAGCCCAGATCGAGTTCAGAGCTCATGCCAAGCTTTTGGGGGTGGGCACCAGACAGAAAACAGCTGTGTGAGAGGGGGCAGAGGCATCCGTGTGGGGCTCTCATGGTCCATGGCTGAGCCCTAGGCCACCCTTGCCCAGGGCAAGACCATGGGGTCCAGCAGAGTGGGCTGTGGGCTGCAGGTTGATCAGAGGGACACCTGTTCCCACCAATCACAGTGGCTGGAACACCCACAGCATTCAGCTGAGACCCTGACATGGCCATGCCTGCGGAGGAATGGCCATGCCCACACTAAGGCCATGCTGCTCTGGGATGGACAGAACTCAGGACAGCCAGCCCTAATGAGGAAGAATGAAACCCCAATCATTAACTGATGATGAACAGACATACACACTCCAACTGTACATGGACTGTGATTCGGCCATAAAACAGATGAAGCACTGACCCACTGCAACATGGAAGAGTCTGGAGACAGAAGGTAGATCAGTGGTTGCCAGGGGTTGGAGGGGAGGCTACAGAGGACTGGCAAAGGGTGTGGGGCTTTTTGGTGTGTGTGGGGAGGTGATGAACATACTCTTAAATTGATTGTGATGGTGGTTGCACAACTCTGTGAATGTATTACAAGCAATTATAGGAAATTGTGTATCAAATTCTATCTCAATAAAGCCTTGAAAAATTAAACATAAATATGTTAAAGGACAAAAAAAATGGAGTCAATGGAAACAGAACTTGAGATGATCTAGATGTTGGAATTAGCAGACAAAGACTTTCAGATGGCTGTTATCAATGTTTTCAAGGATGTAACCGACACGTAATGAGTGAACGGATGGGGAGTCTCGGCAGAGACATGGGATCTGTAAGCTCGTTCACTGCAGAGGCCTAACAGCAGATTAGAAACTGCAGAAGAAGGGGTCAGTCAGCTTGAGGACAGGCCTCCTGAGGTCCAGTTAGAAGAACAGAGAAGACAAGCAGGACTATAGTGAGCTGGGCTCTAATGCATGTTCTATGCTAATATATGGGACGCAGGTATCAGGTGGCCTAGAAAGTAATTGTAACCCCAAAGAGAGAAGAGAGAAACAAGGCATAAAAAATATTTGAAGAAGTACTGCTGAAATATTTCCCAATTTGATAAAAATATCAGCCTATGGCTACAGGAAATAGGTCAAATATGAAGAAAAGCAAAGAAAAGACTTAGGTTCATATAGTTATTGCTGCAAAGTGAGGACAAAGGGAAAGTCTTAAAAGCAGTCGTAGAAAAAGGACACACACATATATATATATAGGGAACAATGGCTGATTCTCATTTTAAAGATTTTTATTTTTAAGTAATCTCTACACTTAACATGGGGCTCGAAATCATGACCCTAAGATCAAGAGTTGTGTGCTTTTCTGACTGAGCCAGCCGGGTGCCGCACTGATTCTCATCCATAAACAATGGATTCCTGAAGATAATGGAGCTACATGTTCAAAGTGCTGAGTTAAAAAAAAAAGCCTGTCAGTCAGGAATTCTACACCCAGTGAAAATTATCCTTCAAAAATGAGGGTGAAATAAAGACATCTGAGAATTTTTTTTTTTAAAGCTGAGAAAAAAAATAATAAAGCTGAGAAAAAATCTATTGTCGGAAGACATGCACTGCAAGAAATGTTAAGGTTCTCCAGACTGAGGGATCCCTGGGTGGCCCAGCGGTTTAGTGCCTGGCTTCGGCGCAGGGCCTGATCCTGCAGTCCCGGGATCGAGTCCCACATCGGGCTCCCTGTGTGGAGCCTGCTTCTCCCTCTGCCTGTGTCTCTGCCCCCCCCCCCCCCGTCTCTCATGAATAAATAAATTAACAAAAGTCTTTAAAATGGTATTCTAAATATTAAAAAAAAGTTCAGACTTCAGGGAAACAAAACCGGATGTAATTCATATCTATAGGAAGGAATGAAAAGCACTGGAAAAGTTAAATATTTGAGTACATAAACGTTGGGAAAATTATAACCTCTGTGAATGTAAGAGGATATGTCTACAATAGCATAAAAGACATGGGGGCGAGTAAATGGAATTGTGCTTCTGTAAACTTACATTTTATGTCAAGTGACTCAATATTAGTTGTAACTGGCTACTATAAGTCAAGAATTCATATTGTAACTCCTAGATCATCCACTAACAAGAACGAGTTTCATTTCATTTATAATAAGTCAATAGAGGATAAAATGAAATACTAAAACCAATTTTGATTCATCCCAAAGAAGATGGGAATAGAAGAAGGTAGGGTCAAACACACGTAGAACAAAAAGAAAATACATAACAAGATGGTGGACGTAAATCCAACCATATCATAATCACATTAAGTACGAATGGACCAAACACTCTAGGTTAGAGGCAGAAATTGTCAAACTGAATAAAACATGCAAGACCCAAGTACCTGCTGTCTAGAGGCCCTTTAAATACAGAGACTCAGTGGGGAGAAGAGCTTGCAATGCAGAGAGCCCAGGAAAGCTGACATGGCCACACTGACATCAAGGAACTTTCCAGAAATAAGAGGTCTATTTCATAATGAAAAAGGCTCATTTCATCAGAAAGACTAAATCACAAACTTGCAGCACCCAGTAGCAGAACTTCAAACATGTGAAGCGGAATCAACATGACTAAAAGGAAAATAGGCAAATCCACAGTCATAGTTTTGGAGCTTTTAATGCCCTTCTCTCAGTCTTGGAAAGAACAAGCAGAAAATAGTTAGTAATGATACGTAGGATTTGAACAATACCACCAACCAACTTGACCTAATCGGCAGTGACAGATTGCTACACCAAACAACCGCAAATGCACATTTTACAATAATCCTTGATACATTTCAAAAGACTGAAATCCTTAAGATAGGATGTCGTATTATTACAGTAGAATTACATCAGACAGCTCTATGATATTCAGAAAATCCCCAAATATTTAAAAATTAAGCAGTAAATTTATGAATCACCTATGGGGCCAAGAAGTCACTAAGGAAACCACAAAATATTTGTAATGAAATGAAATAAAAGCACAACATAGCAGAGATTATGGGGTACAGCTGAAATGGTTGCACAGAGGAAAGCTTTAAATGCTTAGAGTGGAAAAGCAGAAAGACCTAAAATGTCTAAAATAAATTATTTTAAATTTCTCCCTAAGAATATAGAAAAATAAGAACAAATTAAGTAAAAAATAAGTAGAAGGGAAAGAATAGTAGTGATAGGAATGGAAATTCATAAAACAGAAAACAGACCAACAATAGAGAAAATCAGCAAATCCAGAAGAAGTGGGGTCTTTGAAAAGGTTAATGAAATTGATAACCACCCAGTAAGACTGAGTAAGGAAAAAAAAAACCCACAGATTTTCAGCATCAGGAGTAATATCATAGACATTAAAGGAACAAGAGGTTATGAAGGGGCCCCTCGGTGGCTCAGTTGGTTAAGCCTCTGCCTTCGGCTCAGGTCATGATCCTGGAGTCCTAGAATCGAGCCACATGTTGGGCTTCCTGCTCAGTGGGGAATCTGCTTCTTCCTCTCCCTCTTTGTGTTCCCCTCCTTGTGCTCTCATTCTCTCTCTCTCAAATAAATAAATAAATAAATAAATAAATAAATAAATAAATAAAATCTTTTTTATTCTTCTTATTATTTTTTAAGATTATTTTTTAAGATTTTATTTATTTATTCATAGAGACAGAGAGAGAGAGAGAGAGAGGCAGAGGGAGAAGCAGGCTCCAGGCAGAGAGCCTGACACGGGACTCGATCCAGGGTCTCCAGGGTCACACCCTGGGCTGAAGGTGGCAATAAACCACTGCACCACCAGGGCTGCCCTTTTTTAAGATTTTTATTTTTTTATTCATGAGAGAGACACAGAGAGAGGCAGAGACATAGGCAGAGGGAGAAGCAGGCTCCATACAGGAAGCTCAATGTGGGACTTGATCCTAGGACTCCAGGATCAGGCCCTGGGCCGAAGGCAGATGCTCAACCATTGAGGCACCCAGGTGTCCCAATAAAATCTTTTTTAAAAAGAAGGTGTTATTAGCACTTGGTGCCAGTACATTAGGTGGTATAGAAAAAATGGGATAATCTCTTGAAAAACACAGCTGCACAAAACTGACACAAGAAGAAATGGAAAATGTGAGCAGTCCTGCATCTATGACAGAAAACGAATTCAAATTGAAAAAACTCTTATTGCAAAGAAGGCTCCAGGCCAGCTGGCTTCACTGACAAATGTGCTGAGCACTTGAAGAAGAGGTACACAAACCTTACAGAAGCTCTTTCAGAGGATAAGGGAGGAAGAAGAGGGGTTTGTTTTGTGAGGTCGGCTAATTTTCTGGTGAATGACTGACAATTAGGTCTAGGGGTGTGTGGGGTGTGGTATGTGGTGTTTATGATGCACACACCTGTGGCTTCAAGTCTCCAACGGTCACGTCAGGAAGAGATGCAGTGCACAGTGGCCCTCGTGAGCCTGCGTGCCCTTGCTCCAGCATAGTCAAGGCCCACATAACCCTGACACCTGAGCCTGGCAAAGATATTATCTGTAAATATTTCGGGCCAATATTTCTTAGGAATGGAGACGCAAAATTCCTTAACAAAACAGTCGCAAGTTAAATCCAACAACGTAAAAAGTACAACGCGTTACGTCCAAGCATCATTTACGCCTGGAATGGAAGGTTCGGCCAATATTCTAAGACCAACCAATTTATTTTGCCATCTTAACGGAACACCAGAGAAAATACATATGATCATCTACATAAACGCAGAGAAGACATTCACAAAAGCTGACACCCCCTTGTGATAAAATCTCCCTACGGATGAGGGTGCGGGGAGCTTCCTCAGTCAGATGGAAGGCATCCACGGAAAGCCTGCAGCCCGGCGGGCTCGTGCTGTCCCTTCCCGACGCCCTCGGCAAAGGCCACGCCTGGGTTGTGGCAGGCACGGCCGCCTGGAGGCTCCAAGCCTTCCTCTTCCGGGGAGCCCACTGGGTGTGTGGGATGCTCAGCACCCCCCACCCCGGCCCGGGCTCCGCCCCCACCTGCCTCGCAGCTTGGGCACCTGCCTGCCCACGTGCGCAGTTGTCTGCTTTCCCAGGTGAGTCCGTCTGGGTGGTGCGCTCTGCTGTGTGCAGCACTCCATGGGGCTCACCGGGAGCGCGGGGGGGGGGGGGGGCGGGTGCTTGTTCCCCACGAGTCCCTGCCCCGCACACTGTGGGCTCTCAGCAGAGACCAGAAGGAATGATCTAGCGAGCGGGGGAGCTGCTGGAGGGTCAGAGTGACCGGGACCAGGTGGACGTTCTGAGAAGTTTTGCCAGAGGAGGCGGGCACGGCGTGCGGACCGGGGCCGGCGGCGGGAGTGGGCGGCGGGCAGGGCCCGCAGAGGCCGCGGCTCGGTCCCGGCTGGCCGGCGCTGGGAGCGCTGGCTGAGCTAATTACAGCCGCGCCGAGATGCACTGCAAATTGTTCGCAGTTCCAACCGCGCATTCAGCGGAACAAGGGGGGCTAATTATACTCCACTTGTTACCACCGCGGCTCGTTAATATTCCGGCAGCTGCTGCGGCAAGATAATGATGGCCCCAGCCAGAGCGACTCAACAGATAGATCCCGCAGTCAGCAAGGACGCGGTTCCCGGAATATTTGTCCTCCGCACACAAAGTGAAGGCTGACGGAGTGAGCATTTGTACCCTGACACAAGGAGACGGAAGGGTCACGTGGCCGTGAGTGTGTTAACACACTCGGGCCGCCACTCGGGCCGGGAGAGCCGCTCCACGCGAGACGCCGTCTTTGCCGGCGGGGCCCCACCCGCAGGCTCGTGCTCTATTTCGGGCTGTGTCGGGCCGGGAAGGAGGACACCCAGAGCCCCGGCCGCCGGTACCGCGCCGTCTCCCTCTCCCCCCTTCCCCCAAGGCTACTGCAGCCGGCTGCCGTCTTGCTGGACAAACAGATTCAAAAATTGCTGTTTTGACAATGAGGCTTTTTCATAACTTTGAACGTGAGATAAAATGATACTGGAATCGCGGTTTCCAGAACAACAGTGTGCTCAGATTACAGCGGCGCAAGCCCCTTCCACGACACACACTTACAGGGGCTCGGGGTCTAACTTGCCGGGAAAAAGCAACGCCTGCTGTCATTTCAAAGAAATATTTTTTATTTTGAAATAATTAACAGACTCGCAGGAAGTTGCGGAGACAGACAGCACGGAGCCCCTGCGCGGATCCTCATCTATACCATCTGCAGCGTCTTATATAACACGGGCACGCAGCGCCCCAGCCGAGGCACGTGCCACGCAAACCCCGGGGCGAGTTCTGGGAGGCTCATCACACGGGTGGGTCCCCGAGGCCGCCGTGGGCTAGACTCCGGTCTGCTCGGTCGTCACGGCCGTCTTCCTCCCGCGGGTCTCCGTGATCTCCCCTCCCACCTGCCTCCTGCTGCACGACCCTCACCCCTGCAACCAGGAACCTGCTCCACCTCAGGGATGTGCCGTCATTTCAGGAACGTCTTGTAAATGGAAACACACTCCGTGTGACCTTTTAAGATCGGCTTCATTCACTTGGCGTGATGCCCTTGAGACTCAGCCAGGGCGCTGCGCAGATCGATGGTTAGTTTTATTGCTGAGCGTGTCCCACCGTCTGGCCGGACCCTCGTCTGTGCGGCCGCCGCCCGCCGTAGGACGCGTAGGTTGCTTCTAGCGTGGCTGTTCCCGGTGAAGTTGTGCGCGGGTTTCCCCGGGGAGCGAGGACCCGTTTCTCGGGGACAAACGCCCGGGAGTCGAATGCCGGCTCGTGCGGTCAGCGCAGGCTCCGCGTGAGGCCAGCAGGCTGTCTCCCAGCGTGGCCGCTCCAGTTTGCGTTCCCGCCAGCGGGGGATGCGGGATCCGGTGTCTCCGCGTCCTCGCCGGCATTTGTTGTTGTCGCTACTTTCTACCGTAGCCGCCGGGTGGGTGTGGGCCCCGAGCGGCGACCGCGCGGCCGACGCCTAATGACACCCTCTGCGTGTGCTCACTTCCCACCCGTGTCTCCTCTTGGGTGAAAATCTCACGTCCTTTGCCTGTTTTCTAACTGGCTTGCAGGGTTTTTTACTGTTGGGTTTTGTGCGTCCTTTACAAGGTCTCACTGCGAGGCCCTCGTTGGGTGTGTGGCTTGCAAATACCTTCTCTCGGCGGGTAGCTTGTCTCCTCATTCATCTTGGCCGATTTCTTTTAGTTTTTTCCAGTGGGGCTCACGAAGCTCTGGACGTTTCAGGCTGCGAACCCGGTGCCTTCCTGCCCGACGGCCCTTCCCGCAGCGTCTCACCCACAACCTGGACTCCGCACCAGAATTGGTTTAAAGCAGCCGGCGGCGTCTGAGTCCAAGGTCAATCACTGTTTTCTCCAGTAGGTTTGTTTGAAGGTATAAGCTGGGATTAGGTTGGGAAAATGTTTTTCTTCCAAGCTGAAAACTCCTGCGAGACCCGCCACATGCGTGTGTTTGCTTGAGGGACGGAGACGTGCGGGAGGCAGGAGGTCGAGGCTGGTGGTCACCTGCAGAAGGCCCGAGGCCACGGAGCCTGTGTCTGCAAGCCCACGTGGGCGCCCACAGGAGAGCGGGCAGGACAGGGTGCCCGCACGCCAGCAGCAGGAGGGGACACTGGCCGCCGCCGCCTTGGAGGAGCACGTCCACCCGCTGTCGGCGCTGCGAGAGGCCCATGGCTGAGCGCCTTTCCACAGCTGTGCGTGTGGCATCCCTCCAGGAGCTGCCCGGGCGCTGGCGTGGGGGCCCCAGATGTGTCCGCTCTCCTCCGGCCTCTGGGCCGCAGCTCTGCGGTCAGCGCAGGGCAGGTGCAAGTGCCCCTGCGGGCTTCTCTACAGCAGGTAAGGCCGGCTTCGGGGCGAGCGTGGATGTCGGGGCAGCACGCCTGCGCCCCTTTCTGGGCTTGAACTTCACACCTGCAGGTGCGCTCGGGCTGTGTGCCAGGCGCCAGGGGGCTGTGCTGCGTCATGTTGGGCGGAGCTTCCTTTCTCTTCTTTAAACAACCTCTTGTTAACAATGAAAGTTTTTGGAAAAAGAAAATCAGAACCCTCGTGCGCGGCTGGTGGGAACGTGAAATGCGGCAGCTGCTTTGGAAAACAGTCAGGTGGATCCTCAGGACTGTTAAACGTGGAGCTGCCAGGGAACTAGCAAGTCCGCTGGGAGGACCTGGATGTGGCCACACGTCCGAGAACTGGAAGCCACATCCACAGAAAACTAACCCGGCCGTCCACGGCAGCGCTATCCACGACCACCCCAGGGCCCACCGGCAGATGAACGGCTCCATCCACACCAAGGAATATTACTCAGCCGTAAAGAGGAGTGAAGCATCCCCACGTGATGAGCCTTGGAAACGTGATGCTCAGTGAGAGGAGCCAGACCAAAAAACCTACCAGCACGTGTTGTACGATCGCATGGGAAATGCACAG
The DNA here is from genome assembly GCA_032313775.1 of Urocyon cinereoargenteus. Classification (NCBI taxonomy): domain Eukaryota; kingdom Metazoa; phylum Chordata; class Mammalia; order Carnivora; family Canidae; genus Urocyon; species Urocyon cinereoargenteus. The sequence continues at coordinate 48,459,643 of JAVLSZ010000026.1, read as the reverse complement.
AACAGGCAAGAGTCCGCAAGGACGGAAAGCAGATTCGCAGTTTCGCAGGGCTGGGGCGGGCGGGAGGGGAGGGGCGCGGGGAGGGAGTGCCCGCGGCGCCAGGTTTCCTCCCGGGGAGGTGGCCGTGCTCTGGACGTGGTTGTGGGGGGGCGGCTGCACAGCCCTGGGAACGCACTGGGCCCTGTTGCCTTGCACACTTTAAGCAGGTGAAGTGTGGGGCGGGTCAGAAGCTCCTCAGTAACGCTATTTTAGGAAGTTTAAGGGCGTCCTGCTGGTTTATTCAGGAGCCACGTGCACGGAATCTGTGGGTGACCACGGGGACCCCAGTCTCTGACATCACCTCGTGGGCCGTCAGCAGGACAGCAGGCTTGAGGTCTTGCAAGCAGCAGGTGCAGAGAGCAGGTGCCAGGGAGCCCCTCACTGCCCCTCACCGCCGGCCGCTCTGGGTGGGTGCCGCCCCCCAGCAGCACCTCCGTGACGCCTTCTGAATACCTCACGCCGACCCCCTCGACGGCCCTGCAGGACTTGCAGGCTCAGAGACGGCGCTGTGGGGACAGAGTTCGAGCAAGCCCTGAGCGAAGGTGTGAGGCTCTCAAGAGCCCCGAGATCACCCATCTCTGCACTTTCTTCCCGTTTCTGCGCTGCTTGTGTGATGAGACCCTGCTGGGCGGGAGAAAGTGCTCCCTCCTTGGGCGGGTGACTTGTCTGCTGCTGCGTAACAAACAGGACCCAGAGGGGAGGGGAGGGGGAGTGTCAAAGAGCTGGGGCCACGTGTGAAGCCCTTGCGGCCTGTGTCTGGGTGGAAACCGTGTCAACAGCAAGGAGCATCAGGCACCGGGGCCTCCGACAGGTGAAGCCCAAGGAGGGGACGTGTCGTGCAGTGGTGGCCGATGGGGTCCCCTCTGAGTTGTAGGGAGCGGGGGTGGCGGGCGACGGCGTGGGCACCAGGGACGGCAACGTTGACCTGGGGCTGGAGTCACCTGGGAGGCTTTCAAGCGCTGCTGCCCGGGCCTCGGATGGGAGAGCCAGGGCCTGGGGACACAGGCCTGCTGGAGGGTGAGGGTCCCCCGCTGAGCCTGAGCATGTGGACACTGCCTCTGGGGAGGGCAGCTGTGCCTGTTGTCCCTGGCCTGGTCGTGCGAGGCGGAGCCTGTGGTTACTGTGGGGCGTCCAGGGCCCTCCTGCTAGTTAGAGTCCCCGGGAGATCCTGGGAGCACAGGACCTGGCTGTCGCCCTGATGCCCTGATGGCCCCTGAGCGCCGTCCGGGGGCATCGTTGCTTCTCACAGATTTCCGGAAATCAGTTCTTGGAGCCCAGCAGCCCGCGGCCTCCCGGGCCCTCCTCTCTCCTAACCTGTTTGGGCTGCAGGCTCGTCCCTTTTATGTCTGCCTGGGACCACGGAGGTCAAGGTCATGGGGGCCCCACGCCCTCCCATCCCCAGGGTGCACTGGGTCCTGGTCTCATGACTTAAAAAAATTAAATTGGTGAAGCTTATTTTGTATTATTTTCTGGTTTTCTTGATTTTGGTCAGAGTGAGGTCTGTACTGTTCATCTGAGTCTTAATGCGTTTTTTTTAATGGCCCGAAAGGAGGTGGATGTGGGGGATGCCCACTGCCCGGCGGACCCCTGATGAGCTGTGTCTTGCATCCGCTGGGCTGGCGTCAGGTGTGGGCTGAGCCCTCCAGCCTGGCCCCCCTCAGCCTCCGTGGCAGCTGCTGGCAGGCACCTCTACCATCAGACAAGTCCTGGGGGTGGCGGCGGGGGGTGCTCCGTGCCTGTAACCCGGGGGGAGGGTGTCAGCGGGGATTCCAGGGCCCCCATCAGGGGACGTCACCTCTGGACAAGACATGCTCAGTTAGGAAGGAACGAAACTTCCCCTCGAATCCCAAATCACCAAGTTCAGAATCAATTAGGTGACCCAGTGCCACTGACCTTGAACTCAGATAATGATTTTTCCAAAAGATTGACTCGGCCAGCAGCTACTAACCTAATTAAAGTGCGCCTCCTCGGTCCACGTCCACATCCGCCAGGTGCCTGGCCTTCAGGACGGTGGCGCCCTCGGCCCGGCCCGCCCCTCGCCCCTCCCCAGGCCCGTGCCCGCTGGCCCGTCCACCCAGGGTTCTCCCCAGAGCCCCGCTCCCTCCTCTCACAGTCCAGCAGAGGGAGCAGGCATCCAAGGGGGGTCGGCGGCCCAGGACCCCCAGCCCAGCCTCCTCCCCCTCCCGGGCACTTGGGGGGGGGGCTGCCTCTGCGGGCCTTTCCTGGGAGGAAGATCCGCTGCCTTTGGGGGGTCATAAAGGGGTCGGAGGCTCCAGGGTCGGCCCCATGCGCTGCTATCGGCCTGGTGTCCCTGTGCCAGGACGGAGATGGTGCTGCCAAGCCTCGCTGTGGGACCAGGCAGCCAGGACAGGGGCGCACAGCGGGTCCGCCGCCGGGGAGGGGGCGTGTCGGGCTCCGAAGCAAAGGTGCTTCCTCTGCCGGCCACACGGTCAGCCTGGTGGCCCCCGCCTGGCCTCTCTGGGCTGCGAGCTTTCAGGGCTCCCCGTTGATCACCCCTCGGCTGGTTCCTGAGCAGCCCCCTCGGGAGTTGGGTCCTCGTCAGTGTCTGGCAATGGCCATGTGGGCTGGAATAAGAGGGACTCCCACCCAGGAGCCACACTGTCCCCGGGAGAAGGGGCCGCAGGGGACGAGGGGCGCCAGGGTTGGGGCCTTTCCACCAGGCTCTGCGTTGCTGGGAGCGAGTGATGGGATGTGTGGTCATGCGGAGGCACTGGGAAGCTCGGTGACGCCCTGGCCCCGACTGTCTACTGCACTAGCCCGAGCAGGAGGGAGCCTTGAGTCACATCGAGGCCGGGAACTGCCAGGGGTGGCTGTGGCCTCCCAGGGTGGGCCCTGGTTACTCCTTGGGCCAGTCCCTCCTGGGGATGTTGCCAGGGGCCACGGCAAGGGGGCAAGGCTGGGTGGCAGCCTCGGCACCGCGTGCCCAACCGCACCGTGCACTCAAGCTTCCGTGGAGGTGGTCCCGTGTGGGGGCAGGTTCTGTGCCTGTTGGGGCCCCTGTGTCCAGACAAGAGAGGGACACTGCCTGGCTTCCCTCTCGTAGAGACAGACACTGGGTGCCTGGCACCTACCACCCCGCCTGGGACTTGGAGCACGGTGCCCGCACATCGGTCGTGCATGTAGCTCTGGAGAGAGCTGTCCTGTCCCCACGGGGGCGGGTTCTTGTTGCCGGGTGCCCTGCGCGTCTGGGCACTTCCAAGACCCTTGGTGGCCTGTCCCCGTCGCTGGGCCGGACCGCGATGTCCAGTCCTGGAGGCGGCCGGCCCCTGATGTGGGGCGTTGCAGGGCATGCCCTTCCCCTGGGGGTGAGACAGGCTAGGTCCCTGCTGCTGATGCCCCCCAGCGAGACCAAGGTCAATCCTTCCGTGCCTCGCTCGCTTGCTGTGCGACCTCAGGCAGTTGCTCCACCCTCTCTGAGCCTTGAACTCCAAACCCGTTACGTCAGCGAAGGCCCCCTTCCCGACCTAATGTCCTGGGGGTGAGGGCCTCGCGGGACCAGGAGAAACCAGGAGGGCCACGTGCTAAGTGACACAGGGAGTGTGGTCGTCTGGAGCTGCTGGCTCCAGTCACACGCCTGCGCTGTGCACACACACGTGCATATGTGTTGGTGTGTCTCTGCACACGGCTACACATGCACGTGTATCTGAAGGCAGGCACACAGTGGAGCGTGTCTGTGCCTATGTATGTGCGCATGTGTGTGTGAGTGTTTGGATGTGTGCACGTGCTCGGCCCTGTGTGCATGTGTGTGTGCAAATACTTGCATGTACACAACTGTGTGTGTGCACCTGCTGCAGTGAGCACCTCTGCCTTCCTGTTGGCCCCCGAGGGCTGGGGCTGACACCCAAGCATAACAGACACGGCGGCTGACACCGGGCTGCTGGGGTCTTCCCGGGGAGCTGAGGGGCGCGGCTCACACACCCCTGAGCGTTCCTTGGAGGGCGGACACACAGGCCCTGCATGGGCGTGAGTAACGTGCATACCCCTGGCTACGCGGCAGGCTCATGAACCTTTCGTCTCCACCAAAGGGCAGAATGAAATATATATATATATATATATTTTTTTTTTTTAAAAGATTTTATTTATTTATACACGAGACACACAAGGAGAGAGAGAGGCAGAGACCCAGGCAGAGGGAGAAGCAGGCTCCACGCAGGGAGCCCGACGTGGGACTTGATCCCGGGTCTCCACGATCGTGCCCTGGGCCAAAGGCAGGCGCTAAACCGCTGCGCCACCCAGGGATCCCATTATCATTTTTAATAAAGAGAATAAATTAGGCCTAAGTACCAGGTGCATCTTTAAGCGGGGGTCGCCGCTCAGCACGCGTGGGCATTGCCCAGCGGCCTCCGGCAGGCTCGGATCCGGGGCCCCTCGGCTCCCATGACTCTGGGCGTCCCCAGCACCCTGGGTGGCACCTGCTGGGACAGGGCGCGGTCGCCGGTCACAGGCTGAGCCCCCGGTGCTGCCCCCGCCAACCCCCCCCCCCGCTGCTCCTTTTGTTTTTCTTTCTTGCTCAGAGAAATCCTCTGCGCGGTGCGGGTTGCTTCTTCAGGCGGGGATGAGAAGCGCCGTATTCCGCGGGAAGCAATGCTGTCACCCCCGGGGAGGGCCTGCGGGCACACAGCGCGGGACACCGCCAGGGGCAGGGCAGGCCCGGTCGCGCCCGCTGGGTCCCAGCGAGCGGCGTCGGGCTGAGCTCCCTGGTTTATTCCTCTGTGTGGCCTCTTCGTATTTTGTGGGAGTAAAGCAACCTTAGGTTTATTTTGTTCAAAATTGCGGTGAAAATATCAAGCGTGCAGAGACCCCAGCCTGGGGCTGTGTGATCCTGGCACATCCTGGCACATCCTGGTTTGCGCGGTGCCCCTCGTTGGTCTCTGAGGGGGGTGGCTCGAGCTGTCCCCAACGTCCTGCGTCTGGTCCGTGTGGGGTCTTGATGCCCCGTCCAGGGTTCCTGACGGGACAGGAACAGACTCCGGAGCCCTGGGGGGCGGGACCGAGAGCTGCCCCTGGGAGGGGGGGTCCTCGCTTTGCATTTCCCTGGGTTTGTAGGAATCCACTCTTGCCCGTGCGCACGCAGGGCGTGATTTAAGCAGACTTCAGAGATAGAAGAGAGAACAAGGTCATTGTTATTCCCGGGGTACAGATGTTGACTCTCCCCCCGTCCCCACTGCTGTCTCGTCGGTGACGGCATAAATAGGACGTGTCTCCTCACCGTCTCCGAGGGCTTTTGTGTTCCGGGACAGCAGCCTATTATGATGTCACGTGGCAGGACAGTAATAACCGCCCGCCAGGGAAGAGGCGCGCCGTGCGCCGGGGGAGCACACGCTCTGGATGGGCCCGAGGTGACGGCCTCCCTGTGCCAGGGGTTCGAGCCCCCACTGGGGCCCCGGGGGCGGGGTGGGGGGCTCTGTTGGGCAGGCCATGGCAGCAAGGGGCAGGGACCTCAAGGGTCCTGGGGTCAGTGGCCTCGTGAGGTCACACAGCGCCACGTGGGACCATATTCTCTTCATGGACACAGAAAAGATGTGATGGCGCTAAAGGTAACTTCGAAGCCTTAGAGCGCCGGGGCTCACGGGACACGGGGGGCCGGTGCGGGGGACCAGACAGGCCTGACCTCGCAGGTGGGGCACCGAGCGCGGAGGCACATGGTCAGCATGAGGGTGGATGTGAACCGCGGATGTGAACCGCGTTCCCGGGCGCAAGACCGAACCCACCGTTTCAGGTCCTGATGGCAGAAAAGAAGACAAACACCAGAAACCGCATCACAGTGAACATCGAAGCAGGAGCCACATCAGAATAGATACAAGGAGGGGCCGCCGGGGGGCTCAGCATTGGTGCCTTGGGCCCAGGGCGTGACCCCCGGGTCCCGGGATCGAGTCCCGCATCGGGGTCCCCGCAGGGAGCCTGCTTCTCCCTCTGCCTGGGTCTCTGCCTCTCTCTGGGTCTCATGGATAAATACAGAAATAAAATATTAAAGAGAAAGAATGAATAAAGGAGTGGAATCCAGTGACGGGGACGCTGTAGCCCAACCTGAGCAATTCCGATGCCCATGTGCACGCGGCCACGCCTCGGCCCGGAGTGGACGGGACGCCATCGCAAAGGTGACGGTTTCCCTAGATTTATCTGTAGATTCAGATCCACGCCGACAACATCCCGGGGGTGGGGAAGGTGACAACACGAGGACGGAGAGACCGACTTCACCAGCGGCTTCGGAAACGGACGTGGGGAACAGAAAGCCCAGAGCGGGGCAGACGTGCGTGCGGAGCCGACAGGGGCGCCGTCTCTAGAACCTTCTCCCCGCCGGGGGTGGAGTGGCAGGCGCAGGTGCAGGGAGCAGGACGGGGTGAGGGACGAGAGGGCGGGTCCTGCACGGGCCCCGGGGACGCCGCACGTGTGGCCCGGGGAGCTGGCCCCGCAGCTCGCTGAGGGAAGCTCGGCTTCGCTGACACGGAGGCCCACGCAGAAGTTAAATTTGTCTCCGCCTCGCACAGCGACCAGGCCGGGCGGACGCGAGGCCTGCGTGAGGAGACATCCAGGGACCGTGCAAGGGACCGTGTGAACGACCCCGCAGTAGGAAAAGCTTCCCTAAACACGAGCCCCGAGAGCACCAGCCGCCCGTGAAAAGGTTGACGACATCATCGACATTAAAACGGCTCCGTGCTTCGGAAGACACCGCGCAGCCGAGACACGGTCACGCGCACGCCCGTCGTAGAGGTGAGACCCAGCGCGCGAGGTGGGCGCCCGCTGAGCCCTGAGCCGCGCCGAGTCCGCGAGAGCACGGAGGGGCCCACAGACGTGGCCGCACGTCCCCTGCGGGCAGTGCAGGTGTGGACCCCGGCCCACCGAGTCGTGGGGTGATGTGGTCTCCCGAGGGGTGCAGAGCACGCAGGCAGCCCTGGAGGCTACCCAGGGGTCCGCCGGCGGCTCGTCGGGCAGCGCACACCGTGGGGTAGGGGCGCCGTCACCCGCGCCCGCGGGAAGGGACCTCAGACAGTGCTCGGGGAAGGAATCCGTCCCAGACTCGCGGGCCAAGCAGTTCTCCTTGGAGGGAGGTCAGGCGGGCGGCACTTATTTCGGGAGCCGCTAAAGGGAAGTGGGGACCCAGCCGCTCGGCTTCTGGGTGCACGTCCCCAAGAACGTGAGGCGGTGTGTCACACGCGGTCGGCCGCAGCATCGCTCACGGTGAGCAGGACGCGGAGCAGGTGTCCGTCAGCAGAGGGCGGACAACCCAGCCCCAGGGAGGCGTCTGACACCTGCCACCACCTGGGTGGACCCGACACGACGTCCTGCGCAGTGGGACCGGCCAGGCGCAGTGGGACCGGCCAGGCGCAGGGACAGACACTGCCCTAGTCCACTCACACAAGAGCCTAATGTCACATTCACGGGGACGGAGTGGATGGTGGGCGCCAGGCCTGGCGGGGGGCATGCGTGTTTCCTGGGCCCAGTGGGCCAGTTGGGGAAGGTGGATGTGTATTTTACCATAATTTTTTCAGTTGACAGGAAAAAAGTGGGGAATAATGGTTAAAACAGGTGGAGGTTCTGTGTGGAGGGAGGGCCACAATCTAGTCCCGGATGTTGGACTCGTATTTACTTAAAAGTATATACTTTAGAGGCCCTCCGGGGGGCTCAGCAGGTGAGCGCCCGCCTCCGGCCCAGGCCGTGACCCCGGGGTCCTGGGATCAAGCCCCGTGTCGGGCTCCCCGCATGGAGCCTGCTTCTCCCTCTGCCTGGGTCTCTGCCTCTCTCTCTGGGTCTCTCATGAGTAAGTAAATAAAATTTAAAAGAAAAAAAAGAAAGCAGATACTTGTACACCCTCGTGTGCGCCGGGACATTCCATGGTACACGGTGAGCAGAGCGGGAGCCCACCTTCACCCTGCGGGCGGCTCTCTGCGGGGTCAGCGCGCTGCGAGGTCTCGTGGAGGAAGACGGGGGGGACCCAGAGCCGCCTCCTGCCGGGTGCGAGCCCTCGGCCGTGGACTTGCGATCTCGACGGTGGAAGATTTACTAGTTTCTCGGATTTTTGTGAGGCAGTGACACCGGCCGAGACGCAGGAGCGCGGTCTGCTTCTGGGAGTAATGTTGTTACGGTGGCGCGGAAGCGAGCGCGGCGCACACGCGGGCCCAGCCGGTCTGGTGCTCTGCTCCCCGCCAGCAGCTCCTGGCCGAGCTGGACCCCACGCTGCCCCTGCCCCGCCGCCCCGTGAGTCACGTCGCCCTGGGCAATGAGCGACACCAGCGGGGTTACCGACAGAAGTGCGGCGTCTCCGTCAAGGCCGGCCGTCCTGTGTCACGGGACACCTGAGTCATTGTGGGGGCACACGGGTGTCAGGGCCCCGAAGTCCCCTGTGCCACCGCGGATCTGTGTCCGCTCCAAGTGGGGATATGGGGCGGGGCTGTCGCATCTGGGGGGCATCTGGGCTGTGCTGGCCACACGTCTGCGTCCTCACGTGGCTTCCTCCAAGGCTCGGCCGCCCGCGCCCACGCAGCTCCCCGGGATGGAAGCCCAATGCGGTGCCTCCGGGAGGTTGGGCAGACACGGTCTCCGGGGCTCTGCTGGCTGATGGTCCTGGAGCAGGTGAGGGGTCGGACCCGCCTCACCTGCCTGTGGGCCGGGGGGTGCACTTGCCCCGTCTGTGAAGGAGACGAGCCCTGATGGCTCGGATGCTCCGGCTCTGGGCAGGCGCTAGTCATGTTTTGCTGCTCGATCACTTCATCCAAGGCTGCGACAACCCTGGAGCTCCCCCCCCCACGAGATCTGCGGAGGAGAAGATGCAGAGACCAGCCCTGCGCTCAGGGAGTCGGTGGGGCTCTGCCCTCGTTCACCTACATCTAGAAAGGGATGGGGGCGCCCGAGTGGCTCCCTCGGTCAAGCAGCCAACTCTTGATTTTGGCTTAGGTCGTGATCTCAGGGTCGTGAGTGCAATCCCCGAGCTGGCCTCCGCGGAGCCTACTTAGAGAGAGAGAGAGAGAGAGAGACCACGCTTATAGGGAGGGAGGGAGGGAGGCAGGGAGGGAGGGAGGGAGGGTGGGAGGTATTTAAAAGGCCAGTGCCCCGATGCCCCCAGCGTACAAGGGGCTCATCCTGTCTCCTTCTCCATCAGGCCGCGTCCCCTTCGACCCATTCTCGTTGGACCGTAGCCCACGTCCACTCAACACAAAACCAACTCCCCCGGCATTAAGGCTGCAGAGGGCGATGCCTGAAGCTCCTTCATCTCGGAGAATTTCATTTCCCTTCCGGGGCCACGGGGCCGTGATTCACAGGACTCACGTGTCGAGGGGGGAGCCAGCGTCCAGGGCGCGGCTGGACCCGCAGCGGGTGGGTGGCTGCTGACAGTGACCGCTGCCGCCAGCCCTGTGTGCCGCCGGCAGGGGGATCGGTGGGGCCAGCTTGGCCAGCCTAACTCGAGACACCCCCTGCCCCGGCAGGCGAGGACAGCCAGTCTGCTGCGCAGGTGCGCGTGCCCTCGAGCCCTCCCGTAGCTGGGCCACGCCGCGGCCCGAGGCCCACCTGTTTGCACCCTCCCGGGGCGGCACCCCGAATCTGTCTCCGCCACCTGCAGGCCCGTCTGATGCAGGTGCAGGGAGCTCGCGGCAAGGGCACAGCCGCCGAGAGCCACCAGGGGGGACGGCCGCCGCTGCAGCAGCACGTGTGTCGCCCAAACCTGATGAGCCCAGCGAGCCCGGGCTTCCTCCCACGCGGCTTCCCACGCCTCCGGCTGCCGGCGCTCCTGCTCCCGGGCGTCCCTGGTCTGTGTGCTCCTCACGCAGCCCCGTAATCTTGCTGGGCATTCCTGGCCGCTCCCAGACCCCAGCCCCACCCCGGGCGCCCGTGGACCTCCCCGCCAGGACGGCCCCCATGACCCCCTGCCTATGTCTTCCCGTCTGCTTCCCTGACTCAGCTCTGCTCTGCGGCCGCAGCCTCCGTCCCCACAGCCCCCTGCCCATGGCCTGTCCGAGCGGCCGCCCCCTGGCAATCCCCACGGGGACTTCCTCCCTGCTGCCCCCGACCGCCTGTGCCCCCCGCGGGGCCACTCCCTGAGGGGCTCGAGCAGGGACCTGCAGGCAGCTCTGGAGACGCCGGGCAGAGCTGACGGGGTTTGTCTGGACAGAGCAGGTGGCGGGACAGGGCGGCCGGAGGCCACGGCTCCCTTAGCAGGGGCCGCGTTGCATGTGACGGGGCGCAGGGCCTGCCAGCCCAGGTAGGCCTCCGCCCCCCCGCCCTGTGTCAGGGGCAGAGGGACACACAGGTATAGCCGCTGGGAGCTGGGACGCGCGGGTGGGGACGGGCCTGGGGGGAGAGGGTGCAGGCAGGTACTGGGGGGGCCAGGGGCGCCTGGGGCTGCATCAGAGCCCTTGGCCCCCAACCGGGAGAGGCATTTGTGGTGCTGAGGCGCTGACTGTCCATCCGTCTGTCCGTCCTCTGTGCTCACCGCCCCCTCCCGGCCTTGTGGATGCGTCATCGCTGGCCCGAGTGTTGCCGGAGCCAGGGAGGCCCGATTCCCCCCCAGAGCGCCTGTGCCTGGCTGCCTGCCCACATCACGGGCTTTGTGACACGGCCCCGGGCTGGGGACGGTAGTGAGCAATTCCCTAGTGTGGAACCCAAGACGCGGGGTGGGGAGGGGGCCGAGGCGGGCAGGCGCTGGCCCCGTTTCCGTCCCGATTCTGGAGGGAACACTGCAGGGAAGGATCCAGCGGGCCCAGGGCACCGGCTAACATGGGATAAGGTCGAGTCGGGTCTCGGACGCAAGAGCCCGGTACCGTGAGGACACCCGCGCCGGATTTGGCCGACCATGTGGACGGGGACGCGGCCTGGTCTCCCTAGGTATCCCCGACGCCACCCATTTTCAGCGCTAACCGGGCGGCCCCAACGGGCAGGACCTGCTGTGTGCAGAGCGGCCAGGCCCCTGCCCCGGTCAACCTGCCAGTGGGCTCCGGGAGGCCGGTCCTGCGGCAGGGGCGGAGGGCGGATGGGAACCAGTGGGTGGCCCCGAAAACTTCCGGGCCAGGCTGGGACCCTGAGGCCACCATCTGGGCTACACCAAGACGTGTGGCACCCTGGCACCCTGAAGTGGGTGTGCACAGACCTGAGCAGGGACTGAGCTTGGGGCCAAGCAGCCGGACCCTTTGTCCCCGGGTTGGTGACAGAAACTGACCTGGCGAGTTTGTCACCTTCCTTCTGAGAAGTGTGTGTGCGTACAGCTGGGGGCACACGACCTGGAAGGAAGGGCCACAGCCCCTCCTCATCCAACCCCAGAACCCGTGACTATGTGACCACATGTGGGCCTGGGGGGTGGGGGCGATCAGGGTCACGTGGCCCCAGAGGGGGGTGATCAGGGTCCCGTGGCCCTGGAGGGGGTGATCAGGGACCCTTAGATGAAAGGCAATCCTGGACCACCCATGGCTGGACGTGACCACAGGAGCCCCTGCAAGGGAAGGGGAGCAGGACGGCCCGGATGTGCCGAGGGAGCAGAGGTGGGCGTGAAGCGAGGAAGGGGCTGTGCGGCCCAGCGTCTGTAGGAGCCGGGACAGGCGGGCACGGCCTCCATGGGGGCTGGGAAAGCAGACCTGCCCACGCCGTGACGGGGGCCCCGGGGCCAGGTGGGCTGCTGACCCTCAGAGCCAGGTGCGGACCCCTGTGGTTGTAGGCTCACGCTGCGTCCTCGTGGGTGCGCTCGGTGCTTTGCTCCACGGGGAGGCATTCTCGGGAGCCCTGGCCGCGTGGACGGCTCGTGTGCCTGGTCCCCAGCCACCGCCCAAGGGGGGGCTCCTCCATCGGCTTCCTCTGAGGTCCCCTGTGAAGACGGAGCTCAAAGTCGGGTCTGAGGGCACCCAGGGACTTCTGGGTGGAGCAGCTGTGCCCAGGCCAGGGACTTCGAGGACACTGGAAGGCCCCGGAAGCTTCCATCTCTGCCTTCCTTTTGCGCTTGGAAACTGATTCTAAAGCCAGAAAATGGGGGCCCCTGGGTGGCTCTGTCGGCGAAGGTTCCAAGTCCTGGCTTTGGCTCAGGTCATGATCTCAGGGTCATGAGCTCAAGCCCCGAGTCGGGCTCTGCGCCGGGTGTGGAACCTGCTTGGGATTCTCTCTCCCCGCACCTCCCCCACCTTCATGTGCACACGCGCTCTCGCTCGCTCTTTCTTGCTCTCTCGCTCTTTCTCTCTCTAAAAAACAAAACCAACAAAGCCAGAAAACATCCTGATTGTTTTGAAAGATTGAAAGATGAGGCCATTCCAGCTGCAGAACCGTCAGTAAAGAGCCCATTTGGACGGTGGGCTGTGGCCGGGGGCCCTCAGGCGGACCAGGGTCCCAGAGCTGGGAGGACGGGGGTGCCCAGCCTCTGGGGCTTCACCCCAACCTGGGCACTGGGTGGTACCTGAGCATGTGTGTGTGTGTTTTACACGGGGGTGGGGGGGACTCTAGGGGCAGACGCAGAACCAGGCCCATCCACAAGCTGGCACCGCCCTGGCCAGTGTGAACCCCGCTTCTGACCGTCCGGGGGGAGGGCTCCTGAGCCGGGTGGCTTCCCAGGCCTGGGTGTGGCCCCCGGCTTGGGGGCTTGCTCTACCCCAGGGCCCGAGGACCACAGAGCGCTCCTCCCGGGCCTGCTGCAGGCCTCGGCAGCCATGGGACCCGCGCTCCCTGCCCCCCTCGGTTGCCTCTGCGCCGAGATGACCGTCCATGTGTCTGGACCAGATGTGCCAATGAGGCATCTGTGCAGACGTGCATTCTTGAGCGACACATGGGGTGGGGTGGGGTGGGGTGCGGTGGGGAACGGGTCCTCTCGGCTGTTCCAGGGAGTGGGCCCAGCAGGGGAGAAGGGTGGCGGGGGTGGGGGTGGGGGCTGCATCCAGCCAGACTCGCACCTCCACCAGGACAGCCTCCGTGGGACCTGCCCTGCCCTGGCCCTCCGCGCTCGTGGAGCGTGCTCAGGGGGCTGTTCCGGGGATGGACGACAGGAGTGTCCACCTGCTGTCCTGTGGGTGAGCATAACTCCCAGCACAGCCCTCTCCTGGGGGGCGGCGGTAAATCTGGGCCACACCGCTACGTGCTTCCAGGTCACCCCGTTCCGCGCCGCCTCCGTTACATAAACATCAAAACAGCTGCTGCCCCATTATCAAAAGGAGGCCTCCCTGCCCCGGTGCTAACCTGCCTGCGGACGCACACGGGGCACAACTGCACTCGTGCACACGGGTGTGAACACAGCTGTGCATGCCCGCCTGCGTGTGGCCACGTGCACAGGTGGGCCGCCCTGTCCGTGTCCGTGGGGCCGTGAGCCAGGCCCCCTGACGGGCAGTTGGTCCCGAGAGGGTCGTAGCCAAGCGCTCATCACGTTCCAACGGCCCGGGGCCTGGACGCGGCTCCCGGCACCACGGCTCCGCTTCCTGCGCCAGAGAAGAGGCAGATTCCAGGGGTCGCCCCGACAAATCCGGCCCCTGCTGCCCTGGCCGCATCCCTCAGTGCAAAGGCGCACGAGCACCGGGGCCACCGCGCTCTCAGCCTCAGGCGCGGCTTCAGGGACGCCAGGTGGGCGGCGCTGCTCTCCACGATAGGGCCGCCCCCCGCGCCCCGTGACGCCCAGGCCCAGCAGCCCCTCAGCCAGATGGAGGGGACAAGCACTTGTGTGTGCGCACGACGGTGTGCGAGCAGATGTGTGTACACGTGTGTCGACCTTCTTTCCAAGGGAGAGCTTCCCGAAGGACACACAGGCCAGCAGGGCCCAGAACAGCGGCAAACGCCCCTGAACCCGAGGCGCTGTTGCCACCTGCCACCCCAGGTGGGGTCCTGGCGCCGTGGAAGCGGCTCACCCAGGCCTTGCGTGCCCAGGAGCGGAGCGCCCCGCCCGGCCCGTGGCCTGTCCTCAGGGAGCGGCTGTGCCGGCCTTGTGGAAGGAAGGGAGCTCCCAGCGGCAGGTTCCGGGCCGCCCCCGGGTCCCCCAACGCCCCCAGCTGCACCGCGGACATCAGGCTCGGCCTCGTCTTCAGACACACAGGGCGAGTCACCTCGGAGTCAGAGTGGGCTCTGCTGGGAGAGGACCACGTGGACCGTCCTCAGGGAGAAGGGGTGGCCCTGGGCTGCCGTGGGGGGGTCTGTGCCCAGGGACCCGGCCCATGGGGCCCTGACCGGGGGATGGAGGGCGGCTCCTGCCTGGTCCTGCCTTGGCCACTGGAGCCCACAGCTCTACCCACCGCCTGGCCAAGGTGTCAGAGGACGGGGTGGGACTCACATCTCCACCCCAAGTGGTCGCATTTCAGGCACTGGAGATGCGGGTTCCACTGGCGGGGGGGCAGTCTCCTGGGGTCTCTTTTTTCTTTTTAAAGCTTACTTTTAATCTCTATACCCAACGTGGGGCTCAAACTCATGACCCTGAGATCGAGTCATGCAGTCTCACAACTGAGCCAGCCGGGCCCCCCGCTGGGGTCTCTTAAAGGAGTTCACGAAACAAACCCCATCAGAAGAGCCTCAGGTCGCTGGCTGCAATGGTGTCCGGAGGCCCCCTGCCCCATGGTAATGGGGACAGAGGGGGGGACACTGCTGCCCCAGGACCTAGTGTCCTTGAGAGCTAGGGGGGCCTCGGGAGAGGGGACAGCACCTGCCGGCAGCGGGGACATTCCCCCAACCGCCTGGTCGCCTGGGGCGCATCGTGGCAAGGACCCCAGTGACTCGAGGGCTGCAGGAGTCGGGTGGGCGCCTTGCCGGTCCTCCGGCTGTCCCTGTGGCACCCAGGAGACAGGTGCAGAGGTGAAAAGTAACTTCCCCAGGACTGGGGTTTGCAGGTGAGCACAGCGAAGTCCAGGGCCTGACGACATGCCCCAGACCCTGAGCCGGGTGAGGGCAGGGGACCAGGAGGAGGGTCTGGTGGGAGGGGAGGTGGGCTCAGGCAGGACATGGGACTGGGCTGGCGACAGTGGACCCTTCCAATCTCACCATCTCATGCAGGAGACAGAACCTGGAGGTCCCAGGACACGCAGGCCCTCGGACTCTGGGCAGGAGGGTGGGTCCCTGCAGAGGACAGGGCCTCCTGCACTGGAGGAGGCAGCCTGCGTGGGGGTCTCCCCAGCTAGCCCCCTGCCCCGGCCTCATGCCATCAGGAGGAGGAAGGGGAGGTGGGCAGGTGAGAGCTTGCCAGGGGTGCCTGGGGTTCCCACAGCAGGCTGGCCCGGGGCGCTGGCCTCTGCGGCTTGTGCCAGTCCCCCACCCTGATAGAGGCGGGAGAGGCAGGGAGAAGCCCAGGGACACCCTCCCCCGTGCTGTCCTCCTTCTCCTCCAGCTGCCCCAGGGCCGGCAGCCTCGCCAACGGTGGACGAGGTGGCTTTTCAGGCTGGTGACAGAGGGGCTGGCACGGATGGCCTCGCTCCGTCTCCGGAGCGTCCGATTGTCGCTGTCGCCGGGGTCCGGGGCGGTCAGCTGGCCCTGCAGGCTGCTCCAGCACTCTGAGCTGTGAGCCATGGACAAGCAAGGCCACGCGGCCCACCGGGCGGGGCGGGGAGTCCCCTCGGGGCCCCGGGCACCCACCCACCGTCGCAGCGCCGTGCCGGGTGTCCCAAGGAGGTCCGAGGGCTGAGGGCTGCCCTGTCCGGGGGAGCCGCCTCGCCTGGCCCTGTGGCTGCAGAGCCACCCCACGTCGAGGACTCCCGGCAAAGGTAACCGTGTTCACAGGAGGTGCCGCCGAGAGCAGAGCCACTAATGAGGTTGGTGAGAGGGTGGCCTCGTCTCATTAGCTCCGGCAGGCTGAGTCTGCCAGGGAGGAGCGATGAAGGAGATTGCTTTTTTTTAATTACTCTGTTAATTGATATAAAACAAAAAGGACTCAGATTAGTTGCATGCAATTAGCAAATTAATTCTCGGCAATTACAGACTTAATAATGGAGCGGCTCTGTGGTCACATGTTGGGCTCTGCGGCTTATTGATCGTTTTTCTCTGAGAGAGAGATTTATGGAGAAGTCATCCCGGGCAGCGGTGGGCCGGGCCTGCGGAGGGGGACACCGGGGCTCTGCGGGCAGAGGCGGGCCTGTGAGTGCGCCTGCGGGGCGGGGGTGGGGGCTCAGGCCGCGGTCCCCTGGGGGGGTCAGCCAGCTACTCCGCTAGAAGGCAGAAGGGCCGAGGGCCTCAGACCAGGCAGCTGCTTGGCACGGGGACACGGGGCACGTGGGCGCAGGCGTGCACGGCCCCTGCGGGCCCTCTGGCACCCTAGTGCCCAGTGTCCACTCACCAGGTGTAAGGTGCCAGGTGAGCCGTCTCCAGGGTGCAGGTGACAAATGTATGTTGCCTGCAGAGACCATGGTGCTGGGGGTGGGCCTGGACTCAAAACTGGAAGCTGCAACCCCCCGGCCGTAACCTCCAGGGCTCCCCCTCGCTGTCTGTGAAATGGGACGAAGGCCCCGTGCCTGGCTGGTGCCTGGCTGTGCGGGTTGGGGTCTGCTCAGCAGGGACGGCGCCCCGGGGCAGGCATTCTGAGGGCTCGGCCAGGAGGGTCAGGGCTCCGAGGAGGAGCCGCGGGCCTGCCCTGGCCACGCCCCCGCCGCTCGGCCACGCCCCTCCCGCCCTGGCCACGCCCCTCCCGCCTCGGCACCGCCTCGACCACGCCCTCTACCGCCAGACCACGCCCCCCGCGGCCCTGGCCACGCCCCCTATCGCCCTGCCAAGCCCCCACCCGTGTCTCCCAGGGTCTCGCCTCATTCTGCTCCCCCAGCAGCCAGCCTGCGCCCCAAACCAGAATCCCCGGATCCCCGGGCTGCTCGTTCTCCACGGGCGGTGGGGATCTCAGCCTCGGTGTCCCCTGCCGGGAAGCCCTCCCGGACCATGTTCCCCTGCCAGGCTGAGTGGGCCTGTGACCCTCCACCCGGCTGCCCATGTCCGGGGCGCGGGTCGGTCAGCAGCCTGCAGGGCCTGCACCCCAGAGACCCGCTGTCCCTGCGGGAGCCTCGCTGGGCCAGGGGTGAGGCCGGCGCCCACCTGCCTGCGTCTGCGGGGCTGTGGCTCCCCTGGCAGGTGAGCATAACCGCACAACCTCGCCTGCGACTTCTCAGACACCTGTCGTCATGGAGGATGACACAGTAATTGCTTCCAGATGTTGAGCCTGTCTGGCAAGCGAGGCAGCCTGACAAGTCGTTGGGCGATTAAGTGGCAGAGGATCCTCAGGTGCCACGGGATGAGAACCCACACCCCACTGACGCAGGACTTCCTCCCAGCCCGGGGGCGTTGTTGACTCGACCCTGGGGACCACGCAGTGTGGAAAGCTGCGCGTCAGAGCCTGGGTCGGATCCATCGGTCTCATCGGGGCTGCTGCGGCCACGGGGAGCATCCCCTTCCGTCAGGACCAGCTCGCTCGGCCCCAGGAAGCCTGTTCCGTGTGGCAGCTTTTCCTCCAGGTGGCGGTCCCCGCCCTGCGACCCCTGCAGGCTGGGGCATCCCGGGACACCGGCTAACTCGGGCTGCAGGTGCACAGACAGGTCCTTGGCCTGGAGCCCTGGTGCCGCACAGACTCGGTGACGCCTGTGCCAACCCGGCCCTCCCACCCAGGCCCGAAGCCTTCCTGGAGGAGGGACGCCAGGATGGGACCCGAGCCCCTCCCAGGCAGCAGGCCGCCTCTGCTCCTCTCTTGTCCTCTCCCTCCAGGAAGGAGGCAGGAGGCAGGCTGCTCTTACTCTGTAAGTCCCGATGGCCAGGGCAGCTTCTGACCGGGGCCCAGGGCGGGAGGGGCCTCAGAGCCCCGATTCCCCCGACAGACCCCCTCGGTGCTCCTTTCTCCGAGCACAGGCTGGATTGCGTGGATGCCGACATCTCACCTGGAGCCTGGGAGAACAGGGAAGGGACTTCGTCCTCCTCCAGGAAACTGCGTTCACCTCAGCTGCACCCACGCGTGTGGTTAGGTGTGACCTTCAGTAAACAGCACCGTCCACTCAGAGAGCACGCACCTGGCCGGGCGCCCGCTGCAAGTGTGGCCTCCAGCCTGCCCGTCAGGGGGTCAGCCAGCAGAGCCACCCTGTGCCTTGCATGTGGGCCAGAGGTCACTGTGCAAGGCGCCCTACACACCCCCTGGCCCCATGCCCCTCGTGCCCGGAGTGCCCCCTCCTGAACTGTCCGCAGGGGGATGCTGACCAACTCTGATTGGATCCCTTGCCTGTGGGTCATGGGAAAGCCGACGGTGGCCAGGGAAAGAGGGAGGGGTCTGGCCGAGGCTCTGCATCTCCTCTCCTGGAGCCTGGGGCGGCTGGGGACATCTGCTGTGCCTGCCCAGCCAGAGACGGTCCCCGAGAGTGACCAGAAGCCATGAAGAGAGCCCATGGGGCATGACAGGAGGCTCTCCATGGAGAACATGGCCCCATGTGGCCCGGGTCCCACACTGGAGCCCCGCCTGCCCCCCAGCACTGGGATCCCTGGCTGGGGGCTCACCCTGAAACCCGGTGTGTGCACATCATCAGAGTTCTGCAGGGTTCCTTCCCCTGCCAGCGTCCCTTCCCCATCGCAGGTGACCCCATGCAGCTCACCTGGTCTGCAGGTGAGAAACCAAACAGGCCACCACACTTCTTTGCATCCTGAGGTTCGAGAGCAAGGCGTGGTGCCCCCAAGACAAGAACCCAGAATTCTAGACTCCCGCGTGCGGGTCTCTGCCGCCCTCCTTTCCCTGTCTGTGGGTATTTGGGTTTTAAAAAGTCCCCTAGGGAAAAAAAAAAAAGTTCCCTAGAGGCAGTGGCACTTGGCCCAAAGGAGCAGGTGCTGGTGGAGGCATGTCTGTGAGGGGCTCTCCCTACCCAGCACAGGAGAGTAGTGACGAATGGGAACAGGGCCGACATGTCCCCTGTGTCCACATCCAGGTCCTGGACAAGCCCAGGGGAAACAACACCCTCCGGGCTGTGGGCAGGAAGGAGAGCACCAGGGCCACAGCCCTGGGAGGGAGACAGACAAGGAGAAGGTCTGTCCCACCCTCTGCTTCGCCCGTGACAGGCAGTGGCTCCAGGACAGCCCCACCAGCCCCACAGCGTGGCCAGGTCACTGCAGGTCTCAGAGGGCGCTGGCTCGCAGGAACCCCTTTTACTGTGGCTCCTGGGCAGCTCAACCCCCTCCCACCATGGGTGCCTCTCCCAGAGGGAAGGGGACCGTACCCCCATGCAACGCATCCCCCATGCACGGTGTGCCCTGGACCCTCCCACACATCCCACCCCCGACTCGGGCAAGTCAGTGAAGCAGAGCGATGCGCGACGCCTGGCACCTGGCAGGGCCTCCTCGATGCCTGGGGCCAATGGACACGTGAACGCACTGTCTGTGTCTGGAGATGCCCCAGACGGGAGGGCAGGAGAGGACCAGCTTGGAGGGTAGGGTAGGCTGGCGGTGGCCCCAAAAAGTGCCCGTGTCCTGACCCCAGAACCTGTGAACGGGACTTTATTTGGATAAAGGATCTTTGCCAATATAATTAAGGGTCTCTACGGGAGATCGTCCCAGACTCAGGGTGGGTCCCAAACCCAGGGACCAGTGTCCTCACTAGAGGTCAGCAGAGGGAGATCTGAGACACAGAGACTCTGCGCGAACGTGAGTCAGAGGTGGGAGATGGTGGAGGAGCCAGGACGCCAAGCGCCCAGCAGCCCGAGCGGCTCGTCCGTCGGAGCCCCCGGAGGCAGCCCCGTGACACTGGATTTCTGGCTTCCGGCTCCAGAACTGAGAATACATTTCTGCTGCTTTAAGCCTCCTGCTCTGTGGTCCTTGTTACGGCGGCCACCGGAAGCCCGCCCAGGTGCCAGGTGTGCGGGGTGCAGAGCCCGCCTGCGCCCCCCGCCTGCGAGCCGGCCGGAGCGACATCACGCATTCCCCAAGAACACAGGGGGCCCCGTGGCCGCGTGTCACTCCGCCCCACGTCGTCTCCCTTCGAGAATTCTCGCCGTCGTGAGCCGCTCCTGAGATGGGCAGGCGAGCACCTCATCTGCTCGGCCCGGGCACCTGCTTCCCCGCCCGCCGCCTGCAGCCTGTGCTCCGGACGCAGGGGAGGCGAACCACCGCCTCCCTGTCCCACGCCCGTGTTTGGCCAAGCGCCCAACTCCGCGGAGACCCAAACACTTTACAGATTTGTTTACTCCTCTTTCCACATGTGAATTGAGTCCTGGCTCCACGCAAGCTAGATCTCGGAGGAAACCAGAAAGCCATCCTTTCTGTTCAACCACGGTGATTCACGGGCCTCCCTGTGCCCACAGCACAGCCGCGGAGGTACAGCGGGGATGGCGACCAAGCTGGCTGTGGGAGCAGGCAGAAACCGGTTCCTGACGGGGGAGGGGTGCCAGCCGCGAGCCACCAGTCCAGAGCAGATAACACCCAAGGACCCTCGGTGAAGCCTCCGTGCGCCGTGGTGCCCCCCCTTCCAGGCTGGGATACCAAGACACAGAGTGACGAGTGCACCCCGATCCCCGTGGGGACTCAGAGCTAGAGCCCTGGCTTCCTGCTGAGTCAGGGGGTGCTTTCGGGGGGCGCTCTGGCCTTAGAAAAGCTGTGTCAGCCCCTGTGCCCCCCAATCCTGGAGCCCCCAGGGAAGCACAAGCCCAGCACCAGGGTGTGAGGGCACGAGACCACGGAGCTGCTGCCTGGGTGCTGAGCCACCTCCCAGAATCCCCGCCCTCCGCCCTCCAGACCCCTGGCCACCCCAACAGTGGTCTCCTGGGGACTCACCCCTGCAATTATTACACCTGCACAGCCAGCTGGCTCCTCGCACCTGTGCTCACATGGGCGTGGATTCCCCTGCAATGAACTCCGAGGACCTGCTCAAATGTCCTTGGAACATACGCTGACATTTCATCGTGTTTAATGACGTGAGGGATGAAGGGCTGGCAGCGCGATAGCTGGGGGGGCGCTGGGCCCCGTCCCTGGCTCTGGGCTACCCGGGGGTGCAAGCAGCAAAAGCCCTGGCTGGGCCCCCAGCCTCACGGGGCTCACAGTCCAGTGGACAGACACACCCCCTGTTAGTACAGGGGTGGGGGTGAGGCTGCACCTGTTAGGAAGCCACGAGGAGGGAATGGGATCCACGATGAGCGCACGGACAGGGGCGCCCGGCCTGGCCTGGGTCCTGGAAGTTTCCCTGGACAAGTGGCACTGAGCCAAGGTGGCAGACGAGCTGGAGTTGGTGACACTTCTCCGTGGATGGTGCTTGGTTTTAGCACGTTACGTGCCTGTGCTGGTGCGTGTGTGCCCACATGTGTGCAGGTGCATATACGTGCCTGTCTGCATCATGGGCATGTGTGAATGTGTGTGCGGGCAGGTGCCCACGTGTGCATGATGGGCACGTGTGTGTGCAGGCGTGCGTGTGAGGGGAGGGGCTCTATCCACTCGGCGCTGCTGAGACGTCGAGCAAACCTGGCACAGTCATGGAAAGCTTCGCCCTCGGCTCTTTGATGAGTGTGCGGAGTCTCGCGTGGAGAACACAACGATGTACAAGACCCAGCAGATCACCTGCGTCTCGGCCCGTCTGTCAGCGCCCTCGGAACTGTCACCAACCCTAACCTCAGAGCCGGTGCCTCCCCTCCTCGGACGACCCCGACTAGGATCCTGACGCATCCAGACAAGAGTCAGACAGGCCTGAAAGTAGAGGCCAGAGTCCCCACCGAGGCAGGACCCCGCCGACAGCCGTCGCGGCACATGCGGCGCAGAAGCTCAGCACGTGCTCCCTGAGGGAGACACGACACTGGCCGCTCTCTTGGTGGCCACGCGGTCGCACGCGAATGTCTCTGAAAACTGTGATGCTAGGAAGGGCCCCGCTGGTTTAGATCCGGGGGAGTGGGCGGTCGGCGCCCGGCCTCCTGGGCCACCACCTCCGGCCTCCAGTGACCCCCGCCTGCCGCCTCGGGGTCTCCCCGCGTGAGCACTTCCCCAGGGCTGCTGGCCAAGGCGGGGGAGTCAGGGCGGAAGCGCGCGGGCTCCCGGGCCCTGGGGGCTCCTCCAAGGGGCTCCTGCTGCACCTTCCTCGGCCGCCGCACCCCCAGACTCCTTGGGTCACCCTCACCGGAACGTGTGTGCGTGCGCTTGCGGGCAGGTGGCCCTGGGGACCCATGCCGAGGGGCGGGTCTGGGCGTCAGCTCTGAAAGTGGCCGCGGGCCTGGCTTCCTGCCTCCGTGGGTCGCCTGCTGATGCGCTTGTGCCAGCGGGTCCCTGCCTCCTGCTGTTCCGTGTCCCATGCCGTTGCCTAAAGACGCGCTTTCCGCCTCTGCGGTGCCGGTGCCTCACCAGACAGACCTTCATCCAGAAGCAACCTTACGGTCCAAGGCGCCTTTGCTCCAGATCCAAACCCCCAGCCCCCCAAACTAAGGCCCCTCAGACGTGATCATGGCACCTCGCTTTATCTGCTGCGTCAGAAAGAAGGAAAAAGAAAAAAATTCACCTTGAGGTTGTCAGCTTCTTAATTACATAACAGTTATTAAAGTATGTCTTGCAATTACTAATTTTTTAATTTTTAAAATTTTTATATTTCTTAAAGATTTTATTTTTAAGCAATCTCTACACCTAGACACTCAGTGTGGGGTTCGAATTCACAACCCCAAGATCAAGGGTCCACAGGCTCTACTGACTGAGCCAGCCGGGTGCCCTCAATTACTTTTTTTTTAATAAAAAAGACTCGTTTTTTTAAGAAAAATTTTAAATTACAAATTAAAAAATTTTAAATAAAAAAGGCTATTTAAAAAAAAGGCTATTTTAAGATTTTTTAAAAGATTTTATTTATTCATGAGAGACACAGAGAGAGAGAGGCAGAGACACAGGCAGAGGGAGAAGCAGGCTCCCTGCAGGGAGCCCGATGTGGGACTCGATCCTGGGACCCCGGGTCATGGCCTGGGACAAAGGCAGACGTTCAATTGCTGAGCCACCCAGGCATCCCAAAAGGCTTTTTTTTTTTAAAGACTTTATTTATTTGAGAAAGAGAGAGGGAGCAGGGGGAGGGGCTGAGGGAGAGGGAGAAGCAGAGGCCCTGGAGAGCAGGGAGCCCGATGCAGGACTCGATCCCAGGACCCTGGGATCATGACCTGAGCCAAAGGCAGGTGCTTCACCGACTGAGCCACTGAGGCGCCCCCCAAACCACTATTCTTTACAGCAGTTTTACATTCACAGGTAATCACTTTGTAAGGGATCTCTGAAGATGGGTGCAGCTGAAGTGAACCAAGGGCATCTGATTGGGTACAAGGCAGAGAGAGTGTGGGGTTGCGGGGCCAGATCTGCCTACACAGGGAATCAGAGATTTGGAGCAATTATTCTGACAGTTTGTGAGGCCCCCACAAGTGCCCCAGCCTGATGGAAGCTCTGGCAAATTCCTGGCCGGTCCGTGGTCTGCAGAGTGGCCCTGAAGGGGTGTTTCTGGCGCCCACTGCTCCGCCCGATGGCGCCTGTGTGGGATCACCTGGATCGGAGGGCACGTGGCTTGGGGTCTCTCTTGAGCCCGGCCCCCCGGGGAAGGGCTGCCTCAGGGCCCCCGTAGGGCCCCAGGAGCAAGGGCAGAGCAGAACAGGGGCCGGAGCCAGGGGCCGGGCTTCGCGCTCCGGTGCAGCAGTCTGACACTGGACGCCGCCCTGGCCTCCAGCCTTGGTCCTTTCATCCTCCCACCGGGGGGACTAGGTCATCCGGCCATTGCCCCGCTGAGGACAGCTGAGGTGGCCCGCATGGCGTGGGAGTGCTAATGCACTCGGGGGCGAACAGTTGCCCACCGGGCACTCCTGCAGCCCCCAACTCCCCTCCCTTCCAGCATATCCCCTCCGGCCCTGCTCACCTTTGCAGGTTCTTTGCATCAGGAACCCCGTGTAGACTTTCCTCTCCCTTGCTGAGGCCCGGATGACCTGCAGGCTGCCCTGAGCCTGGCCTGCATGTGGCCATGGCCTCCTGCTCTCCCTGGCCTGCGCCCCTGCCCCCACCAGGCCTGGACCCCCACCAGCATGGCTGGCACAGGACCTGACATCTGCAGGGAAGAGGGAGCAGGTGCATCCCAAGGGGAGGCACGCCATGAACTCAGGCGACTTAGGGCTGGCCTCTGCGGCAGGCTGGCAGAGGGCCAGGGCAGGATGTGAAACCAAGAGACTGGGGACGAGGATGCTGAGAACCGTCCTGGCTCCCCCATGTGTCTGAGCCCAAAATGATTCCTTCTAGAATCTCAGCCTCTTTGGAGTTGAAAACGTGACCCACAATATCCCTCTATAGCTCATTGCTCTGAAACTTGTAAAACACTTTTATGTGGGAGGCTTCTGTGGGTTTTTCCATCAGCTCCAGATTTATGGGTATAATTATGAGTGGTGCGCTGTGTGTGGGTCCACTCAGGCCTGGCCTGTGGAGGGTCCGCAGCCCGAGACTGTGACCCACCAAAGCTGAGCCGCACTGCCCGAGGGAGGCTCCCGGTTGGGCAGTGAGTTTGTGGGAAGACCAGGGTCCAGGATGCCCCAGCTTGAGGGAACACGGACCCCCCACCCCCGGCCTGTGGGGCCATAAAGGCAGCCTTTGGAAGGCCTCTGTCTGGCCCACCGTGGTGCCAGAATGTCTTTAGCACAAAAATATCCAAAACTGGGCACCCCCAGTGGCGCAGTGGTTTAGCACCACCTGCAGCCCAGGGCCTGATCCTGGAGACCCGAGATCGAGTCCCACGTTGGGCTCCCTGCATGGAGCCTGCTTCTCCCTCTGCCTGTGTCTCTCCACCTCTCTCTCTCTCTCTCTCTCTGAATAAATAAATAATCTTTAAAAAAAAATCTGTAACTGCCTCCCCGCTGCCCTGGTGTCTGCATCCAGGTCCCAAGGTGACGAGCTTTAAAACGCCGGCTCTAGTTGCTTCCCGTGTGCTCATCTCCGCGAGATGGGGTTGGAGTGGCCACCACAGGGACCCACTTCCAGACATGCGCAGTCCTGGGGTCACTTTCATCACAGTGAAATCTCATTAATACTGTTCCCTGGGATCTGAAGTGTGTGGTAGTTCAGGCAGCAGCCAGGAGTTTGCCTGCGTGCCCTCTCTCCACTAAGGGTTGCTGCCCGAACCACGCCATAAACGAGGTGGAAAGGGAGAGCCTGCTGTTTCCGGGCACCCTGGAAGCCCCCACTTCTATCCAACCGACGGCTTAGCTCAATACACCAACGGGCCCGTGAGGGTTTTACCAACCTGGTCTCATGTATCCCATAGATATGAAAATAACAAGCATTGTTTTAAAATGTGAACAGTGATGTGAGGTGTTGGTTCACTGGGCAGTGAACAGCCCCTGGTGCATCTTGAAGATACTCAGAGTCACAAATCCCTGTGATCACGGGGTGTCCCTGCCCAAGGCCTCGGTGCTTAGACGGTGGGCAGAGATCTTGCCTTTCAAAATCCTCCCCTAAGGGAGTCAACCAGTCACGGAATTAGAAATCAGCAGTAAAGATGCTCAGGAATTCAATAATGCGCTTCTGAATCACACGCGTTTAGGAGGAAATCACAGCAAAGTATTTAATGCCTTAAGACAATGATGTTCCTATAATTCTTGCTTATAGGCACAGCCAAGTTGGCCACCAGATAAATTCTGAACCTTAAATTACTTTATCAAAAGATATAAAGGACCAAAAGCAAATGAGTCGAGTGTTGAACTCAAGGAGCCGGAAGTAGAACCAGAAAACACACCCACACGCAGAATTTAGAAGAAAGAAAATAAGAGCAAAATTAATTGTGCTGGAAGCAAAAAAGCACTGAAGAGACCAGGGAATCCCACAACTGGCACCTCCAATGAAACTAGTCAGACAGAAAAAATGGGAGGGGAGAGAGATAGAGACTTTTAAAATAGGATAGAAAGATTGTGACAGTGTATGTTTGAAGATACAGTAGAGATTTTTTGAACCATAAATCACACTGAGCACTTTTATGTCCATAAATGTGAAAATGTAGATGAAATAAAATGTATAGAAAAACCACAGCAAAATCGACTAAAATATACAAAAGAAATGAACAAATCAATAACCCCCAAAGAAATTACACCAGTAACTGAATCTTTCCTCCCCCTACACTCCCTGCCGTTGTCCACACCTCTAGGACCAAGATTTATAGGCAAGTTTTACCAAACATTCTAGGAACAGGAAATAACCATCTTTAGAAGTATTTCATAGAAAAATAGAAAAATGACCCAAATAAGTTCATGGGGCTGGTATCATCTTGATATCAAAACAGGACAAGAACCAAAAGACAATGCTAGCAAATTAAATCATCCAGTGTAGGGCATCCCTGGTGGCTCAGCGGTTTAGCGCCGCCTTCAGTCCAGGGCCTGATCCTGGAGACCCTGGATCGAGTCCCGCGTCGGGCTCCCTGCGTGGAGCCTGCTTCTCCCTCTGCCTGTGTCTCTGCCTCTCTCTCTCTGTGTCTCTCATGAGTAAATAAATAAAATCTTAAAAATAAAGTAAAAATAAAATAAATCAGTGTATAAAAATCAATGCATCATGGTTAGGAATGCAAAGCTGGCTTAATCTCAGAAATCCTTCGCTGTCAGCAGGAAAGAGAACCCCGTGATCATCTCAACAGGTGAGAAAATGAGTCCACAAGATGCAGCACGCATGTCAGTACTCATCAAGCTAGGAATACAGTGGGGGGAAATGTACAGCAAACAACATAAATTAATAATGGGACTTTAGAAGATTTATCACACAAGTCAGGTACAACTGCTATCACACCTCTGGCAGTCCCAGTCACAGTAACAAGACCAAAAAAAAAAAAAAAAAAAAAAAAAAAAACGGGATCCCTGGGTGGCGCCACAGTTTGGCACCTGCCTTTGGCCCAGGGCGCGATCCTGAAGACCCGGGATCGAATCCCACGTTGGGCTCCCTGCATGGGGCCTGCTTCTCCCTCTGCCTGTGTCTCTGCCTCTCTTTCTCTCTCTGACTATCATAAATAAATAAAAATTTAAAAAAAAAGATAACTAGGAATTGAGGAAGAAACGAATGGTCTTTATTTGCATAAAATACAATTGCTCAGGGAAATATGCAGATAAACTATGAGGACTAATCTGAGCATCGAGCAATTTGCTAAGCGTAGGATTGGGTACCAAAATCAATAAAATAATGCCCAAAGAGGAAATGAAACAAGAGAAATTCCACTTGCAGCTTTAATGGAAGCTACAAACAATTCACCTTCAAGGACATGTCACAGTCTTGGTGAAGACCGCTACAGAAGATCTGGATAAATGGAGAGATTTGTCCTGTAAATAGATGGAAAAATTCAGTAGCATGAAGGTGTCCATATTCCATGGATTGCCTATAAATCCACGACATTCCTAATCACAACCTCAAGACTGGCTGAAAGTGGGGCAATTGATGCCCTCCAGTTCTGTCGAGATGGAGTTACCCCATTATTTCCCCTACAACTAAAAATCCCTGGATGCCATCCACCCAACAAAATGTAGGAAGACTCTGAAAAAAGACCTCGGGACCAAGGAAAGACATGGCAGTCAGATCCCAGGGTTTCCTTATTGCCTCCCATGAAATGTAAAGAGAACGTCGCAGAAGCCCCCAACCCAGAGCTGCCAACAGGCATGGATTAAAAAGCTCCAAGAAGGGGATCCCTGGGTGACTCAGCAGTTCAGTACCTGCCTTCAGCCCAGGGCGTGATCCTGGGGTCCCAGGATCGAGTCCCGTGTCGGGCTCCCTGCGTGGAGCCTGCTTCTCCCTCTGCCTGCGTCTCTGCTTCTCTCTCTCTGTCTGTCTCGATGAATAAATAAATAAATTTTTTTAAAAAAAGCTCCAAGAAAAGTGTGTTCCCCCAGCCAGAGGATCAAGGGAAGGATGATCTAATAACAAAACACCTTTTTGGCAACGCTTGCCCCACTCTGGCCAAAAACCAATGGAAAACCACACTCCCAAGGTCCGTGATGTAGAATTCAGAGTCTGGAGATAAGCCCAATGTATCTACAGCCAACAGATTTCCAGCAAGAGCAGCAAGACCACTCAGTGGGGAAGGATGGTCTTTTCAACAAATGGTACCTGGACGCCCGGATGTCCACACGCAAAAGCCTGAAGTTAGACCAGCACCTACTGGCTCCGTATGCAGAACTGACTCAACTGGATCAAAGACCTCAATGTTAGACTTGAAACAGTAAAACTCTTAGAATAAAACATAGCGGTAAATTTTCATGACCTTGATGTGGCAGTAGATTCTTAGATAAGACACCAAAAACATGAGCAACAAAAGGAAAAATTAAGTAGCCTTTCATCAAAATCAAAAACTCTCGTGCATGCAAGAACACTACCAACAAAGTGAAAAGACAGCATTGGAAGAAAACGTGTAAATCTCGTGTCTGGAAAAGGACGTGTGTCCAGATATACAAAGAGTACTTATAATTCAACAACAAAAAAGACAACCCAATTAAAATTCCTACCTCAAACTAGAAGCTAGAAACTAGAAAAAAAGGAGAATAATAAGCCCAAAGCAAGGAAAAGGAAGTAAGTAACAAAGAGCAGAAATCAATAAATGGAAAATAGGAAGATAGTGAGGAAGAGCAACAAAAAGCTGGTTCCTCAAAAAAAAAAAAAAAAAACAATCAATAAACTTGACACTTGACAGACTTCTAAGAGGACCCAAAGCATGATGATGTCAGACTTGGAGCACGGAAATCGGCACAGACGGCGAAGGGGCCTGCGGGACTCTGTGCTCATGGACCGGACTACCAGCCTGCCCGAGCCCCGGCAGGGTGAGACAGAGCACGAACAGGCCCACGGCAGAAAGAGGAACTGCTCGTTCATAAGCCACTTATAAAAAAAAGAAATCTGCAGAATTTTAACTAGAAAATTCTAGCAAAACCTTAAGGAGAATGAACACCAATTTAACACAATTTCATCTCCTCTAGAAACCAGAACAGGAAGAAACATTTCTCATTTTATGAGCCAACGTCCCTCTACTATGAAAACCGGGCAAAGACAATACCTAACAAACAAAATGAGAAAATCACAAATCTATAGCTTCAAGAACTTAGATACAAAATCATCAAGAAAATATTGCTAAGTTGACTCCAGCAATGCGTCGAAGGAATTACACGCCATGACCAGGTGTGACTTATTCCAAACATGCAGAGCGGTTTTGTGGTTTTTTTTTTTTAAGATTTTTATTTGTTTATTCATGAGAGACACAGAGCGAGAGAAGGAGAGGCAGAGACCCAGGCCGAGGGAGAAGCAGGCTCCATGCCGGGATCGTGATGTGGGACTCGATCCCGGGACCCCAGGATCACGCCCTGGGCTGAAGGCGGCGCTAAACTGCTGAGCCCCCGGCTGCCCAAAGGGCGGTTTTAATGCGTGAAAATCCATCGATATAGTCCGACGTATAACAGCCCAAAGGGGAAAAATCATCTGATAATATCGACTGATGAAGAAAGAGCATTTGACTCCCACGTACTTTCGTGATAAAAACACTCAGCAAAGTAGGAATGGCGGGGGACCCCACCCCCGTGTTGGTAAAGAGTGTGCCCACGAGACCTGCCAGCGCCACACGCAAGTGTGAGCACCGCCAGCTCCGCTCTAGGACTCGGAGCAAGGCCAGGACGCCCAGCCTCGCCACTCGCTCCCCAGAGCTCTCCAGACTCGGGGTGGGGGCTCTGACCCCCTGTCCCCACGGGGTCCCAGGGGCTGCTGTTGGGAGAATGGGGTTTTCGCGGGGAGCCTCCCTCCCTCCCCGTCACTGCTCTGCTCCCCGTCCCCCCAAGGCTTCCGTCAGGCATCAGCGATGACCGCGAGTACTCACCCTCCAGCCCCCTCTGTCGCCCCTGGACTGGTGGGGGTTAGCAAAGAGGGGAACAGGATCCCAGGGAAACTCAGCCCGCACCCTCCTCCTGAAAGGACCCTTCTTGCTGGTGAGGAAGTGCGGGGTCCACCACGAGGCAGCCCCCCCCGCATGCCCAGAGCAAGGAAGTGCCCTGGACACGGGTCTCGTGGCCACATGCGTGTCTGAGCCCTGGCTCCCCGCAGCCACCCTCCCCCTTGGCTGCCAGAGACGTCTGCGGAGGCGTGGATCCAACCCCATCACTCCACGGAGCCCACGGGAAAGCGGATGCAGAGAGGAGGCCCTGCTGGATGCTCCGGGCCGGCCCTCAATGCTCAAGCGTGGGTGGGGGCAGCCCCACTCGGGCAGCGGGCCTTCCAGAAGGGTGGAGGGAAGTAAACCCTAAAGCAGGTGCCGGGGGGACCACAGAACAGCGGATGCCAGTAGCGGAGCAGTTTGGATTTCCGCAGGCTGGGGTTTCTTGGGAGGGGACACAGCTGCAGCGCCCGGCTCCTCCCGTGAGCGTGCCTGTCACTCGAGAGGAAGCTGCACCTGAGCCGCCAAGACCCAGGGACCTCCCAGGGAGCGGTGACGGCCCCATCTGCCACCTGGGGGTCTTCTAGGGTCAAAGGTCTCCGACCAGGGGGAGCCAGCAGGAGCACACGACCCCTCGTCAGCTCCTTTCTCCTGACATCGCTGCGCCTCTCACCCCAGAGCTTAGAACCACCTGTTTCAGGGTCTGGAGCCCCAGCAAGATGCTCAGAGCAGGGACTCGGGCGCAGTAACGGGGCAGGGCTACACCTCTCTCTGGAGGCCGGGCCCCCAGACCTGCCTGCAAAGCCCCTGGGCTGGGATCCATCCTCCCCCACCCCGCTCCCCCCACTATTTCTCCTCCTTCCTGGAAACCCGCTCCCCAGCTCCCCGCAGCAGGATCACAGCTCAACTGCGCGGTCTGCTTGGGGCTGGGGGCTGGCTGCCGCCCGCCACGACGCCCCGGCCGCTTAACCCTCCTCAGGATCGGCGGCTCCCATTGGCCAGGGCTGTGACACCGCTGAATCATCAGGCCTTTCGCGGGGGGCCCAGGCGCCCAGTTCAACATCAATTACTCTGAAACTAAGCGACAGCGCCCGCGGCGTGGGGACCGAGCTCCGAGCCACGTCCACCTCCCAGAGATAATGGCCAGAAGCCAAACTGCAGGGCCGGGCTCCCGGCAGGTGACGGGCAGCAGGACCCAGGCCGAGGTCAGGCCCGGCGCCCCTCCACGTGGGCGGCCGCTGGGGCGCGGGGCGTGTGGGTCATGAGCAGGGGCGGGCCAGGCTGAGCGCCCTTCCCTGGACTCCGGCTGCGCCCGGGAGCTCGTGAGAAACGCGGGATCGGACTCCTGCCTCGGAGCCTGCGCTCAGCCTGGGCTCCGGGGGCCGTCGCGGGGAAGGCCGCTGCAGGGGACCCGGGTCCGGGCGGGAGCTGCTCCCCCGAAGCCAGCCTGGCACGAGGAGGTGGCCGTGTGCCCCGCGGTCCACACGAGCCGGGATCAGCGGGCCGTGTGGTGCCTCTCGGTTCATCTGCGCCCGGTGAGGGCCCCTCCTGGGGATGGGGCTGCTGGTTCCCAGGCCTGAGCTCTGACGCTGCGAGCGGGGCAGCTGACGGGGGGGGCTCTGAGTCAGGACTGCCCCGCGTGCTGCTGCCGTGGGTAATCCTGCAATTAAAACCGCAGAGCTGCAGCATCCCGGGAAATGAGATTTGCATAATTTGAAATTTGAGGAAAATCTCTAAATACTTTAATTTTGATAGAAACTGTTTGCACCGCTGACATGTGTCTACACCTATAATTTCAGTTGATAAATTGCTGTAATTTCTCCTCCATTTCATGTTCTTTCGAACATTAATTGTCAGTTGCAGGGTAAGACACTATAGAAGAGAGAGAGGAGGACGCCACGGGCCAGGCGCAGGCGCACTGGCTGGGTGATTGTGTGGCTCGCAGATGCGCGTGCAAGTCTGGGCTCGCACAAAGATGCTCTGTAAGAAGCCCCTCTCCCCGGCCCGCAGCCCGAGCGAGAGGCTGAGGTCTGAGCCACAGCAGCTGCCGCCCCGACACACGTGCACATGCACACACACACACACACACATGCTGGGCATGCATGCGTGTGCCACAGACACCGTCTACCGTCTGGCCTGAGACACCCTGGTTGGCCCGAAGTGAGGGCAGCAGTGGCGGGGACACGTCCACGGGGCCAGTGGACAAGGGGTGGCCCCCTGCCTCCCCCGCCGCTGCGCCCAGGGCCCCGCCCACCCCAGACCTCCTCGCAGGCCTCCAGGCCCAAGCCCTCGCCCTGAGTCTCCAGGACGGGCCCCGAGGAAGCCGCGGTGGCCAGAGGCTGGGGCGCACACGGCAACGCCTCCCCGGGGCCCCGCTGTCCTCACGCAGGCCTCGGCCGTGGTCAGGAGCCAACAGGAATCTGCCCGACACTCCGCGGGCTCGCGGTCCCTCCACCTTCAGGGTCAAGCCCACGGTGACTTGGTGTCTTGCTGGGACACAAAACCCTTTTCAGCCCTTGTTGGGGGAATAAGGAGCTGGTCGGGGCTGCTTTCGAATCTACGCCTTGATTGTTCATCCTTAAACGCTCCCCGGGCTTCGGGCCCCGGCCCTGCGCACCAGCCCAGCCGTGGGGGGGGGGGGGGCAGCCGTCCCTGCAGACCCCTCCCCGGTTAGCCCGTCCCACACTCAGCCCCCGGCAGCCCTGCTCTGCCCGCGCCACCAATCCCCTTCCCCACTCCCTTAAAACAAAGCCCACTCTTACCTGGCGTCACATGGCACTACCAAATTATTCTATTAATTTATTATTCATGATGAAAAATTATTCTAATAACATTTTCCATGCTATTAATATTCCAAAGATGAGCCGTTTAAAGCCCCTTCCTGCGGCCCTGCTCTTGGTGAGAGCCAATCTATTTTTAACAAAGTGTATTGAAATTAAAATCTAATCATGTGCAATATGCTGCGTTGAACAAATATGCTTTCAGCGAGTCTGAGTGCCATGGCCCCCCCGAGGAGGCAGGAGGGTGGGCGCCTCGCTCTGCTGGTGGGTGTTGGGGGGACCCTCCCACTGTCTGTGGAGAGCCTCTCAGGGCTCCGGGCCCCTCTCCGCACGGGGGCTGGGCCCAGCCCACCCCTCCTCCCTCCTCCCTCCCTCCCTGTGTCCAGTGACCCTCAGAGTTTGGCTCAGGGCAGGGGTGTGCGGGTGGCTGGAGTAGATGGGGACATCCGAGGATGGTCCCTGGATCGGGACAGAAGGGGGGCTTCTCCCCACTGAGACAACCGTGGACGGCCCCCGTCCCCTCCCTCTGACCGCCTCCTCCTCGCGGGGGTCCTTGGCCTCCCCGCAGCCCTCGGGAGCTGGAGTCCTGCAGCCCAGGGAGGGCACCTTGGCAGCCATCCTGTCCCTTCTGCAGGCCCTGCCAGCGGTGCCTCTGGCCATCACAGGGCCCAGGGTGCGCATAGGGGCAGTGTCCACCCCTCTGTGCAGCCTCCAAAACTCCTCGGTTCCCAGGGCTGGAGACAAGATTCGAGAACAGGGTCTCCTGGGAGGGACCAAACATCTGCCCAAAATACTGAGGAGGCTGCCCGGGAAGTCAGCCTGGTGAGAAGAGTGCTGGGCAGCCCACGCAGTAAGGGGCCAGGGGTTTCCCCGGGGTGGGGGGGAGGCGCAGGGGTCTCCCTGGGACGGGAGGTGGGGAGGAGGGGCAGGGGTCTGGGGGGGAAGGGAGGGGCGGGGGTCTCCGGGGGGCAAGGGAGGGGCAGAGGGGGCAGGGGAGGGGCAGGGTTCTCTGGGGGGCAGGGTGGGAAAGGAGGGGCAGGGGTCTGGGAGGGGCAAGGGTAGGAGGAGAGGCAGGGGTCTCCCCAGGGGGCAGGGGAGGGGCGGGGTCTCCAGGGGGCAGGGCAGGGGCAGGGGTTTCCCCTGGAGGAGGGGCAAGGGTCTCTGGGGGGCAAGGGGGGAGGAGGGGCCAGGGCCTCCCGGGGTGGGGGCAGCAGGTGCTCTGGGAGCCCAGCTGGCAGGAGCACAAAGCCCTGCAGGCCAGTGAGGTAATGGCCCCAAGCCCCAGGCACTTTGGGGATCCGGTGCCCCCAGCCTCCTGCGCCCCTGCCCTACAGGAGGAATCTCGGCCCCTCCCAGCCCCTGGGGGCCCCACGCCCGTAGAGCCTAGAGTTTGTTTTTTAAAGAGTGTTGGATTCTTCGTGCCGAACAGCTGTACTGAGGTGCGGGCCGGTTCGCTTCAGGCGGGCCGGGCCTTCTGGTCCATCCGCGACCCTCAGACCCTCAGACCCTCGCGCAGCCACCTGGGGACATTTCCTCCCCCGAGGAGACCCTGCGCCCTCAGCTCTGCTCCGACCCCGGGCCCTGGGCCCCTTAACCTGCTTTCTATCTCCGGACTTGCCTGTTCTGGACGTTTCCTACCAATGGAATCACAAGACGCCTCATCCTTGTGTCTGCTGCTCTCACTGAGCATCGTGGTTTTGGGGTCCACCCACGCGGTAGCGGGTGTCTGCACCTCACCGCTTTCACTCCGGGCAAGGGTCCACTGCAAGGACGGCCCGGCCTGTGTGCCCACCGTCCGCTGATGGACACCGGGGTCGTTGCATGTTTGGCTGCAGCGAGTTACGCGCTGCGACCCCTCATCCGGCTCCCGCAGTCACACAGGCCTCGGTGCCAGGGCTCCTCGGCCCCGCGGCCTCCAGGACACACGCAGGCCCCCAGGCCTGGCAGCAGGAGCACCGCACGCACAACCCTGCGAGCCCCTGTGCGTCCGGGCGGAAGGACTTCCCGGGGACCCTGAACGCACGTGCCAGGATCCCCTCCCACTGACCCACAGATTTTTCTGAGCCAGAGCCCTGCAGGCGCACCCTGGGGTCCCCTATCAGAGCTGTGTCCCCTCTGCCCTCCCGGCCCGCCAGCCCCCAGCCCGCATCCTAACCCACCCTTGGGACCTGCCGGCCGTGCGGCTTTGGCCTGTGACCGGGAGGGAGCCTTTCTCGGGGGCCACGTGGTCCTAAATTTTCTCCCCAGGGCTGGATTCAGTAAGAAATTCTAATTAATTTCCTTTTCAGTAAAAGGCAAAGCTATTTTTAAGTTGCACACCTGATTGAATTAACAAAATGTGAGACAATCGACAGCCCTCCTTTTATATTTTCAGGTCCTTTAAAATGCATACTAAGTTTCGCTTTCTCTTCCCTCTTCCTCCCGTGTGGGTGTGGTCGTAGGTGTGAGCATCTGTCTGCACGCGCAGGGGAGGCCGCTGAGGTCCTGGGGGCGCCCCCTGCCTCTCCGGGCCGGGCCGGGGCTCCTCCAGCCTCTCACCAGCTTGCGCAGGAAGTGCTGTTTGCCTTCCCAGAGTCCTCCCCGCCCCCCACTGCGCCCTGCGGCTTCCCCCAAACTCTTGTCCCCGGGCTCCTGGGGCAGTGGAGGGAGGGGCAGGTGGGGGTCCGGAGAGGTCAGAACTGGGGAAGCTCGGGGGCACCGCCCCGTGGCTGGTGCTGTGCCTGGGCCTGGCCTCGTGTGTTCCAGAAACAGCCTCTGCCGCCGCGAGGCCCGGGGGCCCGTGGGGGGCGGATCCTCTGACCGCAGCTGGAGCTGTGACCCCAAAGCCCAGGGTAGCGCAGCTTCGGAAGTGACCAGAGCTGAAAGTCACCTCGGCAGCTGCCGACCAGGTTCTCTGAGGGCAGCCTCGGAAACTGGGAGTCCTCTGTCTCCGCCTCTCTCTCTGTGTCTCTTTATCTGTCTCTGTCTTTCTGTGTTTCTGTTCCTCTCTATGTCTCTGTCTCTGTGTCTCTCTGTCTCTATTTCCCTGAGTCTCTGTGTCTCTCTCTACCTCTATCTCTGTCTTTGTCTTTATCTCTCTCTGTCTCTATGTCTCTATCTCTCTCTGTCTCTCTGTCCCTGTCTCTGTCTCTATTTCCCTGAGTCTCTGTCTCTGTCTTTCTGCTCTATCTCTCTGTCTCTGTGTGTCTCTGTGTCTCTGTGTATCTCTCTCTGCCTCTCTGTCTCCTCTCTGTGTCTGTCTCCCTGAGGCCCCGTCCCCACATCTCTGGGCCTTCCCTCTGCCTCGGGTCTTTCTCTTACCAGGACACTTGTCATTGGATCCAGGCCCCGCCCAGAGCAGTGGCCGCGTGTCACGTCCATCATTCCACCTGCAGCCAGGCGCAGGGACGCGTCGTGGGTCACTGCAGCCAACCACAGGCACACCCGGAGGTCCCTGCAGACATCCCTGGGGACCAGAGGACACCGATGCTCCCAGGCCCGGGGCGGGACCAACAGGACTCAGGAGGCTGGGCCGGAGTGGGGACGGCTGGCTGCGCCACGTGACGAGACCCTAGGGAGACGGACATGCTCGCCTGGCCGTCCCCTCCTGCTCTGTGCCCTGACCCGACGGCAGGGGCCCCAGAGGCGACCGGGGCCTCGTGGGGCTTCCGAGGGCGATGAAACTCCCGTAACCTAAACGAACCGTTCTGAGTGAACAACCCGGTGGCATTTAGCACATCCGTGAGGTCGCGCAAACCAGCGCCTCCCGTCCCCAGAGTGAAGCCCCAGCCCCGTGAGGGTCCTTCCCCGGGATCCCATGGCCCGGCCTTGTCAGGGACGAGTCCGCAGCGTTTGTCCTGTGTGAGCAGCTCCGCCAGCCGCAGCCTCGTCGCGCCCTTCAAGGCGGAAGGACGGACCCCTGTCCGGCGGTCGTGCATCTGCCGAGGGGCGTGAGCTCGTCTGTGCGTCTTGGCCATAGTGACCCCGGGGGCGCCGACACGGCTCCGAGCCCCCGTGCTTTGCTGGGCCTCCGGGCCGCAGCTGAACACGCACGCGGCTGCCACGCGGTCGGAGCCCAGGCCGTTCCCTCGAGGCCTCCCTCCTGGGCGCCAAGGAGCTGCCGCCCCAGGTCCAAGGTGGCCGCCCCTCTGCGCGTCTGTCCCCATTTCTTACAGGGACACAAGCAGGTGGTTTAGGGCCGCCCTAGTGACGCACCATCATGTAACCGCCTCCGTGAAGGCCCTACCTCCGCTCTGAGGTCCCGGGGGTTACGACCCCACACTTGAATTTGGGGGAACACAATTCAGTCCGTACAAGCTTGCTTTCAATTCTTTGGGGTGTGTACAGGAACGGGATTGCTGGCTCCCACGGTATTTCTGCGGCGAGACGGTTGAGGCCGGCTAGACTGTTGCGCCGCGGCGGCCGGGTTACAGCCTCCAGCCCAGGTCAAGGCGCCGACGTCTCCACGGCCTCCTCGGCCCGGCCGGCCCGCGCTTCAGCCCAACAAGGGACCCGGCTCAGCCAGCTCCTGACCCTCTGCCAGGCTGCCGCTGCCTCCCCCTGAACCCGGAGCACCGGGAAGGGCCAGGGCCCCTGGGGACCCTTTGGGACCATCCAGGCCTTGGGGGAGGGTATCCTAGGCCACGTCCTGCGGAATCTCATCTTGGACGGTGGCGCTTAACCAGGAGCGGAATGCGTGTGAGTCCACACTGCGCCAGGCCGGCCCCCACGGGTGCGTGTGTCCAGGCGTCCATGGGCGCTCCGGCGTGAGCCGTCCCCGCAGGGGGAGCACCTGCCCAGCGGCACCGCCCAGGCGCCCGGCGTCCAGGCTCTGGCTCCCAGTCCCTCCGACGCCCTGCTCGCCTGCCCCGCGGCCCTGGGAGTCCTACCCGCACCTCGCCCCCCGTCCCCGCAGGAATCCCGCCTGGCCCCGGGCAGAATCAGCAGCTGCAAGTGTGATTTCCAAACACCCAGCCGCCTGAGTACCCACCTGCTGGAGAAGCCGGACCCTTGACGGCCGATCGCGTGGCCTGGAGCCATTCGCGCCCCACGGAAGGGAAGCGGTTAGTCTAACTTAGAACATTATTGACCTTGTCTGCACGTCTTTGTCCGTTGTGACCGGACCACAGGGCGGCTCTGGAACGTGCCTCTCACACCCGCCGACCAAGTGCCCAAGAACCTCGTAGCTCAAACTCAGGGGTGAGCGCCGCGGGCGCCCCTCCTCGGGCTCATCTCTGCATCGTCTGGGGTCTCTGGTGGGGGCGCAAGGCTGCACAGGGAGGAGGGCTGGTGTGGCCGCAGCCAGCGGGGACGGGGCTGCGGGAGGCTGCGCGGCCCCCAAGGCCAGTCCCCCCAGGCCCCTGCGCCCGGGCTCCTGCTCCAGATCCCCACACGCGTGTTGGGGCCCAGGGTTCCTTCCCTCGGGACCCACGGAGAGTCCACCCTGTGCTGTCCTCACATCAGATTCACAGGCATGTGTGTCACCAGATCCCAGGGGGTGGGGACAAAGGTGTGTGTCCAGAGAGAACAGACCCCATCCTGGAGGGAGCCGGCGGGGACCTCTGGGGACTTCCCTCCCCCAGGTGGTGCCAGAGACAAGCCCGGGAAGGGCGTTCCTGGTGGAGGGAACAGAGCGGAGTCGCCAAAGTCCTGAACAGCCGGCGGCCAGGCCCCAGCCAAGCTCCATGCCCAGAGCCCGGTGGAAATCAGACCGACGGCGGGTCCCCCAAACCCCTGGGCTTCCACCCACAGCGGCCCCTGCAGACCACCTACCGTGCGCAGCCATCGGGCCGGACAGACGGGAGGCTCTTGCGTCTGTCTGGGAGGAGCCAGGCCCTGCTCCGCGAGCCGGGAGTGCTGCTGGGGGCTCCCGGGGGCTCCCGGGGTGGTCTGTGCCGCCCCGTCAACCCCCACACGGCTCATGAGCCCTTCCTCTCCTGGCATTTAATACACTTGATGAAGTTAAAGCATCCAGTGTATATTAGAAATAACTCAATTAGCTTATCAGAGCCCCGGGTCACTCAGAATCCATTTCCAGTTCCCCAAGCTATTGGTTTCGGCCCTAACAGCCCCGTCCGGGGCTCGGTCTGCAGCCATGTCCTGCCAGCCATGTCCTGCTACTCCACGTGGTCTCTGCGGCGGCCACCTGGCCCCGCGTGCAGGAGGAAGCCGCCGTGGGCCCCTCTGGAGGACGGGGGGCCGGGGGGCCAGGAAACTTTATTGATAAAAGCAGATGGTGGGCGGGCGTGGCCTGAGAGGAGTTCGGTGCTTCTGTCGCGACGCGTGGCAACGGCTGCGGTGTCCTTCGGGTTACGACGAAGCCTGTACTGCGGGAGGGGGCCGCTGGCACGGAGCAGGGGAGACCGAGAGCCCCGCTCCGGGGTTCTGAGTCCAGGGAGAGGGTAATGGGGCGCTCGGGGGCTGGCGGGTTACACACGTGGCAGCGGCGGCCGTGCGCAAATCTCATCACCGCTCAGTCCCCTCGGGCTTAAGCACACATGTTACGTGTCCATCTGCAGGCTGGGGGCCAAGCTCGGCGTGCCGGCCGCTCGGGGTCTGCTGTTTCTCCCCGGCTCACGGATGGATCATGGGCCCCCAACACTGCCACACTCAGGCTCCAACCTACGAGTTCAGGGGCCCGCCCACCAGGTGACCAGGGTGGCACAGCCCGCTGGGCGAGGGGGCCCGGGGCGGGCAGGCATGAGTGAGCCAGGGGAGGGTCAGCGCACAGGCCCTGCGTGCTGTGGGCACGTCCCTCTGCGGGCACCTGGGCACAGCGATGGACCCGCAGACGCGCACCTGCTGGGCCACCGTCAAGCCACCGCAGGGGCGATGCACGGCCTGGGGCACCCAAGTGGGTGGAGGTGGGCTGCGTCTCGCCTCAGTGGTGGCAGAGAGATCCCCCGATGCGCCACATCCCCCGGCCGGCGGCCGGCTCTGCCGTGATCCCAGCGCATTAGGAGAAGAACTTTTTTGGAAATGGCCCCGTCAGCTGGGTCCACCGTGTGAGGTCCCCCGGGACCTCCCCCTGGGTAAGCGGGGTTGCCCCCGGGTGTGCACGGGGAGGCTGGGAAGTCAGAGGACAGGACCCCACGGGAAGCACACGGTGTGCAAGGCCGGCCACCTCCCGTTCATGTGTAATTAGGGGCTAATAAGGACTCCCTATTTGTACAGTAAGTGCGCGTGCTATGGGTTACCTGATTATTTACCCGGAGTTAGCAAGTGACTCGGGGTCTAATTACCCTGCATAATTGTTAACCTCCTAGTAACACTTTAATTTGCAAAGCAGACATAACCATGTGATCGCCCCGCAATTACAGTGATAGTCACTCCTCAATTACCTGCACAGAGTTTGCGGGTGTTTACAGGCTGCCTAGCGCCCACGCACACTCCCCTGACCCGCTGCCCCCGCGTGCGCCCACGCCGGCCCCCGTCTCCCGCACCTGCTAACCTCACACCTGGAGCCCGCTTCCGGGGCTCGTTCCTCAGTAGCGGGAACGGCGGAGCCCCTGCTTGGAGCCGGGGCTGTGCCAGGCTCAGCCCCCAAGCGTCCCCCGGCCGGGCCTCATCGTCACCTGAGCTTGTGAGCCAGGGCCGCGCCAGTTTGTAGCTGAGGAGGCGGACGTCCAGGCGGGGCGGGTCCCGCGGGTCCTTGGCCTCTGCAGTCTGCAGGTGCAGGTGCAGGTGCAGGTGACGCCAGCACCGTCCACGGAGGGCCTGCCAGGCTTGGCATGGGAGGAAGCTGACCTCGAGGCTTGTTTCTGTGCTTGCTTCTTCCCAGCCCACGGAGTGTCCAGACTGGATGCCCCCGGAGCCGCGCTGCTGTCCCCTCCCCGGCGCGTCCACATCCATCTTGCAAACCACTTCTGATTCCAGAGTTGAGGCCCCAGCAAGGGGACGTGGCGCAGGCATCACGCAGTTTTCCCACCTGGAGAGGATGTGCCTCATGCCGGGCCCGTGCAGGCCTGGACGCCGCCGACAGGGCCGTCCCTGCCGGAGCGTGAGGTCAAGGCTCACCGGGCCATGCTGCCGTCCTGGGAACTCGCTGCATAGACATGAATGACCCTCAGCCCGTCCTGCGTCCCCTTTCTCCGTGGGCCTGGGTGCCCTGAGTGTGGCGGGGACGGGGAGGAGGGGACGCAGGGTGCTGGCCCAGCCCCTCCACCAGGAAGCAGCTTTTCGCCAACCCGGGGCTCTCTAGAGAGACCCCACGCCCACCGTGTGCCACCCACCAGAGCAGGCTGGGCCCTTGCATCTCCTAGGACACGGGCCCAGGGTGGATGCCCACCCCCTGGAACACGCCAGCCCTCGGCCCCTGGTTCGGCCAGCCGAGGCCAGTGTGGGCAAGGGCCCTGTGCCGGCCACACCTAGGCACCCCACATCTCAGCAACGCTGTCCCTTCGGATTTTTCGCCGTCCTCTGCGAGCTCACCCCGCTTTCTGTCTGTGTGTGAGCTCCAACACCCCCTTGGCCACTGCTCCCCCAGAACCGTGCCTCTGCCCCTGGCCTGGCCCCCAGGCAGCCTGCACCTTCCCAGGTCGCACGGGGCCAGCTGGGTCTGGTCTAAGTGGAAAAGCGAGGTTAGAATAAAATCAGGACGTGGTGCTTGGTCCACCTTCTGAGGGCAGGTGAGCCCAGGTGACCCGGTGCCCTGGGGGAGGCGAGGCCGGGGCTGGCCACCCCACCACAGCTCACAGTGAGGCCCCAATACAGGTGGAGGGCACGGCTCCTGCCCCCATTAGCCCTAGAGACTTGCTCCCCACATCCGACCACCCTGACCTCTGTCCCCAGGACCCCGCGCTCGCTGCTTTTAAACAAAAGGCAGTGACGGATGCTCGCTTGATTGCAAAGCCCTGCAGGCTGTGCACGCTTGTGTTTCACACATTCTGAAACCCAAAATGAGAAATAATGGTCTACGTGTGACAGACTCCAAATACACCCCAGGCTGAACCGCTATGAGCCACAATGGCAGGTTCTGTGAGGACATTTCCTGCCTTTGTTTCCGGGGAGGCGAGGCGTAGGGCTGCCCTCTACCCTGCTCCCAGCAGCCTCCACGCTGACTCGGGCCTGCACGGACCCTTCTGGTTTTGAAAAGGCAGATGTTCTGTGCAGGTGGGAAAACGCACACAGGTGCACACACACACACACGCAGGTGCACACAGGTGCACACAGACACACACAGGTACACACACACATGCAGGTGCACACAGACACACAAGCAGGTGCGCACAGGTGCACACAGACACACAAGCAGGTGCACACAGGTGCATACAGACACACATGCAGGTGCAGATACACAGGTATACACAGACACACACAGATGCACACAGATACACACTCAGGTGCAGACACAGGTGCACACATACACACAAACAGGTGCACACAGGTGCATACAGACACACACACAGGTGCACATAGACACACACAGGTGCACACACACAAGTGCACACATACACACAAACAGGTGCACACAGGTGCATACAGACACACACACAGGTGCACATAGACACACACGCAGGTGCAGACACACACAGGAGCACACAGAAACACAGGTGCACACAGACACACACAGACACACACAGATGCACACAGACAGACGGCCATGCACACACAGGTACACACACATGCAGACACAGGTGCACATAGACACACGGACATGCACACACTCGGCTAAGAGAAGCTGAAGGGCCTGAGATTCCAGGGGAAGCCACATCCTTAATGATACATGATAATAACGGAGCCAATAAACACAATTAGCATATGTTTTAAATAGTTTATTAGCGAGGCTTACCATAAAATGAGACTAGAGTGCTCCAGGGTGGGTTGGAATAACAGCTTCTAATTCTTTGAGTCGTAAAATCCGTGGCTCGGAAGAAATGGGCGTCCTGGCTGAGAGTCGGCGGCCCGAGCTGCCCCGCGGGGGTGAGGCCTGGAGCCTGCGGGGCCTGGGAACCAGGGACGGGGCTGCCGTGGGGCGGTGGCGTGCACAGCCTCCGTGGGGGTGCACAGCCCAGAGGCAGGAGAGCCACACGCCCCCGCGGGCCCGCACCCCGGCCTGGCTTCCCTTTGCCGAGGGCCGTGAGGGTCCCTCCAGGTTCAGCGGGAGCAGGTTCTGGAAGCTGGTCGTCTGGCCAGCTGGGGCAGAGACACAGGCCCCAGATCCTCCGCGCACCCGGGAGGCGCCCAGGTCAGCGGGGGCACCTGCCCACGGACCGGCGGGCTGACGTCATGCGCCGGCCCCGGCCTGTCCCAGCACCCGCCTAGGGCCGCCCTCTCGCCGCGCTCGGGG
This sequence comes from Urocyon cinereoargenteus, assembly GCA_032313775.1. Taxonomy (NCBI): domain Eukaryota; kingdom Metazoa; phylum Chordata; class Mammalia; order Carnivora; family Canidae; genus Urocyon; species Urocyon cinereoargenteus. The sequence continues at coordinate 48,416,808 of JAVLSZ010000026.1, read as the reverse complement.
TCGGCGGCCCAGGTGGCTGAGGCTCGTCGAGGCGCGGGGCGCCGCGTGCAGGCAGCACCGGGTCAGTCCAAGGCTCCCCGGACCAGACGCGGTGAGCTGACGCTTAAACGCATTTGCCCGGGAGGGGAAGGCGGGCGGGTAGGATCCTTCCCGTAACTACGTGCGGGGCTCCGGCCCGGGCTCTTCAGTCGCTCACCCCAGATCTCTCGGCATTTCGGGTCTGGGGGGGAGCGGGGAGACCCCGGCCACCGCGGCGGCCGCTGGAGCGTGTGTCGCAACACGGGCCGCAGGCTTGAGGCTCACACAACCGGCCGTCAGGCTCCAGCCCCGCGGAACAGAAGCCCGAGGCCACGGCGCTGCGCCGGTCCCCGCGGGGGTGTCAGGGCGGGTGTGCTCCAGGGGCTGTGCGCCTCCTGCTGTGGGCACCCTGGCCACGGGTCCTCCCGCGTCTGCCTCCGTCTTCACGTGGCTCCTCCCCGTGTGCCTCTGACCAATGTCCGCCTTCCTGTGTGGACGCCAGTGGTAGGACGCCCCCGACTGCACCGCAACCTTATTGTAATGGAGATGCAAAGACCTTCTTTCCAAAATGTCACCTTCCAGAATTCTAGGAGGGACGCTGTCCAGTCCTGTTCAGAGGGGGCCTCAGCACTACTCCAGGGGCAGCGGGGGGCAGGGGTGAAGGGGGGTCCACCCGAGGTCTCCGTGACCCCGCCAGGAGCTCTGGAGCTGCGGTGACCTTCGGGGTCGTCCCAGTTGAGGGCGGGGTAGGACCTTTGTCCCCCCACATTGACCCTGGGAGGTCAGCGCTGAGCCGGGGACTTGGCTGTGAGCCACCAAGAACCCCCCAGCCCCTCCCCTCTGGGCTCACCCCACCCCTCCTGGCATCCTGAACCCATTCCTCCCCATTTCCCCAACCTGCAAACACTGGAGGGCCCCGGGCTTGGTCCCCATGTCTCCCTCCTCCAGTCAGGCCTCCGGACCACCCTGGCTGGGTGGGGTCCCTGGAGCCATCTGCAGGGGCTTGCAGGAGAGCCGAGTGAGTACCCCAGGGTTTAGTAGCACCTTCAACACCGCCCGTCAAAGCCAAACTCCCAGCGTCCCCACAAACTCTGCTCTCCCCACAGCCGTCCATCCTAGGACCTCCTTGTTGCTCAAGCCTGGCACCCAACCCAGGCCATGCCACTGCCCGGCTCAGAGGCCTCCGTTCTCCTCAATTTGGATCAAATCCTACAAGGTTCCATGGCTCTGGTCCCACTGCCTCTCCTTAGTCCTGGGACATACCAGTCACACTCCTGCCTCAGGACGTTTGCACCTACTGCTCCCTCTTCTTGGAACGCTCTGTCCCCCAGATCTCTCTGTGATCCATCCCTTCTCTGCCTTTCCGTCTGGGCTCAGCTGTCGTCTGGAGAGCTCACGCCTCTGCTCTCTGCTCTGCCCTCCTACCAGGCCTCGCTCTTCCTCTAGGCCCTGGTGCCACTCACACGTCTTTGTGTCTGTCTGTCTGTCTTCTTATTATAACACGAGCTCCCTGAAGGCAGCAGCAGGTTTGCCCTGTGCCCAGAAGGGGAGGGTTGCTCACTCTGGGGTCCACCTGGTAGAGGGCAGCCTCCCCCCGCCCCTGGGGGTGGGCGCCGCGGGGAGAGGACCACCTGTGAGCCGGGGCTCCAGGGTCGCTCGGAACAGCTCACACCTGTTATGGGCTGACGTGCTGCTTGTGGGGCCACCGTGCCCACCTCATCCCACGCAGCCCGGGTGGCCGGGTGGTGCACCTCCGCCTGCCACCTGCCCGTGTTGCTGGGAAGGCGGCACGGGACACAGCCCGGCTGCAGGGCACGCCCGGCACTAAGACTCTTGCTCACGCTTGCAGGTTTGACAGGGCCGCCCTGCGGAGCCGCGAGGACGGGAGGGGCTACTTCCATTGTTCCTGGGAAGGTGCTGAGCAGGCACCAGGGTGCTGGCCGGGGTGCTGACTGAGGTGGGGGCTGGCTGGGGTGCTGATGGGGTGGGGGGAGGATGGGGTGGTGGTGGTGGTGGTGGTGGTGCTGGCCTGGATATTGAGTGGGGTGCTGGCCGGGGTGCTGACTGAGGTGGGGGTGGTGGGGGTGGTGGGTGTGGTGCTGGCCTGGGTATTGACCAGGGTGCTGGCCGGGGTGCTGACTGAGGTGGGGGCTGGCTGGGGTGCTGACGGGGGGGGGGGATGGGGTGGGAGTGGGGGTGGGGGTGGTGCTGGCCTGGGTATTGACCAGGGTGCTGGCCGGGGTGCTGGCCTGGGTATTGAGCGGTGTGCTAGCCAGGTGCTGACCAGGGGATGCCGGCGGGGTGCTGGATGGAGTGCTGACCGGGGTGCTGACCGGGATACTGGCCAGGGTGTTGGCCGGGTTGCTGGCCCGGGTGCTGACCGGTGTGCTAGCCAGGGTGCTGACCAGGGGGTGGTGGACGGGGTGCTGACAGGGTGCTGCCAGGATGTCACGTACTTCTGTCTGTGGAGACAACTCAGGTGACAGGTATCTTTGCCAAGGACAGAGGCTCCAGGCTCTCCGCCACGCTCACTGGGCTGCATGCCCATCTGCGCAGGAACAGTGACGGTGGAGCTGGCTTCATCAGCTGGGGTGAGAGCCGAGAAAGTATTTGTGTGGGTGGTATGTTCCCCGGATGCCCTCAATGCCATCTCCCACCTCATATGCTGTTCTTACTGTGGGTCTCTGATCCCCTCTTGATGGGGCTTGGGGTCTGTGTCCCCCTACTTGACTCCAGGGGGCCTGTGACCACAGCAGAAGGGACCCCTTATGTGGAAGGTGACACAACTTCTTCCCTCTCGGGACACTGGCACTTAGAACCCAGCCTCTAGGGGTGAGAAGCTGCCGCAGGCCCAGGCTCAAGCCCTGGTGGAGGGAGGCTGACCCAAGGGAGGGCCCCTCGGGAAGTGGTCCTCAAGCCCCACCAAGATGCCCAGCTGAAGCCCCGTGGGGCAAGCGCAGGCCTTCCTCTCCACAAGATTGCAGATCTGAGAGCTGAACAAATGGCTGTTGCTTAGCTTGCTAAGTTTTGGGGTGGCCATCATGCAGCCATGGCAACCAGAGAGGGGCTGGTACCCAGAAGTGGACAGCATCCCAAGGCGGTGCTCCAAGGCGGTGGCATGGGCGGGGAAGGACTTAGCAGGCAGGGGACAGGAGTTGAGCACAGGGTGGGAAGTGAGTGCCCGCTGGACGCAGAGGGCCAGTCCGGGAGGCTTCCAGGCAGCGCTGCCAGGGCCCACTCTCCTCTTCCAGCCACTGTGGTGAATGCAGGAGGGCCGAGCACAGGCGAGCGCACTGCACGGCTCCGGGGAGGTGGAGCGGTGAACGAGGGGCCGGGGCAGGAGTACAGCTGGCTCTCCGTCCGTCCGTCAGCTCTTCCTGACCCTCAGACTGTGCTCACATCAGGGTGAGATGGGGACTGTCACGGCCTCCAACAGGCTTCGGGGTGCCTCACAGAGCCCCCCACTGAGGTCCTGCTGAACAGGGGCCTCCAGGCACTTGAGGGCATCGGTGCCTCTGAGCCTTACAGGGGCCAGAGGCAGAGGGTCCTGTCTCCGGGATGTGTGAGTGTGACCACACACCCATGGGCGGCCCCAGTAGAATTCACAGGAAGCCTACAATGTTTTGTGAGATGTTTCTAGTGGGGACATACCTGGTTTGGACTGAAAAGGAAGGAAAGTGGACAGAATGAACAGGGCAGAGCCAAGAGCCCAGAGGACATTTCCAGGTGACCATATGGAGCCCTCAGCAAGGAGCCAGGCACCCGCCCGGACCTCAGGACCGATGGGAGCCTCTACCCTTGCCCCTTAGGGTTGGTGGTTGCTCGGTGGTTAGTCCACACTGGTCCCAGCACGCCGTGTGGAAGCTCGAGCTGCCCAAAGAGAGGCCTGCGTGGAGAGGCACCCACCGCCAGGCCCGCCTCTCCAGCCCTGCGGGTGCACCATCTTGGAAGCGGGTCCTCCAGCTGGAGTCCACCTGCCCCAGCTAACACCGGGGGCAGAGACAGGCTGACTCCTCCAAGTCCTGCCCAGATTACAGATTCCTGATCCGGATGATCATTCCTTAAGTCATGATGTCTTGGGATGGTTTGTTACACGGCAGTGGACAACCGAGGCATATATAGGACAGTTCCCGGCACATGGTGGGCGTTCAGTGAAGATTAGCTGCTATTCCTATTTTTATCCTTCTTATTATTTTCATCCAGAACATCAGCATCAAAGAAGTTGGTCTGGCAGAAAATATCAACTTCCAGAGACCCACGGGCCCAAATCCCCTGGGCTGCAGCACTGGACACATCTCCCCCTCGGCTTTGTGGATGAGCTTGTTGAGACATCAAAGTTTCATGCTTTCCTAAAAAGAACGGGAACAGGTGTTGTATTCTGGGTTATCACAGGCTACATGCTGCTGTTTTTCTCCTTGTCCATAATTTCTTTGCCTAAAATGTAAAAGACGGTGAAAACGTATGAGGCCTCTCGGTTCCTCTGACTTAAAACTGCCGGACTTTGCTTTTGCAAGAGGTGCAAATACAGAACACTTGTTTCCATTTTGGTTTGAGCAAGGTGTTTTCAGACACCAGCCACGACCCCATGAATTGGCAAGTGGGGTTGATGTGATGAGTTCCAGGGCTGCCCTGCAGGAACCCAGGCGCCTGAGCCAACCCCTCAGATTTTTTAATGTAGGTGGGTCATTTGGGGCCCTCAGGCTCCTCCCTGCAGGTCAGGTGAGGACCGCACACCACCAGGTACCACAGTCAGGTGGGGTCTGGAGCTGCCAGGGCCTCTCCACCGGCAGATCCCCTGGAGCAGGGTAGCCCCCTGTGCTGGTGCCCCCAGCCCCCCAGCCTCAAACCCCAGTGCCCCATGCTGTTTTAGGATTTCATTCCCTATCCCAGGGGCCCCCAATGGAAGTGGCCCTAGACAGGGACCCTTAAGCAGCCAAGGAGACCAGGTCCATCTCCCCTAGATATCACGGGCCTGACCCCAGGAAGCACCTGCACCCCAGTCTGCAGCAGTCTCTCCTCTGCTTTCAGGGGGCCAAGGGCCATCCGGTGTCCCCACTCGGAGCCTCTTGCAAAGGAAAGATCAGCTGCCAGGGGAGCCCCGTGGCGGGGAGAGCCGTGTGGCCGTGAGGTAATCAGCCCGCAACGTTATTATCATTATGCTGCTAATTAATTCCCAGCTCATTACATTTCCTGTGGCTAATTTGTACTCGGGCTGATTTGATTAAACTCATCTCTATGCTAATAAATGTGTTTTCCATTTGTTTTAGTGGCTGAAGGAAAAGAGTTCGATATTTACATATTTTGACGTTTATCAGAGAAATCGCGGCATCTGAATTAATGAATATCTGGGTTAGTTTGTAGGAAGCATCGTAGGGTCAGGCACTTCCTGCAGGCTGCCCTTCTGCTACGGGACCCTCAGGCCCAGCTCCGTGCGAGGTCTCCTAGGACCTGCACCCCTACCCCGAGGGGTGTGGTGGTCACCCCCTCTCTGTTAATAAGCAGGTGCATTTACGAGGCCAGCACAAAACCCCAGCTTTCTCCTCCCTCCAAGCCTGGGCAGGAGGCTGACAGGGAAGCCCCTACTTCATCTTGACTATGGTCCCAGCCCCCCAGCCCCTCAGCCCCTGCAGCTCCCTCCAGCCGCTGTGTGAGCCCCCAGCCCCTGCACAGATACCTACTGGCACCCTGGCGGGTCGCTGCTCCATGCAGCCCCTCGCAGTCCGTCCACGCTGCGGCGTCCCCGGTCCCCTCTGGCCTCAAGGCCTCAGGCAGGTGGAATGAAAGGACTATGTGACCTGTGTCCATCTGTTTCCTGCCGCCTGCCTGTGCCTGCACCCAGCAGGTCCCGCTCTCGCCCAGCTCCATGTTCCTCTTCCAGTCCAGTCCTGTGCTCCACTTCCCACCATGGCTTCTGTTCCAGTGCTGACCACCGCCTCCCCCTGCCCTCCACGCGGGGCCCTGGGCTGCGGCGCACAGAGGGGATCCCTAGGGCCGACCCTACCCTGCTCGGGCAGAGGTTTCCGTGCCAAGCCATCCTAGACTGCATTTGGTGACCATTTGGTGGTGCCGGAGCTGGGGAGGGTGTCGGCGGGCACAAGCCTGCCCCAGCGGGGTCAGTGGATGTGGCGGCCTCTGCCCCCCCAGGTGCAGGACCAGCCTGCAGCCCGGGCTTCCCTGGAGAAGCGCCCTCAGCCCCGTGCTGCTCCCATGAAATGCTCTAGGGAGGAACGCAGCCCAGGAATGACTGAACGATGGCCCAGGGCAGGACAGCAGACACACCTGGCAGCAGGTGCTAAGGCCTCGGGGGTCCGTGCTGACCCACCGCCCACCGCCTGGGCTGTGTCTGCACAGGAGCGAGTCCTGCAGCAGAGCCTGAGAAATAGAGGTTGGGGCGTGGGGCAGGGCCTTGGGGGGACGGGGTCTGGGGTGGGGCAGGGCCGAGGCCGAGGTGGCCTGTTCCCAGGCTCAGCATCCACCCCCGTGCCCGTGGACTCCACCCCGCAGTGGGGCGAGCACTTTCTCGAGATCTTTCCACAGGGGACACTTAGGCATGAATTGCTGTTTCCGCGGGCTCTGCTCTTTCCTGGTGGTGGCCTCCAAGCCCAGACGGTTGTCCAGTTGGTTGCGGCCATGAAGGGCCCAGCAGGACTGAGGCAGCATGTGAGGAGGGTGAGTGTGGAGGGGAAGGGAGCTTGGGAGCTGGGCAAGGATGTGGGAATGGATGCTGGAGTGTCCCTGCGCCTCTGCAGCCAAGATGGGAGAGACCTGGGGGGGAAGTGGAGGAAGGGTAGGTGTGCAGAGGGGACAGTGGGGGGGACAGAGCGGGGTGGGGGATGGGGGGGCGGGGAGCAGGTTGCCCAGGCCACACTGGGGTGATCTCCTGGAGCCTCCTAGGAATCCTCCACCGGGCCCAGCCCAGGTGATTCTGGACTGAAAAGGAGGACCCTGGGCCCGGTCCTCCAGGACATGGAGCTGGCACTCCCGTGGAGGGAACACGTTGCTTATCTTTTCTCATTGTTGTTATCACGGGTCTGACATGCGAGCCCTGCCCAAATTCGGGGGGCTCGTCTGTGGCATTCTGGATCAGGGACAAGCCAAAGGCTCCCAGAGGCCACGTTCCCCTCGGGAAGTACCACCCGGGCCTCTTCATCCCCATGCCTCTTCCTCAGCCACTAACTTCCCCCTCATCCCTGTAAAGATGACAGAGAAGCGGCCCCCGTTTCCCGACGGAATGTTGACCCCGCCCCCAAGAAGGACTCTGTGGCTGCCCCCCCAGTAGAGCCAAGGGGAGGGGCCGAGCAGGGACCTTCCGGAGATGTTGGCTAAGGGTTCCTGGTGGGAATTCACGGACTGAGCTGCAGAGAAGGAAGGACGGTACCGGGGCCGCTGCCCTGGAGGACCAGGTACGCCAGGCTCCGTGCCTCGCACCGGCCCCCAGCACAGCCTGACACACTGCCACTGAGGCGGGCCGTGAGCTCTGACCCATTTACAGCAATGCGTCTCCAATATGGAGCCATTTGGCAGATGGGGAAACAGAAATGAATAATTGTTTAAAAACAAGCTGTGTGTCTCCTCAGTTCTCCGAGGTCACACTGTCAGCGGTGGGGCCAGCATCCACCGCAGACAAGAGGGGTCCAGGCCCCCCTCGTGGGCAGTGCCGCGTGCTTTCCCCTTCACCGGCCTCCCCACCTGGCTCGGCAGCCCCCTGCGCCAGCCGCATGCCCCCCTCGGGTTGCCTCCGTCCTCAGCCACCCTCAGACTCAGGCAGCCCGCTCCCACATCCCCACACTGCATGCGCTCCCCCTCGGCGACAGGACTGGGGGAGGATGTAGGGTCAGCCAGGCTAGGTCCCACACATGCCCGTCAGATGTGGCACTGAATGCCAGGTAACAGAACCACTCTCACCAACGCATCTGGCAAGAGTTCCAGGTACGTGCAAATGGCCTGGTGTTTATAATACGTGCAAATGGTCATTCCGCTGGGTATTTGGCTTCACTAAATTTGGGTGGGGGACTCCATATTTCAGCATAAACTCAATGTCAGGCCTTTTGATAAATAGGCCAAGAACACAGGCCTCGTCCTTGGGTGCGTAGGGTGTGGGAGTACACTGGAGGTGCCGGGGGAATCTGCTCCACACCGGCCTGAACCCCAACTCTCAGGGTGAGCAGACACTCGGACATTCTTAGTGACCTTCTTGAGGAGCAAGCAGAGGAATGGTGTCCCCGGTCCCTTCAGGCGGTTGCCATAGAGAGGGAGAGAGGGAGAGGAGGGTGAGGGAAGGAGGGACCAGTCAAGGAAGCAGCGGGAAGGCTCAAGGTCTGACTGAGGCTGATGGAAACACTTAGGTTGCCCAAGACACGTAGGCAGGACCGTAGCTCCCGGTGTGTTACCCCGAGGCCCGGTGGAGCTGGCGTCGGCCCCAAGCTGTCCCGGGCAGGAGGGTCGTCTTCAGCACCGCGGACAGCGCCCAGGCCCCACGTCCTGACCGGATCCACGCTGTGACAGCGCCCTGGGCCCCCATCCTGACCGGATCCGCACTGCGACAGCGCCACGGCCCCCCGCGTCCTGACCGGATCCGCACTGCAACAGCGCCCTGAGCGTCCTGACCGGATCCACACAGAGACAGCGCCCTGAGCCAGCTGGGCCACTCAGGGGACACGGAGGCACAGGGCCCGGCCCTCCCAGGCAGGAGGTGAGGGGGGCAGCTGCCATCAGCTTTGCCAGCAGCCAAGCAAGGATGCACCTTTGTCTCCTGGGGCCGGCTGTCCTCCCTGGGGCTTGTGACACGTGCCCCCAGTGAGTGACGACCGCCCCGCTCCCTGTGGGGAGCAGGAGCCTCTGGGGCCAGGCATTGCAATCGGCCTCTACCAGCAGTTCTTAGAGCCCCTGAACTGGAGCAGATCAGCTGCCCATAGAAGCTGGTGTGGACGCAGGGAAACCGCCCCTGTGCACCCTGGGGCTGCACTTGCAGTGAGGGGGTCCTGGCAGGGGTCCTGGCCTCCATCCCAATCCCACACCAGCCTCCTTGGGTGATGCTGGCTGTCTGCACTGTGGACCGGGAGACGCGACACCACGGGGCTGTGCCTGAGCACAGAGGTCTCCTCTATGTTCTGATGTGGTTTCCACGCCCTAGTACCTATCACGCGGGACAGTCAAGGCCCCAGCCTTCACACTTTGTGAATCCACACGTGGCTCGTCCACCTCCAGGCCCCGTGCCCAGAGACCTGGGAACAAAGCTCATCAGCTCTTCCCTCGGAGGCTTTTGTGGGGATCCTGTCTCCTTTCCCCCCCAGGACCCCATCAATGCCCCAGTGCATGAGTCCAGGTAGGGGTGGGGGTGCTCTGTGTTCTATTCCTCACCAGGCCAAATGCAGGGGCGCAGCCCACGGGAATGGGGTCCAGGAGTCTGGGGCCTCTACTGAGAGTGGCCTTCCCTCCCTGTTTACCTTAGAAAGAAATCAGCTCCAATGGCACGTGTCCCCAGAAAGAAAGGAATTGTGTCGTGCGCACACCTGTGTGCACCTGTGTCCACCCCGAGCTGCTCTGGGGCCTGCTGTTCCCTCCCTCCGCAGCCTGCAGCCAGCCCTGGGAGACAGTCCGCTCGTCCTTCAACATGTGCATGTCTGTCCTTCTGGACCCCACCTCTCCCCACTGCAGGATGAGCTCCTTGCTTCCTGACCTCTAAGAATCCGTTCATGACTCCCCAGGAAGGGAGGAGTGTACAGACCCCTTGGAGGCAGGAAGGAGCTAAGGACCCTAATAACCCGGCTGCACCATGAGTGCACTTATGCTGCGCCCCGGCCCGCTGTTCTTGTGGAAATGTCCCATTTAGCCTTTCTCCTGACGCTACCTTCCCCGGGGGCCCGGGAGGGTCTGGGCTTCGGGAAGGCAGATGGTTTCAGCGACAGGAGGTGGGTCCCTGATCCTGGGAGCTGGGCACCTGCCTCCCGTCCTGGCCGCTGCAGACCACTCGCTGCCTTGGGCCTCCTGGGCATCAGGCATCAGCATCAGGCTGGGGCGCGGCAGGAGAGCTGGAGGGAAGAGGGGAGTGGGGCTGTCTCGGAGCACGCCTCCTCGTTCTGTGTCTTTGTCTAGCGTGTGTGCAGCCCCCACTCCTGCTGTGGATGCTGGAGCCACCTTCGCTGCTGCATGGGGTGGGGCTGGGGTGCAAGGCAGGGTGAAGATGCAAGCAGGTGGCGAGTAGACCAAACACGGTGAACCTGCCGGGCCCGGACCCGGTTTGCGCCACTGTCCTGACTCCAAACACAGCCCCCGGCTCACGTGGCCCCTAGGAACTAGCTCCCAGTTGGCCAAGGGTGCTGATGGATGCTTCCCAAGGGCTGGCGGGGCCCCCCTCCTCCTTCCCACCCACCTGAAAGGTCGGGCCAGTTTGTTCGAGGAATGAGTGAATGAGTGGATGTGAGGGCGGCATCCGGCCCTGGAGAGTCAGTGTGTGGAGCTGGCCGCCCCTCCAGGCCGCAGGGTCTCTCCCGGTTGGAGCCGCAGGGCCTCCCACCGTCCTCCGCCCAACGCACCCTCGCAGGGCAGGGTGAGACTTTCAGGTTCTGCTGGGCGGGCAACTCTGTCCCGCCACGCGGGAGTCCTGGTGCGTGAACTGGGCAGGGGGGACCCCGAACGAGCAGGCTGGTGCTAGCCAGCGTCCCACGGGGCACACGCTCCTGAGAGAGGAGCCAGCACCGCACAACCTTCACCGCAGGGGCCGCTTGCTCGAGGACCGTCTGACGGGGGCGGGGGGGCGCTCAGGGAGAGTGGACACAGGGGCCCTGCCCCCCCACGTGTTGCCCCCCCCAGCTCTGCAGGTCCTTCCAGGGCAGCGAAAGCCAATGTGCTATTCATTTACATCTGAAACAAGCTTAGGAAACCCTAAATCCTATAGTTCTTGGTCCTTCTTTGCCCATGAGGTCATGGCTCCAGTGGGTCAAAGCCTCCTGTACCCAGTGGACATCTGGGGCCCTGAGGACCCAAAAGCTTCCATCTGCACCAAAATAGAAAGGCCTCAGCCTGGGTGGTACCAGGCAAATGAGCAGAAGAAACAGTTACGTGACCCAAGGAGCAGAGAACATGTCAAGTGTGAGGCTTTCTCATACGGTGTTTAGCGTCACCCGCCTGAGCAAAGGCATTTCGTCACGGACGTCCTTGAGGCTGGAGTAGCCATCAGTCCAGTTGAGGTAGCAGCCACCGCCTGTGAAGCGGCTGCCCCGGCCGCCACCCCGCGTGCTCTGGGCCACACAGCCGAGACCGAGAGGCGGGGAGCCTCGGCTTCGGGGGTGGGGAGCCCTTGGGGCCGGGCAGGGTCTGGGCTGGCACCCTTCCCCGGAGAACCACGCCGCCCACCGTGGTGGAAAACCGGTCCCCGGGGCAGACGGACGCGTGAGTGCCCGTGAGGTCTGAGGTCGGAGGCAGGCTGCGTCCAGAGGCTGCGTCCACCCCGGGGGACAGCAGGAGGCAGCGCGGGAAGTACAGTGCGTCCCTGGGGCGCTACGACGCTCTGCCCCTGCCCGTTCCCCTGGGACTCTGCCTCTCCCCAGCCCAGGACCAGCCCGTGGGAGTAAAGCCGCCTTAATCTGGTGAACAGCAATCCCCCCGAAATATGTTACCAAGGAGGGAGCGAAGGGAAAGAGGAGATCCATCACAGGGTGCTGAGAGCGAAGCCCGGCAGTGGAGCAGGTGTCTGTCCTCGGGGTGGCCTGAGGTCCAGGGGACCCCCCCCCCGACCAAGGGACACACAGTGCAGGCCCCCCCACCCGACAAAACCCCAGCCGGGAAGAGAAGCCCTGGGAGGACCAGGAGCCAGGAGGGGAAGCAGCCACACACGTCCTGCAGCGAGAGGACCGAGGGAACGGGCCTCCTCATCCGAGCAGCAGCCGGGGCCTGGGTCCTCGTGCCCACGGGGAGGAAAGCCCTGCACGGCCCATGGGCTGGGACAGCGGCCAGCGGCCCGCCTCCCGGGAGCCCAGCGGGTTTGCAAGCGTCGCTCCTGCCCAGGCCCAAAGCCTGACACGGTGCATAGAGCCTGTGGCCCAGGCTGCAGGGGCTGCTGGGCCGGGAGAGGCGGCACCTGTGCACGGGGTTCAGCTCGGCCCCCTGCTCCATCCGGTCCCCCAGCCCCCCCCCCCCCCCGCTGGTGCTTTCTCCTCCTTCTCCTCCTCCCCCTTCTCCTCTCCCTCCTCCCCGCCCCCTCCTCCTCCTCCACCTCCTCCTCCTCCTCCTCCAAAGACCGTTTAGGACTTTACCAATCATGAAAACCAGAACCCACGATAAACAATAGCTTCTAAAATTCTTTCCGTTCTGACAGTTCGAAGAAGATGCCTTGGCAGAAGCTAGAAGGCTTCCCCGTCTTAAGCCAGCGTCGCCGCAGCAGGCCCTGGACGCGGGGAGCATCAGGCCGCTCCCTGGAGACACCGGAGGTGCCCACGGGCCAGGGGCTGAGCCAGCACGTGTGGGTGGCAGGCTGGTGGCCCGGCCAGCCCCGCAAGGGCCCACAGTCCCGCAGAGGGGACCTGGAGCAGGACGCGGCAGCCGCACCTCCAGGTGGCAGGAAGAGGCCTCCTGGACGAGGAAGATGGACCGAACCTGGGTCAGGCTTCAGAGCTGCCTGCCCCTTCCGCCGGCCCCAGGGTCCCGCCACCGGTGCCAGAACCAACGCTGGACGTCCGAGCTCAAGCGGACCCGTGGTCCCGCCCACAGGTTATTTCCCCCCTGAGTGTGCTGCGCCGTCCCCCCCCCCGAAAGTTCCTCCTAAGGGGCCGCTTTAGCCCCCGTGACTTTCTGTGTCTCCCCTGCTACTGACGAGTCCTCCGTCCTGCTGCATCAGGGGGACCCACAAACACTTGCAGTAGGTGGGGAGGCTGTGGGTTCAGTTTTTAAAAAAAAAATCTGATCCAGAGACTGTTTCTGGACTGATTTCTGATGAAACGCCCACATTCCACATTGGAGGAAACCACGTGAAAGGAAGTATTTTAGACCGTTTCTCCTAATTGCTGTTAACGAGACCAAAACAGAGGCTGAGGGCGCAGCTGAGGGGTTTCCACGAGGAGGACTGCCCGTAGGTTGTGTTGGGGGCCCTGCCCTGGTGCCTCTCCCCCCCCCCCGCCCCGCCCGGCAGGGGGACGTCGGAGCCAAAGCCGCTCAGGATTTCTGTCCCTACTTGTAGGAAGCCGCCTGCGGGAGGCGGACAGAGCAGCTGGGGGCAAGTATCCCCCGAAAGGCAGGCGCCGTCTCCCCGTGATCTTGGTGGGGTGCCCCAGGCCCCACCCATCGTGTGGCTGCTGTGACCTCCAGCCTCGGCGGGGCTGCTGGCGCTGCAGAAGCAGGTTCACCGGCCCCTTCGGCGTGAAGCATCCACATCCCCCGCAGGACAGCGACTCCTCGAGGCCTGAGGCCCCTCCCTCGGCGCCCTGAGCCCACGTGAACGCCGGCGCCCCCCTGCCCAGACCACGTCTGCTCCGACGCGGAGGGGGCCACGCCCCTCGCAGCACCCTGGCCCGCGCCGGCCAGGACGCCAAGTCCACAGGGTAACTACAGCGGCTCGCGCGGCAGGCGCCCGGGGCCCGCGGCCCCACCCAGCCTTCCCGGGACGCCCAGGCCCGGCACGGGCGCGCTCCCGCGTCCGACCCACTGACCGAGGCTGAGCCGAAACTCTGCCCAGAGCCAGCCGACGAGGCACGAGACCAAGCGCCTTCCCCCGACGGGGCTGGAGGTGAGCAGGAGCTCAGCCCGCGGCCACCGCCACCCTGGGTGCCCTCCTTGGCCGCCAGCAAGTCAGGGGCACTCAGGGGCTCCGTGGAGCCTGCACATGGCAGCCCGGCCGCTGACCCGCCCTGAGAACCAGGTCGGGGTGGGTGCTCCCTGGACTCGCTCAGAGCGAGGACCCCGGTGAGGGAAGAAAGGCCCGGAGCAGGGAGGCTCCAGGGGCGTGTGTCTCCCACGCGTGTGCCCGCCCGTGTGCTGGAGGAGCCCGGGATCCCCACGCCAGGCCGCCGTCGGGCTCATCCTCTGAGGGGACGAGCTCGCCTCCCTCCCGTGTGGCCCTTCCCGGCACCCGCCCACTGGGCCAGCTGCTGCTGGCCTCCCTCCTGCCCTGGGCGACCCTCCCCGGCCTCCTCAGTGGGAAGGCCAGCTCCGTCCTGGGAGAAGTGGAACAGGCCAGGCACCCAGAGCAGCCCCCGCGTCTCCGTCCCCATGTGCTCCGCCAGGGGAGCAGCTCAGGCCCGCAGCGGCTGCACCCGGGTGGCCCCGGGGAGGGGGGCACAGAGACATCGGCCATCAGCCCGCCCGGGAGCTGCCGCCAGCCGGCCACGCTGACACGGTGCAGCTGCCAGGCTCCGAGAGACGGGCCTGGGCCGAAGACGTGGCTGTCAGCGTGGGGCAGGGGGTGCACGCCGCCCATGCATGCGGCTACAGATGCAGAGCATGCGCCTGATAACACACCCATGTGCACTCCATGTGCACAATCATGGGCACCCTTACGTGCGCACACACAGCTATGCACATGTGTGACCACACACGTGAGCACACACAAGCACACACAGGGCAGGTAGCGGTCCCTGGGGTGCAGACCGCTCTCCTCCAGCAGAGCCCCCTCTTTCAGAAGCAGGTTTGGGGTCGTCTCCTGAATCCTTGTCTCCCCTCCTTGGCCTCCGCTGGGTTTACGGATCTGAGTAAAGCTTGGTGAGCGCTTCCTCCCAAACCCCACGGCCGCCAAAGACACTCACACCTCAGAGACCAGTTTCCATGAGCGTGACCCGTGTTCCCTCCATCCTTCCTGCAGAAGAAGGTCTTGGGAAGCGTTTGTGGTGCCGCAGTCAGATGTCCGATCACCCGCCCCGACCCGCTGCAGGGCTGAGTGTGGCCTAGACCCACGGGCCAGAAGCTCGACAGTGAGCCGGCCTCCCAGGGGTCCCCCCCCGGCCGGGTGTCAGCAGCAGCTGGGGGGAGCAGCACCCCTGCCAGCGCTGGGAAATGCCCCAGGGGGCGGAGGGCATGGGCGGTAAAGGTACCAGGAGGGCCAACAGTGTCACTCCCGTGCCACGCTCTGCAGGGTGCTGGCCTCTGGCACTGGGGGCCGGGTGGGGGGCAGGTTATGGAGACCCTGAAATGCAGGGCCTGCTTCCAGGGAGGTCCCCCTGCCCCCACCCCACAGCGGCCAGCCTGCCACTGCCCTCTGCCGGCCATGCCAGCCCACCACACTCCTGGCCTTGGCGGGCAGAGGGAGGGGACCACAGGAGAAGGAGGCCCGTGTCGGCTCCAGTCAGCGTCAGCAAGCCGGTTGCTGTGGCAACGGGAGGATGGGGGTGGAGGGGCTGAGTCCTTCTGGAAAGCAGGGAATGTGCGTCCTCCTTCCATGGAGCCAAATTCTTCACGCTCTGCCTCCCCCTCCCAAACCCATGTGACCACCCAGGCCCAGGGACGGGACTAGGCCCTGCTGTCCTGGGGGGCCTCACCCCACGGCCCGGTTCTGCTTGGGGTGTCGTCAGCAGGAGGGACGCTCCCCCATGCTGCAGGGTCCCTAACGCCCTCACGGGCCACATTCCATCCAGATAGACCGGAGGATGCCCGGGTGGTCACCCCGAGGGTGGTCACTGCGGCTCCCTTGCCCGGCTTATGGGGGAATCAGTGAGCTCAGCCAAAAGCAGAGGCTGGGTAGGCCTGACCCCAGCAGGGACCCCAAGGCCTCAGGCACCCCCGGGCACACAGGCCTTTACCTGACGCTGCCGCACACACCCACCTGGAGGGTAGCCGCTGACCCAGCCTAGGCAGGAGCTGGCTGCAGCACTGCTGGAAGCCAGGACCCCAGCCCGGCGGCCCCGGGGGACCCACCCAGCATGCACGGGCCAGGCCACAGGGTCACACCCACCCCAGCACCCAGCGAGGGGTGGGCAGCTGAGCTGGGAGCCTGCATCCGGGGAACCCAGGAAGCCCTGACCTCGGGGGGCCACCCGGGGAGAGGCTCGTGGGCATCCAGATGGCTCCTGGTTCTTCAGTTATTACTTTATGTAAACAAACAAGAGAGTCGCTGGTTCTAAATAAAGTTGTCTGTGTAAATTAATATATCATATTCTGTCCTGAAATAGAGAGAGTTATTTGTCTCTGGAGGATTCATGTTAAAGACTGACATAGGGTATAACCGTATTCATTTGCATATGCAGATATGTCTAATTATTCGACTCGCAATTAAAGGCTTGTGTGTCAGCAAATGAGACTAATTAGATACATTTATCTATGATAATCAGCTTTTTACAAACAAAATAGATCCCCCTTCACTTCGCAGGGATGTGGTTCCTGGGGAGGCCTGCCTGGGGGAGGCGCCTGGAGGGAGGGGCTGCGGCGGTCCACGGCCGCCTGGACAGGTGCAGCAGATGCACCTGGTGAGCTGCCCAAGGCCAGGGACCCACAGAGCCAGGCTGGGGGGGGTGTCCTGGAGCCTGTCCCTGGCCCTCGCAGGAGGACGTGCCACCAGAATCACATGGTGGAAGCTCCAGGCCCTGCAAAGCTGTGGAGCAGAGGAGGCTCCCTGGGGCACAGAAGGTCCAGGGGAAGAGCCCAGAGACATGCAGAGTCCAGGGAGAGGGTTCTGTCCCCTGGAAAGAAAGGACAGAAGTGTTTTGTCATGAAGAAAAGAGGCCTCCAGGGTCACTGGGAGCCATGGGGGTCCTGGGGTGGGGAGCCTCATGCTGGCTGGCGTTACAGACCCCGGCTCTCACCTCGGAGATCTGTCTGGACCCGCAACACGGGTGAGAGCCCCCGCAGACCCTTCTTCAGCCCCGCATCCTGGGGGGGGCTACCGTACAGCAGGCCAGCCCACCAGCACCCGGAGAGGGCGTGAGAGAGCGTGGCTGGCCCAGCCACAGTCACAGCCACCGCACGCCCCGCCCCGCTCCCAGCCACCCCACCGCCCGCCCGTTGGGTGAGACCCCTCCAGGCACGGCCCACAGCATCTCCCCAGCCTCCCCATCTCCCTGCCCCTCCCTGCTCCTGCGGGAGCCGAGCGCTGCCCACAAAGTAGGTCCACCTCAAGGCAAGGCTCTCAGGAGACCGTCCTGCTTTCGGGCAGGCTCTGGGCCCCAAGGTGCCTGTCCTTCCAAGACAAGGAATGCAGACGCGGCCGCGGGGAACAGCCTGGCAAAGCGGAGACAGACCCGGGGGCGGGTCGCAAGCCGCAGGTGCAGGTGCGGGGCCAGGAGCTGCAGAGGCGCCTGACGCAGCTCAGCTCGCAGCTCGGTCCTCGGAGCCCCGGAGGGCACCGCCGGCCACACCGAGTTTCTGGCTTCTGGTTTCCGGGACTGAGACACAGATCGCCGTTGTTCCAAACCACCCGGTTTGAAGCACTTGGTTAAAGGGGCCCTGACACCTCTCCCACCCCCGCTTTGGGGTCGACTTCCGGGTGAGCCCCGACTAAGACAGGTATGGAGTTTTTTCCACTAAGTAAGTGAATTGATTTAAATACTTCTTTTAGCCTTTGGCCGGAGCAGAAATATCTGTAAAAAGAGATACCAAAGACGGCTTTGATATACTGGTTTAATATTTCCAAAATAAACCCTTGTAACGTCGAAATTGTCCACGGGAGCTCTGGCCACCTGAAATCCCCCACCTGCCACCTATGGTGGCCTCGGCCCCTCAGGGAGACTGGCTCCTTTTGCTCTTTTCAGAAAGATGGGAGGAGGTTCCAGCATCAGAGGGACCCTTTCAACCGTGGGTCTCTCTAAAGAATCCAAAGCATAAAAAAAAAAAAAAAAAAAAAAAAAAAAGAATCCAAAGCATGACTAGTTCCTAAAAGAGCATTTTTCTTTTTTCTTTTTTTTTTTAAGATTTTATTTATTTATTCATGAGAGACACACACAGAGGCAGAGACACGGGCAGAGGGAGGAGCAGGCTCCCTGCAGGGAGCCTGATGCAGGACTCGATCCCAGAATCCTGGGGTCACTCCCTGAGCCAAAGGCAGACACTCAACCGCTGAGCCACCCAGGCACCCCAAAAGAACATTTTTCATACAACTTTGCAAGGCTTGACAAGCCGCATCAAGCCAGGGTAGGTGGTGGCCGCTGCCACGTGGGGAGCGGAGCAGGACTAGGCAACGTGGGCAAGGACGAGGCAGTCAAGGCCCAGGGGAGCCCGGTCCCGGAAGTGACCCTCTGAGCAAATGGGGCAGGTGGGAATGGGGTGGGGACCCCCAAATCCCTCTGGCCTGGCCTAGAGCCAGGGGGTGGGAGGCGAGGCTCCCCTCCATGGCTGGAGAAGCAGAGGACTTACATTTTGGGGGGCCGGACAAAGCACCCATTTCTGGGTGGTAAGTCTGTGCTTGCCGAGGTGGGGAAGGCCTTGTGGGGGGAACAAGGACCGCCAGGTTTGGGAGCTGCCGGCAGCCAGCATGGCCCTGGCTGATGGGGCACCTGCCTGGACACTCAGAGAGATTCCCTTCAGCTTCAGGCAAAAAAAACGGGTGCCTGAAATGGGGATGTAAAGTCCCCCACCCCGAGGCAGGACCATGCTGGTGCAGCCCCCAGCGCTCCTTGCCAGCGCTCCTGCCCGGGGTCTGTCCTCCCACCGTGGGCCCCGTCTGGGGACACCG
Source organism: Urocyon cinereoargenteus (assembly GCA_032313775.1). Lineage (NCBI taxonomy): Eukaryota > Metazoa > Chordata > Mammalia > Carnivora > Canidae > Urocyon > Urocyon cinereoargenteus. The sequence goes on along the minus strand of JAVLSZ010000026.1, from coordinate 48,398,201 downwards.
ACGCCCCTGAGCACAGGAGAGCTGTCCTGTGAGCCTGCGTCCGGGGCCGAGGACAGCGGGGGGCTGCGGCCCCGCACGGGCTCCCGTCAGGGCGCGGCGTCCAGCGGGAGTGGGGCCATCGCCACCTGCAGGGATCCAGAGGGTGGAGAGGAACTGCCTTCTCCTGCCAGACTCCTCTTCACAGTCATCCATTTGGGGCAATTAAAGCCTTTATTTGGAAGACATAACACCCAATTTCCTCAGCTGAGCAGCTTTTCAAGCAGCATATTATTATCTCGAGTTGTGAGAGCAAGTTGTCCCTCAGAATCGCCCAGCCTGCGTCCTCCAGGCTCGTCTGCCTCCCCTCTGCCCCTCGGGGGGATGCGGGAGAGAGCCGGGGCAGGCGGCGGAATGGCTCGGGGGGGGGGGGGGGGACAGACAGACCGGCAGGGCCTCAGCGCCCCGGAGCCCACCCGGGGACGGCCCCACGCAGCCCTGTCTCTGCAAAACGCCCAGGCTCAGAGCGCGGCCGAGGCTGCGTCAGATTAGCTGCTGCCTCAGCAGGTCCCCCAGTTGATGGAAATCTAATCAGGCAGGCAGTCTGGCACCAAATGTCCTAATTTCCCCAATGCTCAAGGGACGCGAGTGTCTCTTCGCTGCTCCGGCTCCCGGTCACACCTGGCCCTGGCCTCGCCTCGTTGCGGGGGCCGACCTGCAGCTGTGTGGAGGAGGAGTCCCATCGGAAACCCCGGCTGTTCTCAGAACCTCTAAATCAATTAGGCCCCGGTCGAGAAAGTCACTTTAAATATCGCTGACATGTTAAAGAAGTGGGGGCACGAGAGCGGACGGTCAGGGCCCTCCCGGGGCAGCCGCGCGGGCAGCTCCGGCGCGGGGAGGGTCCCCACCTGTCCTGGGGGGAGACGCCCTAATGGACCTCCCTGCTCCCCGGCCCTGGGGTCCAGGCCCAGGACAGCCCGTGCTGGCGGACGCCCTGCCAGCCCTGATGAGCCCCGGAGAGACAGGCCTGGGCCTGGAGCAGGGGCTGCAGCAGGACTCGAGCGCCTGGCACAATGACCTGTGAGAGCCCCCCAGGGCCCGCAGCGAGGCTTCGCATCCCGGGCACCTGCACGCCTGCAGGGGCGGAGGGTCAGTGTCTGCTCCCCCTGCCCGGGATGGACACCCCGGAGGGGCAGGGGCTCAGGACGGGCACCTCCCCTCCAACCCCGGGGCCTGGCGTGTCCTGGAGGACTCACCCACGCCAGCTGGCATTCCTGTGCCCTGCACAGTGCGGGCTCTCCGCGGAGACCTGGAGGTTGGGCGGGCAGGAGGGGGTGAGGCTGCCAGCCCTGGTGCCCTTGCAGGCCTCACGCTCTGGTCACTGGGCCTGGGAAAGGCGCCTGGGGCCAGGAGGGTGTGTGCAGAGAGCAGCACAGGCCGCCCACCCACCTCTCAGCCAGCGCGGGTGGGAGCCACCCCCACGGGTCAGCCCATCCCAGAGCCCGGAGGACTCCGGAGACCACTCGGGAAGGGCTGTGGCTTCAGTGCTGCCCTGGATGAGCCAGGACCTGGGCTCTCCGTGCAGGTGGGACCCCCGAGGGGTACGGGCACTGCTCTGATCCCTGCCCCCACGCCCCTGCGTTCCCCGCCTGCAGTTGCCAGCGGGAGGCCAGGCCTACAGGCTTCGTCTCCCCAACCACATGCCGCCACACGTGTCCCTTCCCTCCGGCTTCTGGGCGCTGGCCTCTGGGGGCGGCCTCTCGGCCAAGGGCGGTGGACCCCGCAGATGAGCACCCCTGGGCAGACAATTCTGGAGACTGATCGTGCATTTCTTAAGGGCTCCTGGCAAAGCCGGGCCCCACTTGCCCCAGCATGACCTCCCTGACCATAATTTCCACTTTTTCTTGTTTCTTGCCTCCCTCTCCCTGGTCTCCTCCCGGACGAGCCCCCGCATGCAAGCCCTGCTCAGAGCCCAGCTCTGGTGTCCAGTCCCAGCGCACTTCTCGGGGACAAAAACCTCTGAGTTGTCAGTGAGGGGCCGCCGCTCCAGAGGCCAGGGTGAGCGTCCTGCAGCCCTGAGGTCGGGACACAGGCCGATGAGGCCTCCAGTCCCGCCAACTCCAGGACCGTGTGTGAGTGGGGATGGCACGGTCCAGGTGTCCACCCGGAGCCGAGGCTGGCCCTGAGCCGGCTCCCAGGGGGTCACCTCTGCAGATTGTTGTGATGATGGGGTCTTGTTGCCTGTGCTGGACAGTCCACACTAACGGTGCCCCAGCCCCAACAGAAGCCTAGACACCCAGGCTCCGCGCCTGTTCCCACGGGGCTGCTAGGGCAACTCAGCGCTGACCACCCAGCTCCTCGGCGGGAGGGCTCCTGGAGGCGTGGGGTGGGGTGTAGGGGCAGGAAGGGAAGATAGCTGCTTGCTCAGCAGAGGGTGGAGATGAAATGGGGTTTGAGAACTAACCCCATTCTTCTGACAAGAACTCACCGTTCAGAGAAAAGTCGTCCTAAGCTCTGCTCCTGGAGAGCAAGGCGCATGCAGGGCCTCGGAGCAGCATCTGCCAGGCTGAGCGCTCGCGGCCGAGCACGGTCACAGCCAGGGCCTCCCGGTGGGGGGCTGCCCACATGCAGCCCCAGGGAGCGGGGGGCAGCCCGCCCAGCACCCCCCACTCCCCGCCCACCCAGGGGCGTTTGCCCCACCGCCAGGCCCCGGGGACCCCTCACATGCCTGCACATCTCGAGCACGGTTTCCCTCCAGGACCCCCTTGCAATCAACTGAGTTAATATGTTACCCCTAAATAAGTTAATTATATTATTACTTTCTGACACCGCAATCACAGATTTTTTTATGTTTTGATGCTAAATTTGGTAAAAGTTTAAATTAGGGTAATTAAATAATTAGCTTTAAGATGACAAGCTAGCAAACAGCTTCCCCCTCCCTGACATGCCCAGTCAGCATTGCCGGCTTGGGAAATGCCAGAGGGAGAGCCACACCGCAGCGCCTGCACCACGAGATGGGTTGTGCCCCGCGTTCCCGGCCCCGGCCTGCGCCCCTCCCTGTGGGCCGAGCGTCCCTGGGATCGCCCATCAGCCTGGGCTCCTGTCTGGGGATGGGGCCGGGCTGCTGCACGCGCTCAGCAGGGAAGAGCAGGCCTGGACTCTGCCGGGAGCAGCAGGGCTGCTGGTGTGGAGGGCAGACAGGCCCCCACAGACCTGTCCACGCAGCAAAGCAAGTGCATGGGTCCCCACGGGGGCTCAGGGCTCCACAGAGTCAAAGAGCAGCTTAGGTGTGAGACGCCGTCCCCTCAGCTCTGATTCCCGTCCCTCCCCCTCATCCTCTTGTCCCTCAAAACTGCACTGGCTCTGAGCACCAAGTCACAGATGTGCGTGACGATGTTCTGGAGTTTGCGGCTGTTTGAGGAGCTGCGCCGTTTCTAGGGTAACGTGGCACAAAGAAACATTTAGGACCTGAGTGTTCAAGGAAGCAATATTTATAGAGCGTGTGCACCATCTGTGGCCTCATTTCTCTCCAGGTGAATTCCCTGTCCAGGCTGGATGTCAGCAAGAAAAGGCAGAGCAGCGCTGAGCATATGACACTTTTCCTTTCATTTCTAGACGTGTGTCGACACATACTCACTTCTGCAGCCCCGGCTCCGTGGGGGCGGGAGGAGGGCTCTGCAGCTGAGGTTTGCTTCCAGTCGGGCCCCTGGCTTGGGCCTGCGCATCCTTACCTGCGATGTGTCTGTGTCCCGGCCCCCACGTGGGGGAGGCGCCGGCAGCTGCCCTGCGGGGGGGGGGGGGTGGCAGGTGCACCCACCCGGAGCCGTCAGCACCACGGACAGCGCCGAGCCCGGGGGCAGGGCGGGCTCCCCAAACCTCCACCCCCCCCACCCGCAGGCCGGGGGCCAGAGCTGAAGCAAGAGGAGCCGCCCTTATTCCTGGTGCCAGAGGGTCCCTGGGCTGGGGGCAAGGGGAGGCCCCGTCACCACGGAGTCATGCTGAGCATCCGGCCAGCGAGTCACTCAGGAGCAGCAGGCTGGGCAGCCCTTGTGAGCCGGGACCTGCCCCAGATCCTGGCAGTGGCCCGTCCTCCGCCCTGGGAGTGGGCAGGCTGCGCCACCATTCTCTGAACGCGGGGAAGCGTCCCCTCCCCCACCCCGGGGCCGTCAGAATGGACAGGGCAGCGGGACAGCACCAGGACCCAAGGCTGAGTGAGCCCTGGCGGCACCGCCGCTGGCCCAGCCCCAGAGGCCAGCTCTCCAAAGGCATGTCTCCTCCCGCCCCAGGGGAGCCAGTGGCCCAGAGCGCACCGGAGCTTTCACACGTCAGGGTCACACAGGCGCAGATTAGCCACACGGGGCCTGGCAGGAGCCACTACCATCGCCTCTTCCATTTCTCAGTGATCCCTCCACCTGCGACAGCTCCCCTCCCTCTCCCTCCTCCTCCCTCCCTCTCTCCGTCCCTCCCTCCCTCTTCCTGCATAGAAAACCTCTGTGGTCCCTTCTCTCTCCTGTTCGTGAACTTTTAGAAATGGAAACCCACCAGGAAAATCCACGAAGAGAGGAAGGGGAACCGGAGAAGCCCAGGACGAGGAGGAGACACCTCCCCGGGGAACGCCCAGATGACCAAGAGGTGCCCAGGCCTCTTAATCCAACCCAAAAGGAAGCCACTTGTGGGCAGGTGAGTGCTGGGGCCCCAGTGGGCGGAGACACCTGCGTCAGTCAGGATCCAGTTAGGAGAGCAAAGCCGGTGCCTCGGTGCCTCGGGGTTTCCTGGGCACCTGTTCAGAATCGGAAGGGCTGCAAAGCCCAACAGAGGCCGGGGAGGGGCAGCAGCCCCAGGAGGCCAACCCCACCCTGAGGGCTGGGACATGTGTCCTTCCAGGAGACCCAGCTCCTGCTCAGGGTGGGTCTGGGCTCATCCGCTGGCTCAGGAGAAGCTGCCACGGGCTGGGGGAAGGGGTGCACCATGGCTTCTATCTTGGTTTGGGGTATTTTTTTTTTGAGACTATTTATTTATTTGAGAGAGAGAAAGAACGGGAAGTGGGGAGGGGCAGAGGGACAGCGAAGGAGAAGCAGACTCCCTGCTGAGCAGAAAGCCCAAAGTGGGGCTCGATCTGGGACAGAGATCATGACCTGAGCCACCAGGCACCCCAGGCTTCCATCCTGACCGGTCCCCACCTGCCCTCGTCCTCTGCTGGCGTCTGGCCCTCCCACTCTCCTCTGACCACGGGGGGCAGCAAGGGGAGCCCACACAGCTGAGGGGGGCTCCGGGGGAAGCACTATTGTTAGAATCTCTTTGAAGTCACGAGGCGTGGGCGGATGAGGGCGGAGGCCCAGGAGGGGGGCCACCCAGCTGGGCAGTCACTGCCGTGGGGCCTGGATCAGACCTCGCTTGTCCACGGTCCACGGTCGGTTGCAGCCACGGGCATGGGGCAGGGAAGCACCCCCGGCCCCGCAGCCTCGCATCCCAGCTGCTCCTCCCCTGCCAGGGGTGGGTGGACACCTCGGCGGGTCCGGGTCCAGCGAGCCGCCCGGAGCGTGTGCACGTCCGGCCCGTGGAGACCCCGACCTGACACACGGGTCCCGCTGGAGAGCGCCGTGTCTGTCCCCCCCCCCCCCCACGGTCTTGCTCTGGGGCTGGGGCTCTCAGCCTTTTCCAGTGTCTCTGTGCTTTGTGTCTTGGCTCTAACCACGGAACTCTACTCTCAAACTAAGAGGGTCGAATGATGCCGGGCGGACTCCCCGAACATCCAGCACTTCACCCTGAACCTCGCCCACGTTGCTCGTTTTTAGATTTCTCTTCCGAGGTTTGTTTCCGGCCCCGAGTTTACCTGAGTTTGCCGGTGCACACGCAGGCGTGGCCGTCTGTCCTGACGGCGCTGCTGCCTCCTGGGTCCGATGGAGTCCCGTCTACACCCGGAGCCCCCCCGCAGGACCCTCGTCACGAGGCCAGCCTCCCTGCTCCCGCTGGGGGAACCGGGGGTGGCGATGAAAGCTTTCCGCCCTTTTTTCCTGCCAATGACCAAATTCGAATGTACAATTTAAAAGCTACATTGGCACTTTCCACCCCACTGCCTGCGATGATTGTGCCGAGATTATTAAACCCGTCATAAATAATAATGTGACATTCTCTGACTGGGTATCTGATTAAGAAGCCGATCTTGGCAGCCTGAGACTGGACAGCCGGGATTGCTGAGGACAGGACAATTTCACGGGGTCCCCTGCCAGCCCCCAGGGACCAGGAGTCAAGGCTCCCAATTAAGTCTACACAGAGGCAGCCTCCCGAGTCCCAGGGTGGGGGTGAGGGGTGTCCCTGGCCGTGCTGTTCCCATGAGCCTGCAGCCTCCCCGGATGCGGCTTCGACCCCACCTGCCCAAGTCTGAGAGCCTGGTTCGGCCCATCTGTCCCCCGAGGTCTGAACCCGTCACCCCGTTTCCCAGCCCGAGGTCACCGTCCAGCCAGGACCCGAGCCCAGGCTCCCGCCTCTGTGGTTGCTAGCTAGGCCACGGCCTCCCCGCCCCCCAGCCCCAGCCCATCCAGAGCAGGTTCTGGGGGGGTCAGTTCCTTGGAGAGGAGGGGACCAGGGCACACCCGAGCACAGTTCCTCAGTCTCACCAGGATGCACCAGCCCTCAGGACACCAAAGAACACTCCAGAGTCCACGAGGCCTGACTGCTGCCCCACCCTATCCCGCGGCTTGGCAGGGAGGTGGTGAGGCTGTGTCGGGTGGGATGGGGGTGCTGCTGTCCCCAGGGAGAGCCCCGCCGCAAACCCCGACACTGACTGGACACCAGGACGGTGTGGGAAGGGGCTGGGGGAGGGCCCCTGGTACCTGGAAGCCACGCTAAGGCAGGCCGGGGTGCAGACGGGAGCACGCCCTGAGGGCACGAGAGCAAAGCCGCTCCCTCCTCCCCGCTGCCAGGCGCTCTTTCGTGCTATTTGATGTGGCTCTAAGTAAAGCAAAGTTAAAATTCCAAGTAATTAGCCTGAGTTTTACTGTTTATCCTCATGTTGTGCAATATCAGCATAAAAGCAAATCTAAGGGATCCCTGGGTGGCGCAGCGGTTTAGCACCTGCCTTTGGCCCAGGGCGTGATCCTGGAGTCCTGGGATCGAGTCCCACGTCGGGCTCCCTGCATGGAGCCTGCTTCTCCCTCTGCCTGTGTCTCTGCCTCTCTCTCTCTCTCTCTCTCTCTGTGACTATCATAAATAAATAAAAATTTTTTAAAAAAAGCAAATCTAAAAAAAAAAAAAAAAAAGCAAATCTAAGAGGATCCCTGGGTGGCTCCGCGGTGGAGCGTCAGCCTTCGGCCCAGGGCGTCACCCCGGGGACCCCGCGCTTGCACCAGCTCATCGCCGCCTCCTGCGTCCCCTTCAAGTGCTGGTTCAAAGGGACACGTGGCGCCTGCCAGCCTCCCCGATGGGACGCCCTCGCTCTGATCTCACTGGACCCCCGCACGTGTCCCGGAATTGTGTGTCCAGGGGCCTCCTGAGCGCTCATGCAAACTAGAGAAATGACGTAGAAAAGAGAGACACGCGTGGCTTCTCTTCCGCTCGCGCACTGGCTCCAGCTATGAAGCTCGGGTTCAGGTAAAATCTTTAAAAACTTCGAGATTGCTATGGCAGAGCCTTGAAGCAAGCACAGGCCCTCGGGGTGGCCCCACGCCTGCAGCCTGCAGCCCGTGACGCTGGCCTCGCTCCCCACGTCGCGGGAGCCACGGCCTGGAGCCTGGGCACACCCAGCGCCAGAGGCCGCGGTGCAGGAAGGTGAGGCCCCCAGGACTGAGGCGTCACTACACCCACAGGCACATGTACACACAGGTGCACACGCTTGCCTGCACGCACACAGGTGCACACTCAAGCACACGGGTTCACAGGCACACACAGGTGCGCACGCACACGCACACGCATACAAACGCAGCATCAGAGTCCCATCATCAGTGTTCCTTCCTGTGGGTTACCTGCTGCCTCACCTGGATCATCCTGTAAGTTTCAAATGTCCCCAAGAAGACACTGGGGCACCTGCTCCCCAAATTCCTGCCCGGCCTGCTGAGTCCTCTCCCTGCCCATCTCCTCCCAAGTCCACATCCCAGAGGATCCGTCTGAGCTGTTCCAGGGAGGGGGGAGGGAAACAGGCTGATCAGGAAAGCCCTGTGCTGCCGAGTGAGCGCGCCAGACACACACTGACAGGCAGCTTCGGTGGAAATGGGGTTTGGGTTCTTGCCCCCGGGGCAGCACCGAGCTGGATGCTCCCGGCTCCTTGCCCTGGATGAGGAGGAGCCGCTCAGGCATGGGAGCCCCGAAGCCCCCACCACGACCACACCAGTACCCTCCTCCACCCGGCGGGCTCCTGCCGCTCCCTGCAGGTGACCCCAGGAGCCTCCAGAGGGGCCGAGGGGGCCGCCATGTCCTGGCTCTGCTGTGGGCGTCCCCAGCTGTCACAGGCCTGGCCCCCCCGCTCACACGCCCCACCCTCCCCGGGAGGCCGCAGCCCAGGGACCTCCTCTTTGGGACCAAGCACATGAGGGTGGTTCTGGGAGCCCCGGGCCGCTCTGCCCAGACCAGCTGCCCTGGAGTAAACCTGGACGCCTCGAAGGTGCTTGCCCTCACCCCCACCCGGGCTGTCACCTGCCCCACTGAGCACAGAGCTGCAGGGTCCCAGGCTCAGCGCCTCAAGCCACAGTAGCTCCCACTGACCCCTTGCGTCCAGGTCAAGGGTCACCTGCTGTGGGAGCCCCCAGCCCCCCTGCCCCACCCCGGATGCCAGCCTTCGTCCCGACACAGGGCACACTGGCAGCGTGCTGCTGCTGAAAGGAGGAGGAACCGGTGAGCAGGGTGCTGGATGCCGGGCAGCCTTAATGACCTGACAGAATAGTGGTGCCGGAAGCTTCCAGAAGGCTCACACAGGAGCACGAGCCTCGGTCAGCAAGCAGCTATGCCATGCGAGCTCGGCCAGGCTGAGCGATGCGATCACCCTCCAGCGATGCGGGGCGCGGGCGCTCAGCTGCCAGGGGCTCTCCTGTGCCGACAGGCACGTCGCTTCCTGCGGGTCCCGCCCCTGAACCCGAGGCCAGACGCTGCCAGGCGGCCCGCCGCTCCGGGGAGCCAGGCCTGCAGTGAACGCTGCCCGCAGACCACGCGTCCGCCCGGGGTCCTCGCTGGCCCGGACATGAGGGCAACCAGAGGTGACAGCCCGGCCTCCCGACCCTGGCCCGGCTCCCTCCACCCGCCTCCAGGAGGCCTGTGGCACGAGCCTGGCGCTCCCGCCGCCACCCCGCCTGCCGCCCGCACAGCGCGTACTTGGCAGTTTGCAATTTCGCTTAAAAGGATGCAGAAAGCAAGACATCCGAAGGCAGGACACACTCTTTGGTGGGAAGCCCACACTTAATTGAGGATGTAGCTATTTATTTTCTTCCCTCACTGGTCCAGACCATGAAATATTTATGTTTCCTCGTTGAGCCTCTGCGTTCAAACAGCCTCAGACCAGCTCCCTGTGGGACCGAAGAGAGAATTGTTAGTCGATAACCTCAAACAAGGGAGCGGAGACACAAGCCGGCGGCTCCAGCAGAACCCCGGGGGGGGGGGGGGAACTGTCACGGGACGCTCGTGAGCCCCACGCAGCGCCTCGGCCCTGGCCCTGGGCAGCCCCGCGCACAGAGCTCAGGGGCGCTGCTCCGGGTGCCGAGTCCCTGGACGTGCCGGGGGGGGGGGGGCGGATTTAACTGCGTCCGGCAGCCCCTGGTCCAGCCCGGCGTTGCCCCTGGGATGCACGGCGGAGAGGGCCGGGTAGCAGAGCGTGCAGGCACGGCCGGGGGCTTGGGTCTACGCCAGAGGCGAGGCCTGGGGGGTCAGGAGCGTTTGGAGCCCTCACCCAAAATGAATGAAATCACCACAAGTAAGGAGACAACTGCGTGTCTGCGTGGGGCTCTGCTCTGTGCCGCCCCGTGTTTGTGAGCAGGGGCGGCTTCTGCTGAACCCACTTCCCCACTTGTTCTGAGAATCAAGCTTCTTAAAAATGCCGAGGGAGGGGCGCCTGGGTGGCTCAGTGGGTTAGGCCTTCGACTCATGGTTTCAGCTCAAGTCGTGGTCTCGGGGTCGTGAGATGGAGCCCCGCATCTCTGCTCAGCTTGAGATTGTCTCCCATCCCCTGCCCCTCCCGCCCCCACTCTCGCACACGAACCCACTCCCTCTCTCTCTAAAAGGAATAAATAGAAAAATTTTAAAACAATGCAGAAGGAGCATCCCAGTCCCTGAAACAGCCCCAGCCCCTTCCCTGGAGCTGCACACAGCAGGTTAGGGAAGCGCTTGTTCTCGGCGGGGTGGGGGGGGGGGGGGGCTTGTCATCTCTCCTGCCAACCGTCACACATCACACATCACATGTCACACATCACACCTCTCTCAGGGCCACCGCGGACCCCCCCACACTCCCACAGCCCAGGACAAGGCTGCTGGAACCAGCTCAGGGCTGTCCCACACCCATCACACCTGGCAGGCACCCAAGCCCCTTGGAGAAGGGGGTGACCCCAAGCAGAGCACCCAGGGAGAAGCGGCAGGAGGTGTGGGGGCGCCCAATCCCGACACCCCAAGCTCCAGACCAGGCTAGTGGACAGACGGCTGTGCGGGCTCTGCAGAGCACTGGGGGGACTGGGAAGAGGGAGGAGGGAAGACTGGGCCCCACCACTCCCCACAGAGGACTTCATCACGAGGAGAGGGGAAGGGGGAGAACACAGATCCTGCTGCTGAGGAGCATCCCGCTTTAATTTCATGCCACATTAGGGCAATCGGGCGGGCAGCGCCCCGGAGAGGGGGTGGAGAGGGGGTGCGCGAGCCGCTTCCCCCAGGCCGCCAGCGCCCTCACTAATTGTGAACCCGATTCAACAGTGTTGGATTAACTCCATGTATCTCGGGGCCAGATCGGCAACCAAACAAGCCCCCCTCTTTGTTCGTCCCTCTTGAGAGGGAAGGGGGTGAGCCCCCCCACGCCCACCCCCACCTGCACACCCCAGAGTCGGGAACACCGAGGGACCATGACTTTTCCCCCCACAGAAATGACCCTCTGCCTTAAAAGGGAAAACACAGAATAAGAGATGGTGTCAGTTGGCTTCCAGGCAGCTGCCGGGTGAATTACCATATTAATAAGCTGCTGTCTCGGGGAGGCGGGGCCAGACCCCGGAATTCACCATCCTGGGCCCGACTAAGTTCTGTCATTTGGTGTTGGGTGCAAATGTTGAGTCTTGCTCAAAAGATACGCCGTGTGGCACGCAGGGTCCCGTGTCGCGTGACTCCACTTGCCTGACGGGCCGAAGCAGGCGGGTCGGGGAGGGAAGTGGATCAGCAGGTGCAGGGGGGCGGGGAGGGGCTGCTAGGGCGTGGGGCTTCCTTTGCGGTGATAGAATGTCTGGAACCAAAGACTGAAGCTGCACAATATCGTAAATGTACTAAATGCCAACAAATTATGCTTTAAAATGGTTGACTTGGGGGACGCCTGGGTGGCTCAGCAGTTTAGCGCCTGCTTTGGCCCAGGGCGTGATCCTGGGGTCCTGGGATCGAGTCTCACATCGGGCTCCCTGCATGGAGCCTGCTTCTCCCTCTGCCTGGGTCTCCACCTCTCTCTCCATGTGTCTCTCATGAATAAATAAATAAAATCTTTAAACAAATAAAAAATAAAAAATAAAAAATAAAATAAAATGTTTGACTTGGGAGCACCTGGGTGGCTCGGTCGGTTGTGCATCTGCCTCCAGCTCGAGCCGTGATTCTGGGGTCCTGGGATGGAGACCCATGTCGGGCTCCCTGTTCACAGAGAGCCTGCTTCGCCCTCTGCCCCTCCCCCTGCTCATGCTCTCTCCCTTTCTTTCTGTCGAATAAATAAATAAAATCTTTAACAATAAAAAATAAATATATCTTTAAAAAAAAAAAAACGAAAAAAAATAAAAATAAAATAAAAAAATAAAACGGTTGAAGTGCCCAGTATGGCAGTTATATTTCAGTAACACTGTGAACAACAAGACGTGCCGTGCAGGCAGGTGTGAGGGTGAGGAGCGCCCCCAACTCCTGATGGGCACAGTCCCTCCATCGTCGGAGCTCTGCTCGGGGTGACGGCCTTGTGTGGTCACACTGAGGGGAGTGAAGATGTGACAATGACAAGCTCCAGTCAGGCTCCTCCGTTCCCTTTGGACCAGGCCGCTGGGGCCTTCCGTGCACCGTGGACTCCCAGCGAGCTCCACCACCCTGGCCTCACGGGCAGCGGCCTGGGCAGTCACTCTCCGCTCAGTCACCCTGTGCTCAGAAGGTTGATGGGCTTACAGCTCTGTGGTCACTGTCGGGAAGTTCTTTATCGTTTTTGAACAAAGGGTCCTGCATTTTTATTTTGCAGGAGGCCCAGCAAATTCTGAGCTGGCCCTGCCTCCTTGGGGGAGATAAAGGCCGGCCTCTCCCCCAGCTCGTTGGTGGGCCTGGAGCTAAGGCCTGGCCAGGCCAGCCTCCAGCAAGGCACAACTGCCAGGAGGGGCAGCTCTGGGGACTGGGCAGGTCCAGCCCTGCCAGCCAGGCCCTGCCGCCCACTGCTCTCAGATATGTGAGCCCCAACACCCAGCAAGGGCCAGCACCGAGTGGGCAAGGGGAATGGGGTGCGCAGGATAAATGAACGAGCAACACGGAGATGTGTGCAGAATGAATGAATGCATGCGCGGGACAGCGCAAGCGGGATGAATGATGAATGGGGACTAGCACGGGGGATGAATGAATGAATAGGGACTAGCACGGGGGATGAATGAATGAATGGGGACTAGCACGGGGGATGAATAAATAGATGAATGAATGGAGACAGCGCGTGCGGGCTGAATGAATGAATGAATGCTCATGTGGGATGGATGGATGAATGGAGGGGCTGCGCGTGCGGGATGGTGGGACGCGAAGCTGCGTGGAGAGCTGGGCAGCAGGGCACAGGGCAAGCCCAGCAGCGAGGGGCCCTGTCTCCGCCCCATCGCAGGGCAGACCCCCCTTCATGAGCAGATTGTGCCCCCAAATCCACCTGTTGAGGTCCTGAGCCCCCGCCCTCGGGATGAGCCCACTTGGGACTAGGGTCCTTATTGCTCGGTCTGGCGGCGGTTCCAGCTCCCCAATGGCTCCGAGCCGCCCCCTCTGATTTCCACACCAACATGCCCCTGATTTGCACGACTACCGGAGACTCCCCCCCCCCGCCCCCGTGTTTGTGTTTGTAAGGCGCCCGCTTCACCTGGACCTTGGGAGGCGGCCGTCGCCGTCTGCCCCCACCAAGTGGCGCCCCTGCAGGAGCAGCTCTGGTCTCCGTGGGGCCTGGACGCGGGGTGGGCGCAGGGACGGCCCACGCTGGCCCGGGGTCAGGGGCCTCACCCCCTCCGTGCCGCCCACCGCCGTTCCCTGCAGGAAGGTTCTGGCACAGGGCACAGCGCGCCTTCTCCCTCGGGCTGCCCTTCCCTGTGTCTGGTTGACCCCGTCCCCTCCCCCAGGATGGACCCGGGAGGCAGGTGGGTGGCTCTAGCACCAGTGTCCAGCAGGTCAGCCGCCCTCGGCTCAAACAGGATGCCACCCAGTGCAAGCTCCTCCAGGAGGCCTTCCTGGGACTCGCCCGGCCAAGTTCCCCTCCCACCTCCCCCCCGCCCTTGCCTGGGCCAGGGCTGCCACCTTCCAGCCTGGGTGGCAGGGCCTGCAGGGCGTGAAGCAGCGGAGGGGCCCGCAGGGGACAGCCAGCCTTCACGGCGGCCCCGCACAGGCCCAGCTGCTGGCGCTCACTGGCCTGGACCGAGCTGGGTCTCAGGTGGGTGCCCAGCGCTCAAGTCGGAGGTGGGGGCTCAGCCAACCTAACCGCAGGGTCCAAGGGTAGGGCAGACACTCGGGACAGAAGGTCTCAGCGAGAGAAGCAGACGCTGGAAGGGACATGAAGCGCCGGCTTCCCGCTGGGGCGGCTCAGCTGGGAGGAGCTCAGGCTGCGGCATCGGCCCCTTGGGGCTCCCCTGCCTGAGGGCGCAGTCAGCCCAGAGCGCAGCCCAGAGGTGGGGCAGGGGGAGCCCTCGTGCCGTCATCCCCACACCTAGATCCAGCCGTGCCTGAAGCCATCATGGCTCACATAACTGCAAACTCAGAGATCCTTTTCCTTCTGAAACCAGTTTGAATCCATCGAGGTTCCTTCCATTGCAGGTGGTCAGGTCCCCGCTCCGGGGAAGCCCAAAGCCCAAGGAGAAGCCAACTGTGTGCATTTGGCAGCAGGGAGCTGAGGCCGCCACGGAGTCACTGCCCCGCACACGGATCTCTGGGCCCCAGGCCCCCGCCTGCTCCCTCTCTGGGGCTGTGCCTCGTGCTCGTGGGCCCCGACAAGCAATCTCACCTCGATGAACAGCAAATACCCACTCGAGGAGCACGAGGGCTGGGCCGAGCGGCGACCCGCACACCCGGCCCGGGGCACTGCCTCCCGGGGCCCGACACTTGGGCCAGCACGCTTGAAGCTCTAACGAATCATTCGTTTGCTCTGGACCGCGCCCCAAGCAGCTGTTTAGGGGCCTGAATCTTTTTTAATTTTCTGTGTATTAATATTTAATCTCACCCGAGCGCCACATCATTTGTGCAGTAACGTGGGAGCCGTGGGAATAAGAATCAGTAACAGACGCGTCCAATCTGTTCTCCGTGTCTCCAGGGTCCCCCCCTGCTCCAGGCGTTCACGGCTCCTCAGACACGCAGGCCGCCCAGGACACGGCCGCCCGGAAGGGCTGCGGGGACGCGGTCGGGGCAGGGCCCGGGGCAGCCTCCCGGCCGTCTGTGAGGTGCGCAAGGGGAAGCAGAGGTGAGACCGGCTCGTCTCCTCCACGGGCCTTCAGAAGGTCCCCCGTCCGGGTCCCCGCAGACCTCGTGTCCAGTAGGGGCTCCCCTCCGCCTGCCCACCCACCCCCCACCCCGCTGGGGGCTCATGGGAGAGAGACTCGGGCCACAGGCGGGGGCGGGGAGTGGGTGGGGCTGGGTGACCTCAGGTGCCCCGAGGAAGACAGTTCAGTTCCCCCGGCCCAGGACCTGGACCCCTGGCCCCGGGCCCCAAGTCTCGGGCTGCCCTTTGCCCCATCTGCCCCAGGACAGATGGCAGCACAAGCCCCGGCTGTGCCCCGAGGGCCGTGAGAGCTGGCAGCTGACCCTCAGCAGAAGACGGCAACGAGGCCCCCGGGGCCTGGCAAAGAGCTCGGTCTCGGCAGAGCTTAAGTCTCACTTGTTCAGTAAATATCACAGACTCAGAAGCCCTCAGCCCAGGCCGCGGGCCCGTGGAAGGAAACATGGCCCAAGTGCAGCCAGACTCTGGCCTGCGGGGCACGGACAGCAGGGACACCCGCCAGAGGAGCAGGGGCCACGCAGCAGCTCCCGCCCCGGACACCGGACCTCAGAGCACCCCGGACTGTGCTCTTGAGGGAGAGAAGCCGATCTCGGGGCCCTCGGCTACCAGCCCACCGGCTGGGGACAGTCCCCACGCTGCGGCTCAGGAAGGGTCATGGCCCAGAGGCCTCTCTAAGCAGAAGAGACAGAGGCCAGAGTCTGGGAGGCGAGGCAGTGGGCGGCCCCAGGGCCAAGGACCCAGGGCTGCCCGGAGGAGCCCCAGAGATCGGCAGAGGGGCCCCGAGCTCGGGGCACATGCTGGTCTGCACGCACAGCGGAAACTCCTCAGGATGGGGACAGTGGAGGGACTCAGGGCAGGGGGGTGGGCAGACAATGGTCATCATCGCTAGCCAGGGGCCTGGGGCGTGGCCCTCGAGGGGCTCCGTGGGGATGGATGAGCCTCAGGGTGCTGTGGGGCACGCCTGACCCCACGCAGTTAGCTGCACTAGAGCCAGGCTCCCCAAAGCCTCACACACAGTCTAGCACCCAGCGGCATGCGACCCCAGACGTCAGCGAACAGTCAAAATCACCAAGGACATGAGAAGGGGAAAACCTGACCCATAGCAGGAGAAACCTGAGTGGGGGGGGGGACGCAGGTGGGGAACGCTGGTGGGGGCCGCAGGCCAGGGATGCAGGTGGGGGATGCAAGTGGGGGACACGGGGGGGATGCAGGCGGGGGACGCAGGAGGGGGATGCATAGGCAGTGGGGCCTCAGACAGAGACTCCACCCACCCACCCGTGACCCCTGAGCTCAGGAGCAGAAAGGTGGTGGGAACGGGAGGAAGGAGGTCTGACCCTTCCTTCCAGACACGAAGCGTGCAGCCTCTGAAGTGAAAACCACAACCGACAACATTAACAGCAAATCGCACAAGCGTCCAAGATGAAGCCCACGGGGGAAACGGCCGGGAGACGAGGATCTCCGTGACTCGCAGGCCGAAACCAAAGTGGCGGAGGGACGGAAAGTGCGCCCTACGAAACAACGATCAAGTCTTCCAAATGCGTCGAAAATCCAGAGCTTGAAGGAGACCGACGCCCCCGCCCCCAATCCCTGCAGCAGGATAAACATCAAGAAGCCGCGGCGCAGCGATCCTCAGAAAACTGATGAAAACCGGCCATAAAGAGGAGCCCCCAGCAGTCAGGGAAACGGGCGAAGCGCACTCAGCGGGGCGGGGGCAGGACGGCGACGGCTTCGGGGACGATCCAGGCCGAACCCAGCGAGGCGGCATCTTTAAAGTGCCCAGAGGGGAGGACGGTCCGTCCGCCTTAAACCCTTCATCGCACAAAAATATCTTCACGGATAAAACTTTTTTAAACAAACAAAAAAAAGTCAATGTATCACCCGCAGGCTCTCAGGGAAAAAACCCCACCAAAGTTCTTCAGGCACCGGGAACGGCCCCAGACCCGTCCACCCGGCGAACAGGACAGGCTGGGCCCGGAAACACGTGCGTGATGTTAAGATACCGTTTTATTGTTTATTTTTGGAGGATAATCGAGGCTCAAAGCCGATTTATTAATGATGCGCTGTGGGTGCACCCACCTGCCCTCTCCGTGAGCCCAGCGACGGGGCTGCCAAGGCCGGGGCCGGCGTGCAAAGCACGCGCTGAGACAGCGGCCGCCCGACCCGGGCCCAGCCGTGTGGGCTCGTCCACACGCCAACAGTAAAGGCAAGAAGGGAGTCGCTGTAAACACTCGGTGCAGAATGATTCCAGGGAAGAGGACAGGAAGGACTGGAGGACGTGAGCCGAAGAGGGGGAGCTGCGGCGTGTGCGGCAGGGGCGTGCCCTGAAGACCCACCAGCCACAGCCCGGGGCAGGAGGAGCCACCCGCAGGCACCCGCAGCGGCAGGTGTGGCGACCACTCGGCCGGGACGAGGCCCGTCGTCCAGCACGGCTCTGGGAGGGAGGACAGACTGGCCTGGGGCCCAGGGCTGTGACTTGCTGGCCGTGGGGCACCAGTGGGGGACGGGCTCCTGCCTGCTGTCCCGGTGGGGGGGGGCACTCCAATGCCAGGACAGCGCCTGCCCCGCTGTGCGCAGCCAAGGGGGGAAACGGCCCTGAGCACTGACCCCCCAGTTGCGTCTCTGCGTCCAGACTGGGGTCAAAAGAGGTGTGGCAGGGCTGACAGGCCCGGTGAGGCCTTTCTGGATGGCGGGGCAGGGCTCCTGGGTCCACCGTGTGGTCGTCCCGACGAAGGTGACCCACCAAAGCGCAGGAGGCACGCGGGGCACACAGTCCTGTCCTCGCCTGAGAGCACAGCACCTGGGAGGCAGGCGTCATGGGGGGCCTTGGTTTACCCACTTTACAGGTAAGGAGAAGAGCTGAAGGGTCCGGGGGTGCTGCCAGCGGCCTGGCCCCGGGTACCTGGGCTCCGACCACTGTCCTTCTACGCCTGGGGCCACCTCAGCCTCCTGGGCCTAGATCCCCCTGCGGCCAGACCCTGCCGTCCTCGGGCACCAGGCTGCGCCCCCTCAGGCGCTACGCGAATGCCCTGTCCCCCTCCATGGTGTCCCCTCCCTGCCCACACGGGACCTCCCCCTGACGCAGGGTTGTAGGGGGCAGGGGAGGGGCTGCTGCCCCAGAGCAGGGTGGGGGGACCAGGGGCCGCGGGCAGGGGGCCCTCCCGGCTGTGTCCTGATTACTCTGGAGGGTCCAGGGCCTGAGGTCTGGCTCAAGAGCGGCCAAGACACACCGGGGCCTCCAGGCTTCTGCGGCCCCCAATCCTCCCCGGTGGCCACTGGACGCACAAACCCAGGGGCTTGCTGCCCCCCGGAGGCTGGCGGGGGAACCGCCCCTGATGGGTCACCCCTCAGCCCTGCGAGCATGTGGGGGGGGACCTGGGAGAGGGGCAGGGCAGGGACTGGGGCCGTCCTACTCTCCACCACGGACCTGGACACCCAGGCTGTCCTCCAACCAGCACCAAGGTGCCGCAGCACAGCCCCCCACCCATGCAGAGCCCCCCACTGCCACCAACCCCGTGAAGTGCTCAGCAGCGGCTCAGGAGGCAGCGACCTCAGGCGACCTCAGCAAGGTCTGGGCAGTCACTGCCTGATGTCCAAGGGCCTGCAGAGCAGGTGGGGAAGGCGGCAGGTGGGAGCGAGGCCAGCGCAGCCGGGCAGGTCGACGGTAGGAGCAGGCGGGGGGCACAGAGGAGCAGGTAGGATGTGGGCGGGCGTGGGGGCAATGGCCGGGGCCTTGCACGGAAACGCCGCCTGCAGGTGTCCACGGCTGACCACCTGGGCAAGGGCGCGGGTGGGCCGGGCGGCTGCGGCTGCTGCTGTGCCCAGCTCGGGGGGCCAGGGGGCCACGGTTTTCCTCTGAGGAAGGGGACCAGGGCGGGGACTCGCCTGATGTGCTTCACCAGGATCCCCTCATCATCTGGGGGAGAATAAATGTGGGGACCCCACACAGCAGCGGGAGGCCGTCTGGGTTACCTGCTGCTGGGTGACAGGCCACCCCGCACCCGGCTTAAAACAACCCCCGCTATGGCTGGTCGTGTCCAGGGGCTCGTCTGCCCCGCGTGCCCTGGGCTGGGTCGGGTCGGAAGGTCCAGGAAGGGCCAGCGACACCCGGGGCCTCGGCGTGGGCAGGCGCCAGGCACCCTCCACGGGACCCTCCCTGCAGGACAAGGTGCCCAGAGGCCAGAGGCGGGGTGGCAGCAGAGGCAGAAGCACCCCCCACAGACGTGATACGGACCCCCAACACATGCAGGGGAGGAACGCAGAGGCCAGTGGCTGGAGCAAAGGAAGGGGTGACTCCAAGCAGCCACTCGAGCAGCGGGAAGACAGAGCCAAGGTCTGTCTGCACCGCCACGTGGCTGACCCAGGACCCCAGAGCTGGCCCGGACACCCCCAGCTCCAGGAGCCGCTCGGCCCTCACGGGTGGGCCGGCGCACACCCTGCCCCAAAGAAAAGATAAGAAATTGGGAGAAACCTCAGGACCCCACTTCCTTGTGCCCCCGGTGAAGCCAGGGAGCAGTCGGGGAGCCCGAGTGGCATTTCCACATCGTCCCACGTCAGCAACCGAGACGCCTCCGCCAAGGGGAGAAGCCTGGGGCCGGGCGGCCTCTGATCTCACTTCCAGACTCCAGACTCTGCCGCCAGGACTCCCACAGCGGCTCTGCCGTCGGGGGCTCACGGCCCTCCCTGCCGCCCTCCCTGCCAACCCCAGGCAGCATGAGAGCGGCTGATCAAAGCCAGGGACAGGACAGCTGGACCCACCGCCTTCCTTGGGCCCCAGAGCAGATGGTCTGACAGCAGCAGTGGGGAACACCGGCCAACTCCTACTTCCTCCGGAGCCCGAGGCCAGGGTTCTGTCCATTTTTAATCGAATTGTGTTTTTTGCCATTGAGTTGTATGAGTTCCTTATATAGTTTGGGTATCACCTCCTTATCACACATAGAATTTGCAGTTTCTCCCATTCTGTAGGTCGCCCTTTTATTTTGTGGATGGTTTCCTTCGCTGGGCAGAAGCTTTTTAGTTTGATGTAGTCCCAGTAGTTTCTTTTTGCCTTTGTTTTCGGTGTCAAATCCAAAAAACTCATCACCAAAACCAATGTCAGGGAGCTTACTGTTTTTTTCTAGGAGTTCCATGTTTTCAGGTCTTTGTTCAAGTCTTTAATCCATTTTGCGGTGATTTTTATGGATGGTGTAAGAAAGAGGCCCAATTTTTGCACGAGGCTGTCCAGATTCATCAATACTATCTGTTAAAAAGACCATCCTTTCCTCACTGAATAGTCTTGGCTCCTTTGTCATAAATTAATCGGCCATATATGTGTGGGTTTATTTCTGGGATCTCTGTTCTTTTCCTCTGGTCTATTTTTCAACCAGGACCATACTGTTTTGACTACTACAGCTTTGAAACACAGTTTGGAAGGAGGAGGAATGATGCCTTCAGCTTTATTCTGCTTTCTCAACACTGCCTTGGCCTTTCAGGATATTTTGTGGCTCCATATGGATTTTAGGATTTTTTTTTCTATTTCTGTAAAAAAATGCCATTGGAATCTTGCGTTGAATTGGAAAATTGCATTGAATCTTTAGATGACCTTGGACAGTATGGACATTTTAACAATATTAAAGTCCAATCTATGAGCACAGAGTATCTTTCCATTTATTTGCGTCTTTTTCATGTCTTTTCATCAATGTTACAGTTTTCAGAGTACAGGAGTGTCAGCTCCTTGGTTAAATTTATTCCTACATATTTCATTCTTTTTTATGCAATTTTAAATGGGATTATTTTCTTAATCCCTCTATCCAATGGTTTGTTGTTAGCCTATAAAACACAACTGATTTTGAGGGTGCCTGGGTGGCTCAGTTGGTTAACTGTCTGATCTTGGCTTCAGCTCAGGTCATGATCTTAGAGTCACAATCTCAGGGTCGTGAGATCAAACCCCGAGGTGAGCTCCGTGCTCAGGAGGGAGTCTGCTCGAGATTCTCTCTCTCTCCTTCTGCCCCTTCCCACTTGTGTATTCTCTCTCTCTAAAATAAATAAATAAATCTTTTTAGAAAAAACACAAATGACTCTTGTGTATTAATTTTGTATCCTTGGGATCCCTGGGTGGCGCAGCAGTTTGGCGCCTGCCTTTGGCCCAGGGCGCGATCCTGGAGACCCGGGATTGAATCCCACGTCGGGCTCCCGGTGCATGGAGCCTGCTTCTCCCTCTCTCTCTCTCTGTGTGTGACTATCATAAATAAATAAAAATTAAAAAAAAATTTTTGTATCCTGCAACTTTGCTGAATTATGTTACTTCAGTTTTTCGGTGGCATCTTTAGGATTTTCTATACAGACAATCCCCTACTTATGATGGCTTGGCGTACGATTATTTGACTTTGCAATGGTGTGAGGGTAATACACACTCAGTAGGAACCCTAGTTTGATTTTTGATCTTTCCCCCAGCTAACGCTATGCGGTCCGATCCTGCCTTACGATGGTGGGCAGCTCCCAGGCAGCCTCGTGTCCAGGAAGGTCAGCAATCATTCTGCACTCAGCCAACTATTCTGTTTTTCACTTTCCACACAGTATTCAGTAAATCAGATACTCAGCACTTTATTATAAAATAGGCTTTGAGTTGGATGATTCTGCACAACCGTAGGCTCACGTTGTGTGCCGAGCACGTTTAGCTCAGCCAGGCTAAGATGGGATGTTTGGTAGGTGAAGGGTATTGAATGCATTTTTGTCCTCGTGATACTTTCAATTTACGACAGATTTATCAGGATGTGACGCCATCATAAGTCACGGAAGGTCTCTAGGCAATATCATGTCATCTTCTAGAGGCAGTTTTACTTATTCCCCCCCCCTTTTTTTTTAAGATTTATTTACTTATTCGTGAGAGACATAGAGAGAGAGAGAGGCAGAGACATAGGCAGAGGGAGAAGCAGGCTCCTTGCAGGGACCTGCAGGACCCCAGGGTCACGTCCTGAGCCCAAGGCAGATGCTCAACCGCTGAGCCCCCCAGATGCCCTTACTTACCCCTTTCTGGTTTGAATGACTTTTATTTATTTTTCATCAGGGATATTGGCCTATATTTTCTTCTCCTGTGGTGTCCTCACCTGGTATGCGGGTAGTGCTGGATTCATAAAATTAGTTTGGAAGCATTCCTTCCTCTTCTATTTTTTGGAAGATTTTGAGAAGGGTCGGTGTTATTTTTAAAACATCTGATAGAATCTACCCGCGAAGCCATCTAGTCCTGGGCTTTTCTTTGTTGGGAGGTTCATAGTTAATGGAATCAACCTCCTTATAGTGATTTGTCTGGTCAGACTTTCTATGTCTTCATGACTCAGTCTTGGTAGGTTGTGTGTTCCTGGGAACTTACCCGTTCCTTCAGGCTGTGCAACCTGGTGTACAACTGCTCAAGCAGCCTCTCACGATCCTTTGTATTTCTGTGCCATCGGCTCAGCGAGGTCTGCGGCAATTTCATTCATAACTGCCGACCACTAACAGAAGAGACAGACAGACTTGTAGCCATGTAGATCTCTTGAACAATACAATCAGTGAATCTGACCAAATTAACTTATATAAAACACCACACGCCACAACTAAGGAATGATCATGCTTTCACCAAAAAAAAAAAAAAACTTACAAATTTTGCAAAAATCAGCCATTTGGGGACGCCTCGGTGGCTCAGCGGTTTAGCACCGGCCTTCGGCTCAGGTCATAATCCCCGGGGTCCTGGGATCAAGTCCCGCATCAGGCTCCCCGCTGGGAACCTGCTGCTCCCTCTGCCTGTGTCTCTGCCTCTCTCTCTCTGTCTCATGAATAAATAAATAAATCTTTAAAAAGAAAAAAAAAGAGAAGAGAATAAGTAATCATGTTCATGTCATTAGGGAGCAAAGTTTTCAGAGCAATCCTAAGCCTCCAGCGGAATGGCTTTACAGGCGGTTGTCACCGTGTGACCTAGTCCAGGTACACAGTGAGACTGTCACAGCTCAGCAGCAACTAAACACAAAAAATAAGAACATGATGGATTTGAATGACACAATACATACCCTTGACTGAATTGAGGTAAACACAGATTATATATATACACGTATATACGATTCCAACTGGGTCCAAATTCCCATCGTGTGCATGAGCCGCCTTCGCTGACCACAATGTGCCAAAATAAGAAATCAGAAAGAAACGGGAAACCAAAAAGGCATTCATATAAGTGAATATTTCTCCCGAAGTTAAAAAAAAATTACAAAATTTAAAACTGCTTCCCAGGGAACCCTGGGTGGCGCAGCGGTTTAGCGCCTGCCTTTGGCCCAGGGCGCGATCCTGGAGACCCGGGATAGAGTCCCACGTCGGGCTCCCGGTGCATGGAGCCTCTTCTCCCTCTGCCTGTGTCTCTGCCTCTCTCTCTCCCTCTCTCTCTGTGTGTGTGTGACTATCATAAATAAATAAATAATTTTTAAAAAATAAATAAAATAAAATAAAATAAAAATAAAACTGCTTCCCAGGCAGCCCAGGTGGCTTAGGGGTTTAGCGCCACCTTCAGCCCAGGGCGTGATCCTGGAGACCCGGGATCGAGTCCTGTGTCGGGCTCCCTGCATGGAGCCTGCTTCTCCCTCTGCCTGTGTCTCTGCCTCTCTCTCTCCTGTGTATTCTCATGAATAAATAAAATCTTTAAATAAATCTTTTAAAAATAAAAAAAAATAAGACTGCTTCCCTAGGAAAGAATCAGTCACTGCTTCGAAGGAATTTGAAGGCTCTGTATCTAAACGTGAAGGGTGCAGATTGTGTTCTCAGAGGGACAACCACGAGCCCTGACTGAATGTCAGGAGTCTCCGGCCAAGCTCATCGATCCCAATAAAGCACAACAGAGGGATTTCTTGTCCAAGCGGGGGTAGGGGGTGGGATGTCAGGAAGGCTTCCTGGAGGAGGAGGTGCATTCAGTCCTATGGGATGGGCAGGGGTGTTGGAAGTGGGTGGAGGTCTAAAGCCAAAGCACTGAAACTAGACCTATCCCAGGTCACACCTCCCAGGTCACACCTCCCCAGCCGTGGCGCAGCAACCCCCGTGGGCGCTGGGGGGTGATGTTGGGACGAGGCTCGCGGCAGGGGGTGGGCAAGTGCAAAAGGCTCCCAGGGCCCCCGAGCAGCAGGTGAGCGGCGCAGCTGGGCATTTTACGTGGAGAGGGGTGAGCCAAGCCAGGAACGGAGAAGAGGGAGCAGGACAGACCCTCCGGAGCTTCCTCACCGACTTGTCCACTTACCCCCAGGTTGGCGGCTGGGCGGAGACAGGCTCGAGCTGATGCAAGCCGCCCTGCCCCCAAGACGCGTTCTGGTGGCCCAGACCCTCCGCCTGCGGGGACAGCGAGAGAGGGGGCGACGGGGGGGAGGGGGTGGCTTTGTGAACTGTCAGGTGCCGTAAAAATACACTAAGTGGTAGTTTTGTGAAGTTTCTCCCAACACTCGGACCAGACCCTCCGCCCTCCCCAAGGACAGTGCAGGGACCCCGAGCAGAGGGGGGCAGACACCCAGCCCCACTGCGGGCACTGCAGCACCGACCCCAGGGCCCCGAGGCGCTCAGCAAGAGGTACATGGAGACAAGTGTCACCCTAAAATGAGCTACCGGCACTCGGTGCATCAGCAGTGGCCGCAAACGCGGGGGTGGGGGGCAGAGTGCCACCTGCACCACCAGGCCTCCTCCCCTGTGCCCCGGGGACCCCGCCCCGAGGAGCCGCCCAGCCAACAGCAGGTGTGGCAAGCCTGTCACCTCACACGCTGGGGAAACAGCACAGGGAAGAATCACGGCCCGAAGGCAAGAAGGGACGCAGAAGATGCAGAGGATTGAAATAAGCCCCGTCAGGCACCTTCCAGGGAGCGTCTGTGTGCAAACCGCGCGGCCTCCGCGGCCTCCAGCTTCTTGCGTACAACAGGCTGCTCCTCAGCGATGTTTGACGAGACACAAAGTGCAGTGAGTGACATAGAGTGACAACGAGTTCCCTCGCAAGGACACGGGAACATTGGGGTGGAGTCCTCAACCCCAGCCTGGGAATCGCCGGGAGCAGGTGTGCCTGCAGCACCCGCGGCCTCTCCGTCCTCCTCGTCCTGTCCCCACACCCCTTGGGTTTGCCGGCGAGGAAGGGCGGCTCCCCCAAGGCCACTCGGCGTGACCTCTGTGGACCACAGAGCTGTCCTCCTCTCCCCCCACCCGGCCCCCCAGACCTGTGCCCCAGGTGACTGCACCCCGCTGGCCCCCACCCCAAGACCCACCCGCTGGAGGGCTGGCATCCGGCTGGCCAGGCCAGACAGCTTGCTGCATGGGGGCGCCGCTTGCAGGGCCTGGCGCTGGACCCCACGGCCAGCGGGGACGGGGGCACCACTGGCTCAGAACGGCCTTGGGGCACAAACACGATCCCCTCCACTGAGGCGGGCACAGGCCCAGGGGCTGCGCAGCTCCCCAGCACCCCGCAGTCGGCGCGGGCGGCCTCAGCTTGCGCTGCCCCTGCTCCTGGGGTGAAGGACCCTCAGCGGAGAGCAGGTCGTCTGCCCTGAACACCAGGGGCAGCGTCGGGCCCCAGGACGGCGAATTCGGTGAGCGCCACGACCGCCCTCTCCACTCCATGCAGCCGGGGAACCAGCCTGCGGCGCCCCACCGGGAGCCCCGCACCCCACCGGGAGCCCGCGACCGGCCCAGGGCGCCCCTTCCAGCAGGCCCCAGCTCCCCAGCAGCCCACCCGCAGGCGGAGCGCAGCCTCCCGGGCGGCCAGCAGGTGGCGGCCACTGACCAAAAACCAGGCCTGTGTCTGCGCTTTGCGGGATCCGGGGCTGTTCCCTCCGCGGAAGGGCCTCCCCAAGGCTGCCTCCCGCCCGCACCCACACGCGGGCCCACCCGGCCTCCAGTCCTCCTGGGAGCTGCTGAGGGGCCTTGGCCTGAGCTTTCCGCCTCCCCAGCGCCCGCCCGGCCCACGACCGCGGCCGCAGCTGCAACAGACGCCGGCGCGACCTTAATCTCCCCGGCGATGCCCGCCTGCGACCGTGTCTGGGACGCTGGGTTCAGTTCTCAGGGTTCAGTCTTTTACTTTTTAAAGCTTGTATCGTAATCCCCCGGGGCTCACCCCGGTGCGCGCCTCACCCCATCGCCTGCTGCCCCCGCCCCTCCCCCCGGGCCAGCGTGCGCCCCGGAGCTAGGCGGCTGTTTCTTGGTTTGCCTCCCCCCTTTCCTTGCTTGTGTCTACAGGTCCACTGGGCGGTGATCATACCGCTCTTGTCCTTCTCTGACTTATTTCACTCAGCCTAACGCCCTCTAGGTCACCCCCGGGGTGGCAGATGTAAGACTTCACTCTTCTTGGGGCTGAGGGGCTCCCCATCGCACGCATACATCCAGGCCAGGTTCTGGAAGCCCACCTCGCCCACCTGTGCTTAGTTACCTGTTCTACCGACATGCCCCACGCTGGGCACCATCCCCCCAATCCCACAGCCTCCACCCTGAGTCCCCGGGCAGGACACCATCCGATGCTACCGTGGCTTCAGGGTGTCTGTGGAGTTGGCCCAGCTCTCTTCGTGTCCCCTCTCACCCCCTGGCTGCTCTGCTAGGCCTGGGGGGCCCCCAGGGGGAAGTGCCCCCCGAGCCCCGAGACCACAGTGTTCTGTTGAGCACGCTGCCCTGAGCATGTTCAGTGACCGCTGCTACCCTTTTACCTGAGTTCAAACTCCCCGGCATGGCCGGTGCCCCGACCCTGGAGTCCCTGTCCCCACGCTGGCCCCTGCGGCTGTCCTCCAGCGTGCTGTGCCCCTTCTGACGGCCTATATGCCCACCGGCCCAGCCCCTAACCCTTTAGGCCATGAACGCCATGGCCTCCTGTCCACACCAGGCTGTCCCCAGCACCCGCCTGTGCCTGGCCTCAGCCCAGACCCGTCTCCTCCTTGCCAACCCTTGCCACCCACGTTTGTTCTGGGCCCAGACGCACTGGTGGATGAGCCCTGCCCTCCTGAATGCACAGCCAGGGCAAACACGGGGCTCCGGCGCAGGCAGAGGCGTTAGCCGGCATGCAGGTCCCCTCCACTCCTCGCAGGGCCCGGAGCAGGGGGGCTCTGAGGTTCCCCGTGACTATTTACCTCTATGCGGCCTCAAACACCTGCACACAGCATAGGAGCCCCTGAGAGCCAGGATCCTAGGCATTGCTGGATTTCCAGAACCTTCCAGAGAGCAAATGGCTCTAGGCCATTCGCTCCACAAAAGCACACGGCACCTGCTCACCCTCCCTGAGCACCCAACAAAACATGGACCATCTCTGTTCTCTCGCTCTGAAGGAACCGGACGGCACAGATGTGAAGCCACTTCGCCAAGGTCTCGTGCTGGAGGCCAGGGTGAGCCCCGTCTCTGGACCGAGTGGCCAGCCAGCATCCTCAGCGGCTCCCAGGCCTCCAGGCAGCCCCTCACCTGGGGGAAGGTCTGGGGTCCCGGCCTTCACCCCAGCAGCACCTCTGGGATCTCCAGGAGAAACTCTGGAAGCCACTGTGCACTCGCGGCTTGTGTAGCGTTCAGTCCAAGAACACGGGGAACAGTTAGCCAGCGACGCTCCTGGGGCCGTTCCCTCGGTGAATGCTCCGAACGGGGACTTGGGTGGGGAGCACGATGCCCTCCCCTGTTCTTCAACCGTGTCAGAAACTCCAGGGTCACTCCACCCCTCTCAAGCCCTCACACGTGGCTGGCATTAATCCCCAACCCCTCCCCTTGGCCCCTGGAACACTTCCCACTGGGCGCTGCCTCGCACTGAGGAAGCTGAGCCCAGGGATCCGCACGGCCCCCACCCCATTGCAGGCTGCTGGGAGACCTGCAGATTCTCACACCAGGCACCCCGGCCGTCTCCCCCACAGGTGCTGGTCTGACGCCCACCTGGGGAGGCCACTGTGATGTCCCTGGTGCGAGTGTGTGGAGGGGGGGACACAGGCCAGACTAATGACGCCCCTGCCCCTGGTCTCTCACGGGCCATCCTCCCACACCCCACCACGGAGGCCATGCCCTGGTGAGGAGAAAACCAGAAGATTCCCTCTTTACATGAAACACTGGGACACTGGAACCAGAGGTTTGTCCTAACCCAGAACCACGCTCCAGTCCCCGCCTTACACACTAGGACTTGTGGGAGCTGGAAACAACCTCAGGACGCAGGTCTCCTGGGAGAGCGCGGTGGGGACTGGAAGCCCAGAGAGATCCTCGCTGGCGCCTCCAGGCCTGGAGCCACAGGGCTGGCAGCCAGAGCCAGCAGCTGGCAGCCTCGTGGGGCTTCGGCGGAGAGGGCACCCACCTGGGGCTGCACACGGAGACCCCCACCCCGCAGGGGCCCCAGGCAAGTGCGAGTGCTCCGGAGAGCGAGGCGGGTGTCTCAGGCTGTGCTGCGCGCTCTGCTCCAGCTCCGTGCGGGGCGGGCTCCTGGCGGAGGGATGGAGGGACGCAGGGACGGAGGGACGGAGGGGCAAACAGGAGACGGACTGGGCAGGTGCCTTGGTGAGGCTGGGCGCTCTGCGGTGGCAACCCGGGGCGTGGGGGAGCAGGGAAAGCGGGCGCCCCAGCGCCACCCAGACGGCCAGCGCCCTCCACCCCACGGCCTCCCCACCTCCCCACCCTGGCCGTGGTCTGTCCCCCGGCGCGGCCCGTCACCAGGTCCCTTCTGATTGGATGGCCGCCGAGTCCCCGCGGGCGCCCCCCGCTCCTTAAAACTGCGGCGGAGCGCGAGTGGGAGCCGGAGCCCGGCCGGCCCTGCACGCGCAGCGAGGGTGGGGTGCGGGGGGCGCGGGGGGCGCGGGGAGGCGCCGGGGCGCGGGGGCGCGGGGGGCGCGGGGAGGCGCCGGGGCGCGGGGGCGCGGGGGGCGCGGGGAGGCGCCGGGGCGCGGGGGCGCGGGGGGCGCGGGGAGGCGCCGGGGCGCGGGGGCGCGGGGGGCGCGGGGAGGCGCCGGGGCGCGGGGGCGCGGGGGGCGCGGGGAGGCGCCGGGGCGCGGGGGCGCGGGGGGCGCGGGGAGGCGCCGGGGCGCAGGGGCGCGGGGGGCGCGGGGAGGCACCGGGGCGCGGGGGGCGCAGGGAGGCGCCGGGGCGCAGCGGGCGCGGGGGCGCGGGCGCGCGCGGAGGGGCTCGGAGGGGCGGCCAGGCCGGGCGCGGGCGGGAGGCGCCATGGCCGAGCTCAAGGCGCTGTCGGGGGACGCGTACCTGGCGCTGGGCCGCGGCTACGCGGTGGCGACGGGCGGCCTGGCCTACGGGGCGGCGCGGGGGCCCGAGGGCGGCCCGGGCGTGGAGCTCCCCGCGGGCCCCGCGCCCCAGGGCGCGGCCGAGAGCAGCGGCGAGCAGAGCGGCGACGACGACGACACCTTCGAGCGGCGGCGGCGGCGGCGGCGGCGGGGCGCGGGGGGCGCGGGCGGCGCGGGGGGCGCGGGGGAGGCGCGGCGGCGGCCCCGGGAGCAGCGCTCGCTGCGGCTGAGCATCAACGCGCGCGAGCGGCGGCGGATGCACGACCTGAACGACGCGCTGGACGGGCTGCGGGCCGTCATCCCCTACGCGCACAGCCCGTCGGTGCGCAAGCTCTCCAAGATCGCCACGCTGCTGCTCGCCAAGAACTACATCCTCATGCAGGCGCAGGCCCTGGACGAGATGCGGCGCCTCGTGGCCTACCTGAACCAGGGCCAGGGCCTGGCGGCGCCGGTGGCCGCTGCGCCCCTGCCGCCCTTCGGCCAGGCCGCCGTGTACCCCTTCTCGGCGGGCGCCCCGCTGCCCTGCCCCGACAAGTGCACCGCCTTCTCCGGGACGCCCTCCGCGCTTTGCAAACACTGTAACGAGAAGCCCTGAGGGCCCGGCCGCCCCCTCCCGCTCGCGTCCTGCATTTCACCTGCCCCCCCGGACCGGACCGGACCGCGCCGCCCGCCCGACTCCCCGCGCGCGCCCGGAGAGGCGCCCGACCTGGGGCCCAGGGCTCCCCGCCGCGCAAACCACGTCTGGGCACCGGATGGAGCCGCCGAGCCCGCAGCGCACCCCCGGGCAACCTCCCCACGTCCCGCGTGAAGCCGGGGTCGGGACAGGTTGACAAGCCCTGCTTGTGGGAGCACCGCCCCTCACGCTGAGAAAGAGAACCAGGACTAGGGCGGGAGCCGGTCCGCTGCGACCCGGGCGGTGGCCTTGCGGGACTGTCGCCAGGCCAGGGAGAGAGCGCGCTTGCCCGGCTCGGGCGCTCCGGGCCCTCGCGGGGGGCGCGTCCTCCTCTCGGTTCTCGGCTCTCGGCTCTCACCAAACTGCGGGCCGCTCCTGGTGGCTGTTTCCCCCGCTGCCTGGACCCCACACCCCGGACCCCGGACCCCGGCCTCCGAGGTGCCAGGACTCAGCACCCCTGCAACCGAGCACCCGATGCGCCCCGACCCGGGCTGCAACTGTCCCGCACAGAGGACTGCGGCCGGTGCCGGTGACCCCAGGCAGTAGCTTTGGGGCTCTTTGAAGTCAGTGTGTTCTGTTGTTTTGCTGTCTGCCCAGCGGCCTGAACGAACCTCTAGAGGTGAGTGGACGCCAGCCCTAGCTGCCTCCGGGTCTGCAGAATCTGTCCCCTAAAGAATCCCTGGACTCCCCGGCCACCGCTCCGGGCGGGAAGTCCCTGCGGGGTGTGGCCTCGCGGAGTGGAAGGAGACCCGCCTCGCGCCCTCCGCTTCCAGGCAGCTGTCTGGAGGAGGGTCCTCGCTGCCCAGGGCCTCGCTTGGCCTGCAGTGTCCCGGAAGGGCCCCGTCTACCCCGGTGACCTCCACACCAACCCCGGCGCGTTTCCAGGGGAGACGGCCAGGCCACGGGTGAGTAGCTGGTGGGAGGAGCTGCTTCCTGACCCCTGGAAAGGTGATGGGCTTGTCTCTTGGTGTCCCGGGCTGTCTCTTTGATGTGGGTGCACAGC